>PVIU01000474.1:0-115000 GCA_004026605.1 Ondatra zibethicus
GAGGGATGGGGGTGGGCCTTGGACTTCCAACAGGGCAGGGCACCATGCCCTCTTTCAAGGAAGAAGGGGGAGGGAGGAGGGGTGGGGGGGTAGTGGGAGGGGACCGGGAGAAGGGGAAGAAAGGAAAAAAAAATTTTATTTCTTTAATTATGTTCTTGAATGGAAAAAATAAAACAAAACAATGTATGGAAAAAAATAATAAATAAAAAAAAAGAGAAAAAATGATGGGACAGTCTAGGCTGTGAGTTCTTATAACCTAATATCCAGTTTCTAATAATAGCTTGTGTTTCTATAGGACCACATTTGTTGTAGCTGTGGAATCCATGCTGACACAATTATAAACTGGAGTGCATATTTCACTCACTTATTCTTGGTTTTTATGTGGTTACCGCACATTGGTGCTCCATGCATGATGTGCTATATCTATTTTTCACTGGCCTGATACTACTCCTGGATGTGATGGTTTCTTCGACTTTTTTCATCTTGACAACCTTGACAGTTTTCAGATATACTTGTGAAGTATTGTGTAGAATGCTTCTTGGCTGGGATTTATCTTATACTTGCAAAGCAACTGAACTTGCCTGAGTAGATTTTTATCCCAGTTAAATCTGGTTGGGGAAGAAGATCACAGGCATAAAGTGCCATTTCACCACACACAAGAGTACATTTGGTCAATATGATGTATCACTGATGTTCCTGACCTTTACCACTGATGAGGTCATGTCAGGTGAAGTTTTAGAACCACAACAAACAAGAATGTGAAAGAGGGGTGGTTGATTTTAATCGTCAACAATCTAGAATAACCTGGAAAGGGAGTCTCAATGAGGGATTGTTTATATCATGTTGGCTTCTGGGCATGTCTATGAGGGATTCTCCTGATTATATTTATTGAGACGGGAAAGTCTACCCTTCATTGTGGGTGGCACCATTCCCTATGCAGGAGACTCTCAACTCTGTGAGGGTGGAGAAAGAGAAGTGAGCATAAGCATGTGATTGTGAATATAACCTGGTCACTTCTCCCCAGCTCCTGTCACAGTGGCTTCCCTGTTATGGCAGGGTGTAGCCCAGAATTGTGAACTCCAATGAGCTATTTCTTCCATAAGTTGATTTTGTGGGGTATTTTCTCACAGTAACAGTAATGAAACTTATCTTGAATAGGAAGTGAAGCTAAACTTGACATGATCTACAATCTATGGGAAGACAGTCTCAGTAAATAATTGTCTAGATCAGATTGGCTTGTAAGCATATTTGAGGGGATATTTCTTTCTTTCTTTCTTTCTTTCTTTCTTTCTTTCTTTCTTTCTTTCTTTCTTTCTGTTTGGAAGTCTCTTTTCTTTTTATATTTTTTATAAATTTTTAATTAACACAGAATTATAGTACTTTCCCCCTTCACTTTCTCCCCCCCAACCCTTCCCTTGTCTCTGCTCACAGATTGATAGCCAATTTTTCTTTGATTGCTATTGCTATATACAAATATTTTCTGGGTGGTGGTGCCACACACCTTTAATCCCAGCACTTGGGAGGCAGAGGTAGGGAGATCTCTGAGTTCTAGGCTGGCCTGGTCTACAGAGTGAGTTCCAGGTCCACTAGGGCTAGACAGAGAGAGCACATTTTGAAAAACAAAAGAAACATCCAACAAAACAAACATGTACTTTTATGTATGTTTATGCATACATGTATAAATACAACCATTGAAGCCTTTCTGTTGTTTATGTGCATATGGTTTCAGGGCTTACCACTCTGTATTGGATAATCAATAATCTGAAAAGACCATCCACTCTAGGAGTTACTAATCCCTGGAAATACAGAGCAGAGAGAACTTGGCTATGATAATTTCATTTCCTTTGAAGAGCTACTTTTACTCTTTCTTCTTTTTTTTAATTTCCGTACTGTTGTCACCCACAGTTTACATTGCTAATAGCATTTGTGAGAATCAAGTGATAATTCTTTTGTCTTTTAGATAATAGCCATTCTAACTGAGATGGTAGATTGTACTTTTTACTTGCAATGATTTTTCTGATGAGAGACTAATATCTTGACCATATATGATATTACAACATGTATAAATGATAAAAACAATTCAATTATAAGTTGGCAATTTTCAACAGAAAAAACAGAAATGGCTTCTTAAAGTGGATATCTTTTCCATGTGTCTTTTGCAATCAGAAATAAAGGTGCAAAATGGGAGTGGGCCAAGGAAAGCATCTACTCACAAAGGCACGCCTCTACTGACCCATATATTTCAACCAGGCCACACTGCCTACAGTTTCACCACTTCCTGATAGTCAATCATCTCATCTCTGATCATGCCCTCACAGACACACCCAAAGGTGAGATTAACTAACTTCCGAGATATACAGTTGATCACCAGTATGAACCATCACAATGAGATACTGAAAACGTTATAAATAAATCAAAATAGAGTTTAAAAAAATTCCCATTAAGGTACAAAGAAAAGAAAAGCAAGGAAAAAAGAGATACACACAAAAGAAAAAAAGAAAAAGAAAGCCCAAATGGTACAATAGAAAAAAAAAGTTAGACTAAAATTCTTGAATGATTACATTAAAAATAAATTGTAAATACAAATAAGTAGGCACAACTAAGTGTGACCTATAAAAACTTACTTTAAATAGAATGACTAGTTAGGCTGAATATAAAAAAGGCAGACACAATAAAGGAAATATATTAACCATTTAAAGAAAATGTTGAATCTAAAGAATTCCTAACATAAAACATCCAGGAAATCTGGTATACTATGAAAAGACCAAATCTAAGAATAGTAGGAATAGAAAAAGGAGAAAAATCCCACTTAAAGGCCCAGAAAATATATTCTTTTTTTTTTCTTTTTTTGTTTTTTCAAGACGGGGTTTTGCTGTAGCTTTGGTGCCTGTCCTGGAACTAGCTCTTGTAGAACAGTTTGGCCTCAAACTCACAGAGATTCATTTGCCTCTGCCTCCCGAGTGCTGGGATTAAAGGTGCATGCCACCAACAAAATCATAGATGGAAAATTTTCCCAACATAAAGAAGGACATGCCTTATGAAGGTACAAGAAGCTTACAGAACACCAAATAGATTGGAACAGAAAAGAAAGTCTCCATGGCATATCATAATCAAAACACTAAACACAGAGAACAAAGAAAGATTATTAAAAGATGTGAAGGAAAAGGCCAAGTAACATATGAAGGCAGACCTACTAGAATTATACCTGACTTCTCAGTAGAGACTCTAAAAGCCTGGACAGATGTCTTGCAGACTCTAAAAGACCTCAGATGCTACTCTAGACTACAAAACCCAGCAAAACTTTAAATCACTATAGATGCAGAAAACAAGATATTTCATGACAAAGTCAAATTTAAACAGTATCTGTCTACAAATCCAGCCAGACCAAAGGTACTAGAGGGAAAACTCCATCCCAAGGAAGTTGACTACCTTCATGAAAACACAAACATATATATGAAGCATAAGTCTAATTAACCTTAACAATAAAAATTGGGGGTCAAACATTGGGATAAGAACCTGGAAGATCAGAGAACCAGGAACAGCTGCCAGTTGCTCCCACTTCTCTCATTCCTCTGTCCAAAAAGGGCTGAGATCCTCTCTCCACTCTTTCATTTGTCAGAATACCAGCACAATCTCACACAGTTTTCCCTCCTTTTTGTCTAAATAGAAAAATGAAAGTTTTAAGTAACATAGAAAAACTATATGCAATAAGTACAGTAACTATATACAAATATATACAGGTGAAAATTATATTAACAATGTCCAGTCTATTTGCATTTGACAAATTCAGAGAAAATACTCCATTATTTATTCTACCTTGGTGAGTCCAAAGTATTGACTCTAACTCACTTTTTATCCTAATTTGCATTATTAACCCAAAACTATCCTTTTTTGTCTCTCAATTTATAAACTTTATTCCTCTTTTGAGTTTATTTTTTGAAATTGTTAACAAGTAACAATAACAATCTAGTCTTCAACTCCATCAGAGACTTGAGAAGGATATAATATTACTTGAGTAAACAGGAAGTGCAGAACAAGCGATTTCCAAAACTAAGAAATGACAGAAACAGCTGGCTGCCTGGATAGTCATCCAAAGTTCCTCTGTAACATTGGGACATCTGTCTTCAGCCTACAGGCCTAGAATATCTTATGGACTTTTCTGTGAAGTATGAATTTTGAAGGACTGTCATACCTTGTCTTGACAAAGTTTGGCAGTTACTTTCTTTTGTGTCCTGCTTGTCCAGTTTGTCAGCAGTTGAGGCAGGGGCAGTTTCTTGCCCAATGGCTAACTTTTGCCACAAAGAAAGTAAACTCTATATGGAGGTTATTTGTAGTATGAAGGCCTGGTTGGTTTCTGTCCTCCCACCAGGTCCCACAGTCATTAGGTCCCAAAGAAAATCACACAGAGGTCTCCAGAAGATTATAAACTGATTGGCCCATTAGCTCAGGCTAAGTATTAGTTCTTATGTTAGCCACACGGCTCAGTACCTTTTTCAGTGGGGCAGGTCACATCCTGCTTCTTCGGTGGTCTGGGCAGGGGTGAGGAGGAATGGGCTTCCTCCTTCCCAACATTCTCCTGGTCTCATCGCCCCACCTCTCTTTCCTGTCTGGTTGACTCACCTATACTTCCTGCCTGGCCAATCAGCATTTATTTAAAACATGATTGACAGAATACAGACAATTATCCTGCACCACTTCCCCCTCTTTAAAAAAAAAAAGGAAAATATTCATAGTCCATTTTTTGGGAATGTGGGCCTAGTATTCCAGGCTATGTCCGGCTGGTTGGGGGGCACTGATAAACTTATGGGGAACTAAAGAAAATTTAGAGTTATGATCAAGTCCTGACTGGAGTATCCTGTGAGGTTTGATCATCTCAGGCATTATCTTGAATCTGTTTTGGATGTAGAACTCAGACATCTGGGCCACCTGTTCCTACTGGAGATTTCTCAGGTGGTCTTCCTTGACCAAACCTGATTTTTCTTAACCCAGAATGAATCCACAGCCTCTTATTTCCTGTGCAAACAAAAGCAAAATCTATTCTCCAAAGTAACATACCTTTTGACTTCAGTTTTGAAGTTAAGCTATTTTTAAAATACCTACCTTGGATTAGTTTTGCAGCATTTATAAGCAAATATCTTTTATCAGATGTTGCTCCTTCCTCAGCATTCAAACAATTCAAAGAGAGCATAATAACATACAGTATCCAGATTCTCTGTGTATTTTTTGTCTTTACGTGGCTTTATTTTAACCTCTATTTCTTTTATTTTTACTTTTAAGTTTTGGCTTTTGAGACAGGTTCTCTGTGTATCTTTGTCCTGGAACTCCCTCTATAGACCAGGCTATTCTTGAACTCACAGAGATCCACCTGTCTCTGCCTCCCCAGTGCTAGGATTAAAGGTGTGTGCTACCACACCTTGAACTCACAGAGATCTGTCTGTCTCTGCCTCCCAGGCATTGGGATTAAAGGTGCGTGCTACCACACCTTGAAGTCACAGAGGTCAGTCTACCTCTGTAGTGTTGGGATTAAAGGTGTGTACCACCATACCCAACTACTCTCTCTTTTTTTATTTTAAGGACTTTAACCTTTTTTTTTAAAGCCTGCATATATGTTTAACACACTGTAAACCATTTAGAGGTTTTCTTCATCTTTGAATCTCTCTTTACTGTATATCTCGCTTTTTCTGACCACATGAGTCTTTAATTTACCAAGCAATATGGGTAGGATTAAAGCCATGGCTTTAAAGGCTGGATCCAGTACAGCACACAATGCCTGTCTGAGCTCTATGCGCTACCATACAGTTTGCGAGCTTTGGGAAAGGGGCTGTAGGTTGTAACACACAATGACACACAGAGACAGCACAGACAGACAGACAGAGACAGGGACACGGACCTCTAGTCACTGGTTAGAGGCCCTTTATTCAATAGCACCATGGAGGCTTATATACCCAACAGTCAGGTGGGCCAATAGGTGAAAACCTTATCCTCTGATTCTCAAGGCAAGGCAACACATGTTTGTGAAGCACAGCTTTCAGTAACCCAAATTAGAAGTAAAGATCTCTAGCAGGGAAGAGCAGCTGGAGGCCAGGACTCCATATGATCCCAACAATCCAGCCCATTTCTTAGCTTTCTGTGATCATGGTGGAGGTACCGGCTGTAGCCATGTTTATTGCCACAACTCTATGGTATTTCAAGGTTCCTGCCAGCAAGCAAGCTGCAGTAGTGTGCCCACAAACCACAGTCAAATGATCAGTAGTCAGACCGCCTGCCTGAAAGAGTCAGAGTTTCTGGCAGGATGGCCCAGAAAGTTGGCATTTTAAAATGGCACAGCTTTTTTCCTACTACAGCTAAAAACCAAAAAGCATGCAGTCAGCTTTTATCAACACCATTTAAGCGTTTCGTGACAGGATCTCGTAAAGAGCTGCAGGGTTTTGCAGCTAAAGCTGAGTGAGGAAGCCTCTCTTAGATGAGAGTGCTTGCTTGCCTCTAGCAAGCAGAGCAGACCCAAGAAATTGCTGCTACCAAGAAAATATGCTCTATTCTATTCTTTCCCAAGCTTTCTCAGGCTTTCTGTGGGCACCATTCTGTAACATGAGGGCCTGCTTGTTGGGGTTTCTGTCCTGCCTGGTTCCCACAGCCGTTAAGCCCCAAAGAAATTACACAGAGAGTCTATATTAATGATAAACTGATTGGCCCATTAGCTCAGGCTTCTTATTAGCTCTTGTAGCTTATATTAACCCATTATTCTTATCTATGTTAGCCACATAGCTCAGTACCATTTTCCAGCGGGGCAGGTCACATCCTGCTTCTTTGGTGGTCTGGGCAGGGGTGAGGAGGAATGGGCTTCCTCCTTCCCAACATTCTCCTGGTCTCATCGCCCCACCTCTCTTTCCTGTCTGGTTGACCCACCTATACTTCCTGCCTGGCCAATCAGCATTTATTTAAAACATGATTGACAGAATACAGACAATTATCCCACACCAGTTATTTGATACCCATCATCTTCTCTGAAGTATTGGTGCTGCCAGGAGCAGACACGTCTCATTGTCATAAAAAGAACCTTATGTTATTATAACATCTTAAATGTCATATTCTGTAGATCTTTGAAGTGTTTGAAGACCACTTTTCTTTCTAAAATATATATGTTTGAACTGGAAAACATACTTAACATGACTACAATTTTATTGTAATAGGTGACTAGCTACTAATCTGTATTTCCTTATTATCCTAAATAGTTTTTAATAATTTTCAAGGACTAGAAGTTTACATTACATCATTAAATGAGTTCCTTAGGTACAATACCATAAAAAAGAATAGAAACATATGTGCAGTATGTTCTAACAAAAATAACTTTAAATTTGTATCAATATACAAAAGCATCTTAGGAGTAGAAACATATATGCAGTATAACAAAAATAACCTCAAGTTTGTATACAATATACAAAAATCCATACCAATATAAAATATTTAAGACTAGTAGTTGCTTTTTTGGGTTTAATATAGATTCAATAGTCTACCCTTTCATTTCTTTATCCCCCCCCTTTTTTCAGAACGATATCACTGAATCTAATCTCCTTTGTCAAGCTTTTATCTTGACCATTACAAGCCAGTTGAGAGTGGGTAAGTTCAGTGCCTGTGCCTGAACCCAAGTTCTTGTGGAGATTGCTGTAGAGAGGCTGCAACAGAAAAGTCCCAGACTCCCTCAGAGGGCTTGGGGCAATGGAGGAAAAGCCAGCCAATTTGGTGGCTCTGGCTGCAGGTGTGGCTGCCAGTGGCAGCTGTGTTGGCAGCAAAGCTGGGGCAAGCAGCTGTCTCATGCTTTGGTGCTCTGAATTGGACACCAGGTGAAGTGTAAATCTAATTAATCTTAACAAAAAATCAGGAGTCAAATATTGGGATAAGAACCTGGAAGATCAGAGAACCAAGAGAAGATGCTGGTTTTTTCCTACCTCTCTTATTCCTACAAACAAAAGGGCTGAGATCCTCCCTCTGTCCCAACTTATCACTTCCTGTTTCTTCTCTTTATGATCCTCTAGACCTCTATGGTTGACTATTGGCCGATCTGCTCTCTGACTCTAAGCAAGTTTTATTTGTCAGAACACAAACAAAATATCACATTACATACATACATATACATATATATATATACACACTACACACACACACACACACACACAAAATATATATAAAATCTCACACCAGAAAAACCCAAAGAAGAGAAATACACACACAACACACACACTACCATTGCCACCAAAATAACCGGAACTAACAATTATAGGTCACTTATATTTCTCAATATCAATGGACCTAATTCTCCAATAAAAAGACACAGGCATGCCAGGTGGTGGTAGAACATGCCTTAAATCCCTACACTTGGAAGGCAGAGAAAGGTGGAGCTCTGTGAGTTTGAGGTCAATCTGGTCTACAGAGTGAGTTCCAGGACAGCCAAGGCTACACAAAGAAACCCTGTCTAGAAAAACAAAAACAAAAGACACAGGCTAACAGAATGGACACAAAAATAGAATCCATCCTTCTGCTGCACACAAGAAACACACCACAAATATTACTTCAGAGTAAAGGGTTGGAAAAAGATTTTCAAAGCAAATGGACCTAAAAAGCAAGATGATTTAGTTATTCTAATATCTAACAAAATAGACTTCCAATCAAAATTAATCAAAAGATATGGAGAAGGACATTTCATGCTTAGCAAAGGAAAAATCCACCAAGAGGACATTGCAATTCTTAACATCTTTGCCCTAAACACAAGAGCACCCACGTTTATAAAAGAAACATTACTAAAGCTTAAATCACACATAAAACCTCACAAATTAATCGTGGTAAGCTTCAGTACCCCAGTCTCACCAATGGATACGTCATCTGAACAAAAACTAAACAGAGAAATAATGGTGTTAATAGATGTTATGACTCAAATGGACCTAACAGATATCTACAGAACACTTTATCTAAGCACAAAAGAATATGCCTTTTTCCTAGCATCTCAAGGAATGTTCTCCAAAATTGACCATATACACAGTCTCAACAATACAAGAAAATTGAAATAACCTTACCTGTGCCTTATCAGATGGCCATGGATTAAGGCTAGATTTCAACAAGAACAGAAACAACAGAAAGCCTACAAACTCATGGAAACTGAACAACTCTCTAGTGAATTACCACTGGGTCGAGGAAGAAATAAAGACAGAAATTAAAGATTTCTTAGAATTCAATGAAAATGAATGTACAATATACCCAAACTTATGGGACACAATGAAAGCGGTGCTGAGGAAAGTTTATAGCACTAAGTGCCTTCTTAAAGAAATTAAATCTCACACTCGTGGCCTAAGAGCACACCTGGCAGCTCTAGAACAAGAAGAAGCAAGCACCGGGAAGAGGAGTAGAAGGCAAGAAAAAACCTGAGGGCTGAATCAATAGAATAGAAACAAAGAGAACAATACGAAGAATCAATGAAACAAAGTTAGTTCTTTGAGAACATCAACAGCATAGACAAAGCCTTCTCCAAACTAACTAAAAGGCAGAAAGAGAAGATACAAATTAACCAAACCAAAAACAAAAAAAGGGGGACATAATAACAGATAGGGAGGAAATCCAAAGAATCATTAGGTCATACTTTAAAAACCTATGCTCCACAGAATTGGAAAATCTAAAAGAAATGGGCAATTTCTTCATAGATACAATTTACCAAAGGTAAATCAATATCAGATAAACAATTTAGATAGACCTATAACCCCTAAGGAAATAGAAATAGTCATTAAAAATTTCCCAACCAAGAAAAGTCCAGGACCAAATGGTTTTAGCACAGAATTCTACCAGAGTTTCAAAGGAGAGCTAATACTCCTCAAATTATTCCCCAAAATAAAAGCAGAAGGAACACTGCCAAATTCATTTTATGAGGCCACAGTTACCTTGATACCGAAATCACACAAAGACTCACCAAAGAGAATAACAGATCAATTTCCTTCATGAACATTTATGCAAAAAGTACTCAATAAAATACTAGGAAACCGAATCCAAATATACATCAAAAAGATCATCCACCATGGTCAAGTAGGCTCCATCCCAGAGATGCAGGACAGTTCAACATATGAAAATCTGTCAATGTAAGATATAAACAAACTGAAAGAAAGAAACCACATGACCATCTTATTAGATGCTGAAAAAGCCTTTGACAATATTCAACACCCCTTCATGATAAAAATCTTGAAGAGATCAGGAAGACAAGAGATATACCTAAAAATAACAAAGGCAATATTTGGCAAGCTGATAGTTAACATCAACTTAAAAGCAATTTCAATAAAGTCAAGAACAAAACAAAACAATCTGTCCACTTTCTTTATATCTATTCAACATAGTACTTGACATTCTTGCTAGAGCAACAGTATAACTAATGGAGATCAAAGGGATGCAAATTGAATAGGAAGAAGTCAAAGTAGCACTGTTTGTAGATGATATGATAGTATATATAAGAGACCCCAAAAATTCTACCATGGAACTTCTACAGTTGATAAACACCTTCAGCAAATTGGTGGGACACTAAATAAACTAAAAAAATAAAATCTGGACCCCCTCCTATATACAAACAATAAAAGGGTTGAGAAAAATTTAGAGAAATAACACCTTTTACAATAGCCACAAATAATATAAAATATCTTGGTATAACTCTAACCAAGCAAGTTTGTCTTAAAGAAAGAAATTGAAGAAGATATCAGAAGATGGAAAGGATCTCCCATGCTCATAAATTGGTAGGATTAACATAGTAAAACTGGCCACCTTATCAAAAGTTATCTACAGATTCAATGCAATTCCCATCAAAATTTCAACACAATTCTTTACAGACCTTGAAAGAACAATTCTCAACTTCATATTGAAACAACAACAACAACAAAAACAAAAACAGAATGGCTAAAACAGTCCTGTACAATAGAAGAACTTCTGGAGATATCACATCCCTGATTTCAAGCTGTTCTACAGAGCAATAGTAATAAAAACCACATAGGTTGATCAATAAAACTGAATCAAAGATGGAGGCATAAATCCACATACCTATGGACACTTGAGTTTTGATAAAGAAGCCAGAATTATAGAATGGAAAAAAATAGAAAGCATCTTCAACAAATGGTGCTGGTCTAACTGGATGTCAGCATATAGAGGAATGCAAACATATCCATATTTATCACTTCAAACAAAATTCAAGTCAAAGTGGATCAAAGACCTCAACATAAAACCAGATACACTGAGCCTGACAAAAGAGAAAGTGGGGAATATCCTTGAACACATTGGTGTTCAGGAGACAACTTCCTGAATGGAACACCAATATAGCAGAGGCGTTCAGATTAACAAACGGGCCCTCATGAAACTGAAAGCTTCTGTAAGGCAAAGGACACTGTCAGTAGGACAAAATGGCATTCTTCACTGGGAACGGGAACAGATCTCCACTGCGGTAGTCTGAATGTGATGGCCGCCATAAGCTCATCTGGAGCAGCACTATTGGGAGGTGTGGTTCTGTTGTAGTAGGTGTGGCTTTGTTGGAGGATGTGTTGCTGTCAAGGAGGGCTTTGAAGATCCTATGCTCAAGACACACCCAGTGTCAGTTCACTTCTTGTGGCCTGTGGGTTAAGATGTAGGGCTCTGAGCTCTTTCTCCTGCACCATGCATGTGTGCATGCCACCGTGTTGTACCATGATGATAATGAACTAAACCTCTGAAAATGTAAGCCACCCCAATTCAATGTTTTTCCTTTATAAGAGTTGCCGTAGCCATGGTGTCTTTTCCAGCCACATAAACTCTAACCAAGACACTCACCAACCCCACATCTGACAGAGGACTGGTTTCCAAAGTATATGAACAACTCAAGAAACTAGACATCAATAAACCAAATAATCCAATCCAAAAATGGGGTACAGATCCAAACAGAGAATTCTCAACAGAGGAATCTCAAATGGCCAAGAAGCACTTAAAAATGTTCTGCATCCTTAGCCATCAGGGATGTGCAAATAAAATGACTCTGAGATTCCATCTGATACCTAAGAGAGTGGCTAAGATCAAAACGACAAGTGACAGCTCCCTGGTGAGGATGTGAAGCAAGGGGAACCCTCCTCCATTGCTGGTGGGAGTGCAAACTTGTATAGACACTTCAGAAGTCAGTGTAGTGGTTTCTCAGAAAACTGGGAATCAATCTATCTCAAGTTCTAGCTATACCACTCTTGGGCATATACCCAAAGGATGCTCTACAGTACCACATGGACACTAAACTATGTTCATAACAACTTTATTCATAACTGCCAGAAACTGGAAACATCCAAGATGTCCATCAACTGAAGAATGGATATAGAACAACAGCATCATGAACTTTACTGGCAAATGAATGGAACTAGAAAAAAAATCGTCTTGAGTGAGGTAACTCAGACCCCAAAAGACAAAAATGTTATATACTCACTTGTAGGTGGATATTAGCTATAAAGTGAAGGACAACCATATAACCCACAGACCCAAAGACACCAAATAACAAAGTGACTCAAAGGGAGCACGTGAATTTCACTGTGAAGAGAAAATAGAAAAGACATCACAGGCAGATGGGGAGGGGCCTGGGTGGAGGTGGGTGGGCATGGGAATGGGAGGAATAAGGTTGGGGATGAGGATGGAGGGACAGAGTACTGGGAAAGACAACTGGAAAGGTGTCTCTGGGGTGAGCTAGAAATCTAGTACAATGGAAGTTCCCAGGAAGACCCACAGGAATCTCTAAGGCTGGCCCCTAGATAGGACACTCTTAGCAATGGGAAATATGGAGCCTGAACCAGTCATCTTCTGTAACCAGAGAAGACTTCCACTGGAGGAACTGGGACCCCAATCCAGTCACATAACCTTTGATCTACAATTTGCCCTGCCTACAAGAGATGCTGGTGTAAAGGTGGTGCAGAAATTATGGGAGTGGCCAACCAATAATTGGTCCGGATGGCTTGAGACCTCTATCATGAGAGGGAGCCAACCTCTGACACACCTTAGGGGGCCAGGATCCAGAGACCTAGGATAGAACCAAACATGATGGAGAAAACAAAATGAAACAAAACAAAAAACAAACCAAAAAACCCTCAATGAAATGATACCTAATAATAATATTCTCATATACTCATAGATTGGTGCCTAGCCCAATTGCCACCAGAGAGGCTTCGCCCAACAACTTGTGGAAACAGATGCAGAGACCCACAGTCAAACATTAGGTGGACCTCGGGGAATCCTGTGAAAGACTGGGAGGGAGGATTATGGGAACCAGAGAGGGCAAGGACACCAGAAGAAAACCTACAGAATCAACCAACCTGGGCTCATAGGGCCTCACAGAGACTGAACAGCCCACCATTGAACTTGCACAGCACTGACCGAGGCCATCCGCACTTATGCTACAGTTGTGTAGCTTGGTCTTCTTGCGGGGCTCCTGACAGTGAGAGAAGAGGCTGTCTCTGACTCTGTTACCTGCTTTTGGGACCCTTTTCCTAATGGGTTACTTCATTCAGCTTTAATAGGCCAGGAGGCACCTAGTCTTACCACAGTTTGATATGCCAAGGCTGGCTGATATACATGGGAGGCCTGCCATTTTCTGAAGAGAAAGGAGGAGATGAGTAGGGAGGTGAGGGTAGGGGAGGAAGTTAGAGGAGAGGAGGATGGAAGGAAAAATGCGATCAGGCTGGAAAATTAATTAGTAAAAAAGATTGCACACACAAACAGACACACATATACATGTGTATGTTAGTCACCATATCAGACATGTTATTACTTTAGCTACGAAGAAATGGAAGGATTTATATAATGCTCATTTCTATTTCGTTTTACTCTTTCTATTGTTTTCCTTCCTTTGAATTCTCCTTTTATTGCTTTTTACTTTCTAGTTGGAAAAATATTTTGCTTATTCTATAATATATAAATTAACTTAGTTTCTATGTGTTCAAAAATGTCTGTAGATGGGACTGGGGAGACGGCTCAGCAGTTCAGAGCAAGTACAGCTCTGGCAGAAGACCCAAGTTTGTTTCTCAGAATACACATCTGGTGGCTCATAATCACCTCTAGCTACTGGGGCAAGGGAGCCAACGACTCTGGTCTCCTCAGATACCTGCACTCACAAGTATCCCCACACAGATGTATATTAATATGTATCTACACAATTAAATTCAAATAAATATTAAATCTGGGGATGTAGCTCACTAGCAGGCCACTTTGCCTGGCAGGTGCTGGGCTCTGGGTTTGATTTCCAGCACTGCAAACAAACACAGTCAAATAAACAAAACCCAAAATAGATAAAACAAAAACAATAAGGGAAAAACCAAATCTCTCTGCCTCTTTCATTTTGTCAGACAAACGACTGAGAGTTGACTAAGCCTTTCTGCAAGCATTTAAAAAATATTGAACCATTGTAACTTCCAATGAAGGACCCTTAGATTTCCATGACTGTAACAAAATACTTGAGATGGTCCTCCTAAAATCATGAAAAGTTCATTTGGCTTCCTATTTTGTGGATTTTAGTCTACATGGAATTGGTGACATTGCTTTGGGCCCTGTGGGAAAAGCAGGAGATTACCATGGTGGGAGTGGGTGGCAGAGCAAGTTGCTCACCTCAAGGCGTCCAAGACACAAGGTGGAAAGGAGTGGCTGGGGACTGAGGACATTTAAAATCTAGACCACAGCCCACGTGGCTTCTCTCTGGCTGTCACTGTTGGTTTTGCTATTCCACTTTTGGTGTGGATGCTTCTCCCCTTATGATGGGTCTTGATACGCTCATTTTTAAGTTGAAAATATGTCAAAAATACATCTTAGTTTTCTATTTTTTTTTACGTGCATGGGTGTTGATGCATGTATGTCTATGAAGCATGAACATACCTGGTAGTCTTGGAGGCTAGAAGAGGATATCAGACACAGAGGGCTGTTAGCCACCACATGTGGGCTGGGAATTGAACCCGGGTCCTCTGGAAAAGCAGCCAGTGCTCTTCAACACTGAACCATCTCTCCAGCCCTGCCCCCAATACATTTTACAGCATTGGAACTTAAGCATGCTCAGAACACTCCCATTAGCCTGACACCTAACAGAAAACCCATTATACGATAAAGACCCGAGTAGCTCATGTCCGAAATGAGTACTATGTTGAAAGTAAGAAAAAGAGCAGCTGCCTGCCTGGCTGAGCTTCCCATCAAGTTGAAAGTGAGTTGACGGTTGTCCATCAAGGACCCTTTGGGTTTTTATCATGAGGCATCTTGGCACGATGAAGACGATGCCACTCAACTTCATGAGTCAGAAACCTAATTTTTGGTTGCAAGCCCAGCCTCTAGTGGCTAAGCCATCTCTCCAGTCAGTGGTGGTGTACGCCTTTAATCCCAGGAGGTAGAGGTTCCAGGACAGCCAGGAATACACAGAGAAACCCTGTCTCCAACCTGGCCCCCTCAAAAAAAAATCGTGCATATTTTCAGTGATTGTTCATTGCTTGGAGGAAGCAGATTCTTTTGACCTGACTTCTAAGCTCACTTTGTTGCCCCCAGCGCACTGCTGACACCACTGGAGTTTTCCATTTTGGTTTCTGAGTTTTCATTTCTATGACGTCCTTTAGTTCATTTGACAACTTCTATTTCTTTTTATTGTTTAACTTATCTAATGAGAATGCTGGATGCTTGTTGAAACATTTTTGGTGATGTTTGACTTAAAATCATTATCAGCGGCTGATTTATCTTCATACTGCCATTAGCTGGTCATTGTTCATTGGAAATATGATCTTCCAGTTTCTTGGTGGGAGCACGTTAGCTTTTGCAAGCTCCTAGGAGCCCTTACTGGGTATGGTGCTAAGAGACTGTGGTCTGTCTGTCAATCTTCCAAGCTGACAGACAGGTGGTCAATCTGCATATGTGTAGTATCTGACCCACTTTTGTGGACTTCAGATTTTTATGCTCCTGTAACATTGCCCAAACTTGTGTGACTGGGGCTCCTGATCAATCTTTGATGGCTTCATCTGTGAAAACAGAAGGAGCTTCTTGGGGGTGCCTGGGGGCACCATGCCATCTACTGTGAAAGAGAGGCAGATTCCGGTGGGTAGGTCTCCGTGGGCTCCTGCATAGAGGTCAGGGAGGCACAGGGAGTTTCTGTGATTGCTGTTAATTGCATTGTAGACTGTCCACTAACGCCTGGGGCTGAGGGCTGGGACATCCCAGGGCTTTGTTGCTGTCATGGGGGCAGCTGAGAGGCTTTTCCAGGACCTTCATTGTACAGCAGGAGCTGGGCAGCTGGGCTTTGATGCCATCCTGAGTTGCAGTTGTAGGCAGAGTTGGCACTTCCCATCCGGTCTTTGCTGGGCTTTACCTGGGACTTTTTAATGTGTGTGTGTGTGTGTGTGTGTGTGTGTGTGTGTGTTGGCAGTTCTGGATTGCAGGCTTGGCTGAATCCTAGTGCTGGGACCTGAGAGATGAAAAGCCAAGCTGGGGGCCAGGGAGCTGGTGGAATAAGATAAAACATGGTAGGGTTGCACAGTTGATGCCCTGCTCTGGCTTCCACGAGCTCACAGCTGCACATGCGCCCCACCCCCCACATGTGCACATCCACCCTGCCTTCTCTCCCACACACAAAGTAACTTTTTTTTGAAAAGCTAACCTGGGAAACTACCACACTGCCCACTCTCTTCTTTCAGCTTTGTTGTCTACTGAGCCATGTGCACAATCTCAAGGGTCTGTGGAGGTCAAGGGCAGACAGAGGTGAGCCTGCATCCTGCTCCTGACCCAGGAATCTACTATATGGTTTGATTTGCTTGCTTCATTTAGATATTTATATATGTCTTGGGTGAGGAATGGAAGAGAGGGGGAGAGAGAGAGAGAGGAGAAAGAGGCTATTTAACATGGACTAGCTTGGGACTCATGATCCTCCTGCCTCAGCCTCTCACATACTGGGATTATAGGTGTCCACCAACAGACCTTGCCGCAGGATGTTTTCAGCATTACAGTTAATGAAATGATCGTCTTCTGATGTTTAATCCCACGCATGTACCTTTCCATTGGGGAAGAAAGTCTCTGAGATCTCATTAAAAATATTGTTCTCACTTAATGCAAGTTCCTCTTCCCCATCCCGCTCCCACTAGGACCCTCCTACCTGCATCTAATGAAAACGTCTCATAATGTTGCCTTGTGGCTTAACCTCTGTCCTGCATGCAAGTCAGCTTCATCCACGTCTGCAAGAGTCCTTGCATATGGTTAGCTCACTGCCCCAGCTCTGCCTTGCTGATCTGGGAAGATAAAGCCCTGGCTATGTGGTCCTGATACAGAGGGAGGTGCTAACTGGAAATAACAGCAGTTGCTGAGACCTGAAGCGCCTCTGTGTGGCCACAGTCCCCATTGGTGGATATGGTTTGGATATACACAGCCGTCAACCCTATTTAGCTGTTGGTTGAACGCATGGTACTTTCTCTGTGGGTACAAGCTATTGTCCAAGCCATCTCTGGGAGGAAACCAGGGTTGACGGCCCATAGGAAAGTTAGGGCCGGCCCTGTATCCTTCAGGGCAACCATGAAGAGGGTTGCCCAGCTATGAGTCACTTAGTGAAGCTCTCCAGGAAAAGTACTAATAGCCCATTTCCTGTGTCTGGACCTGCACCTGTCACATTGTCATGGCCCCGGACGGAGCAGCTGACTGCCAAGACGCAAAGACTGTGAATGAGGGCATCAGGCCAGGCCTTTGTGTGGTTAGAAAGAGCTTACTAACCTCTGATTGGCAGGGCCCTCAGCGGGATGCCTTTCCGTCTGGCTCCCAGGCTCAGGCCCTGGAAGGATCACCCAGGCTCAGCTTCACAGAGGGTTGTCCAGTCTGCAGGCAGAACAATCAGCTCTAAAGAAGGCTGCAGGCTCAAGGCGCTCCCTGTTCTGAGCGCCCGCAGTTACATGGAGGGTATACCTGTAGAGAGGGTGGCAATCCTGCCTTGCCAGCAAGGAAAGAGGGGCTGGAGAGGCTGTGCCTGTCCCAGGAAGGCCTACTGCCCAGTTATCCCATCTGCAGCCGGAAGGTCCCTCTGGTGTATTCTGGCCAACAACCTGGAATTTCCTGTCTCATTCATGTTCTATCCCTTCCTGCTTGACCTTTGCCCTTCTGTTGGGAGCCTGCTCTTGGGATCTTGCTGGTACCTATCTTGAGGTAGTCGATTCTTCAGATGGAAGATATAAATTCAATACAACCGCACAATGAGAAATGAGTCATGGACAGTCATGGACAGGTAAGAAGGGAGCAGAGCCCCACCTCCAGGTCACGTGATCCAGGAGATGCCGGTTTTATCACCATCCTAAAGTATGTGTACAGGGGAATTAAGGAGAGTGCTTTAAAGATTTCCTTATGATTTCAGAGAGTCTAGCCCAGTGGTTCTCAACCTTCCTAAGGCTATGATCTTTTAATACCGTTCCCCATGTTGTGCTGACCCCCAACCATAAAATTATTTTAACTGCTACTTCAGAACTGTAATTTTGCTACGGTTATGAATTGTAATGTAAATATCCAACATGCAGGCTATCTGATATGTGACCTCTAAACGGTTCCCGACCCACAGGTTGAGAACCTCTGCTTTAGCCTATAGTTACTCGGCCCTGTGTGATCAGGCAAAGCATTGCAGACTGTGTGTGCACGAGAGTGTAAGGGGGGTTGTTCTTGGAACAGACAACAAACAGCAAGACAGGAGTCATCCATAGCCTTCCAAGCGCCCTCACTGAACTTCTTCCTCCATCTAGGCCCCACCTCCCAAAGTTCCAGAAACTTCTAAGTAGCATACACAGCCTGAAGCCAAGGGTTTAACACAGGAGTCTGTGGGTGGACTTTTCATATTCAAACCCCAGCAGAGTCTGGCAGAGCAGGTGAGGGTATGGTGCTCAGCGGTGTATGGAGATGAACAGTATGGGTCACTTCAAGTTCACAGGCAGGCAGAGGGGCCATCAGTGCACCTGGGTGGAACCAGCCGCTGAATGGCTTTCAGAGCAAACCATTAGGGTATCATGTACAAGGGGAACTGGGCCACTCTGCTGATCTAAGACAGTCGAATGTGTATTCAGAACGGGTGCCAAGGCATAAAATTACAAGGATCCACCCATGTTAATTTTTCCCTGTTGCTGCGGTAAAGTACTCTGTGGGGAAGAAAGGGTTAATGGTGGAGGGGAAAGCAAGGAAGCAGGAGGCCAGCCTGGCAGTGGGACAGCACAGTTAGCACATTTCATTTGCACACAGGAAGGAGAGAGAGAGAAAGAGGGGACCAGCACACAGGGAGTGGTTCCAGGCTATGATCCCTCAGGCCCTCCTCCCTGAGTGGCACACTCCCTCTGGTGAGGTCCGGCCTTTATAGCCTTCCCAGATAGCACCATCACCTGAGGACCAAGTGTTCAAACACGTGAGCCTATGGAGGTGTGTCATATGCTCAAACCACAATACCACTCTAGCTCGGATCCTTGATGAGGGACTAGGAGGGGACAGGATGACTCAGAACTCACGTGAGCCTGGCTCACAGAAGGCATCATGTGAACTATGGGAGAGGAAGTTGGGGCAGGAGCCCAGGGTATGATGGGAATCAACTTTTTGATCCCCTGCAATGGAGCCATGTCTGCGCTGAAGACCTTCTCCCAGACACTGTTTTTCTGGGCACCTGTCTTCCTCTCTCTTTGCTTCTCCCTAATAGAACCCCGGGGCCTTTGAACATACTGTCCTTCTGTCTGGAAAGTACTTTGCTTTGCTATTTGCAGTTAAGCTCTTTCGGGTCCCTCAGACCTCAACTCGAATGTCACCTCCTCTCCCACCTCTGATCCCATCACTAGCTCCAAGTGTTCTGTATCATGTGTCAAAAATTGTCTCCACTTCTTTCTTCATTATTGCCATGCTCCTACGAGAATGCAAGACTCTGGGCATGGGAAGCAGGTCTCTCTGGGACCTGGAACCTGCTTTGGCATTCTAGTAAATAAATGAGTCAGCTCAGGGGGACCCCAGATTACTTCATCCCAAGTCACTCTGGTACAGCAGAACGCGGAGGCCTGTCAGAATGCAGAGGGGTTTGTTTTGGGGGAAAATGAAAGAAAATATATTTTGAATCTCCACAAGCATATGAGGAATGCTAACACGGCACTTTGAAAATAGGAAGTGTGCAGGAGCAGCTTATGTTTCAGGTCAGATGAAGCTGCCATCATATCATTATCAAAGCAAAAAATAAAATTCCCAGTGAATCAGAAGAATGGGGAGATGTAACTACTGAACAGTCTAGGGGAAATTTTCCTTCACTGAACTTTGATACTTCTTTGGGGGGCGATGTGGGGGACACAGAGTTTCAGTGGAGTCGGGCCAAGTCTCAGTAGCCCACTGGGACTCCGGGAGCACCATGACTCCAGGCTCCTTTGCCCAGGCCTGTGCTCCCTGCAGAAGACCTTGCACACAAAGGCCTCTTTTCCTTCCTATCCCACAGATGCACTGACACCCGGACTGGCAGGACCGCGGTCACAGCTTTGTTCCCTAGAAGCAAGCCAATTAGTGGCCCTGGCTGTTATTTACATTTCCTGCAATATATCAGTAAAATCGTGTTGATGATTTATTGTGGATATTATGTTATTGTCAGCATAATTTATTCAGATCCTGCTGAGAATACCTGCAAAATTAAGTGAAAGAAATGGCAACGGATCCATCGCTTTCCAAAGATATTTCTAAGCTTCCTTCTCTTCTCTCCCATTTCTGTCTCCCCCTGCTCTCCTTTTTAATGAGGATGTATGTTAAGAAAAATCATGGACCACTTACCTATTAAATTGTTCCAGGATCATCTACATTCAAGGTTTTCTGAATATTCTGAATATTCTCCCGTCTCCGCTGGAGAACAGAATTTGAACTTTCATTTGACTTTTCTGTATCCTTTGTTTTCAGTTTAGTGTTTTGAAGGAGAAATGTGCAGTTTTCCCCCCTCTATAGTTTAGACTTAGTGTGTGGATGCACATGACGCTTCCCTTTCAGAGCACAGAACACCTTCATTCTGCCTCACATTCGAATACACCTGCCTGCTGGGAGATAATTGTTACCTATTCCAATTAGAGAGAAAATATTCTGGGTACAGAAGCCATGTGTCATGTGGGCAACTGCAAGACGCTGCTCAGAGCGAGGGCAGGCAGGACCAGGGACATCAGATTCGTGGGTTCTAGTCCCGGCTCTACTTGGCCTTGGCATAATTTCAGGGGTCACAGAAGCTACCTAGCTTCTCCCTTCTATGCTGAGGATGTAGTGTTTTCTTGATTTTGGTTCTCCCGGTGTGTATCTGCTCCAGGTTTGGGGAAGGCAACAAGTGTCAGAGTTACCTGTTTCCCTTTTATTAGCATGTGTGACTTGTACAAAATAATGGGTTTCAGTATGACATTTCCACATGGGGGCACAATGTTCTCCAGTCACAGGCAACCCTCCTGCCCCAACGTTAGCTCTCTATTCTCTACTTTCACTGGCCCCTTTCCACTTCCCAAATTGTCTGATTTCTACTTTCATGTGTATACACACACACACACACACGCATATACATATATATATATATACTATACATACACATTTATATATATATATAGTGTGTGTGTTGTGTGTGTGTAGATTTTACATATAAAGGAAACATCAAAGGACATGAGGCCTCATCCTTGGATGGTGGGTCTACCCACTCAACACAGCTCCATGCTGCCTATAGATAGGACTGTTCTCCATCTCTTTACAATGTACTCTAGTTGCTTTTCTGTTGCTCTGCTAAACATTTATGACCCAAACTAATTTAGGGAGGGAAAGGTTTACTTCATTTTACACTTTCCAGGCCACAGTTGCTCCTTGAGGGAAGTCAGGGCAGGAGTACAAGCAGGAACCTGGAGCAGAAACCACAAAAGGACATTGTTTACTGCTCCATCCCCTGTTTTCTTCTAGAGCCCAGGTTCACTTGCCTAGGGATGGTTCTACGATTGTGGGCTGGGTCCTCCCTCCTCCCTGCTCCCCCCACATCAATCATCCACTTAGACAACCTCTTACAAACATGTCTCCCAGATCTGGGCAGTTCCTCAATTGAAGCTACCTCTTCTCGGGTGTCTTAGTGAGAGTTTTATTACACCATGACCAGGGCAACTCTTAGAAGAAAACATTGAACTGGGGCTGGCTTGCAGTTCGGAGGTTTTGTCTATTGCTATGGCAGGAAGCACGGTGACATGCGGGCAGACATGGAACTGGAGAAAGTGCTTGAGAGTTCTACATCCAGATGCACAGGAAGCAGGAAGAGAGTGAGACACTGGTCCTGGCTTGAGCACCTGAAACCTCAAAGCCCACCCCCCAGGGACACTCTTCCTCCAACAAAGTCATACTGACTCCAAACCATGTCTCCTAGTGCTACTTCCTATGGGCCTATGGGGGCCGTTTTCTTTCAGACCAACACCCCAGGTCACTGTAAAATGTCCTGAGTGACAATAAAATCTAACCAGGGCACTGTGGTCGTCACCCATGGAACTTCCCTAAGAGCACCGGGTTCACACTCCTTTGCACACCATTG
This sequence comes from Ondatra zibethicus, assembly GCA_004026605.1. Lineage (NCBI taxonomy): Eukaryota > Metazoa > Chordata > Mammalia > Rodentia > Cricetidae > Ondatra > Ondatra zibethicus. The sequence continues at coordinate 22,541 of PVIU01000474.1, forward strand.
TGTTTTGGTTGTGAAATGTTCCTCGTGGATTCATGCATTGGCCCCTTGGTTTCCAAGTTGGCGGTGCTGCTTTAGAAGGCTGTGGGTTGCTGGAGGCAGACCGTGATGCTCTATAGTCTGGTCTTACTTGCTGTATAGTTTATGGTTCCTGACTGTGATCACAGAGTGATGAGCCACCATATCCTGCTCCTGCGTGACTCCCTCGCCATGATGGATTTTCTTCCCCTGGAACCCTTCCTCTTAAGTGGCTTCTTGTCACACCACGGGCCACCTCTCCACCTTCCCAGTCAGGTTCAATTGCTTGGCTGCTTGCTTCAATTGGTGTCACAAAGTTTGCGAATTAGATCCCCTCAGTGTATGGTGTCGTGGTGCACTGGGGAGGTGGAGGCAGGGAGTCTGTAGGTTTGAGGCTGACCCAAGCTACACGGTGAGACTCCATCTCTGAAACCACAGTTTACGCTTTTTGTAGTGAAGCTCCAGCCCTGGATAATGCGAGGTGACTATGACCTCAGGCATAATGGTCCTGCCCACACCAGTGAAAGGCCCTTCCTTTCTCCTTCTCTTCCCCTGTCCCTCTGCTGTTAGATTCTGCTGCAGCCCCACCTACCCCATGATTTCCCATGATACCCTGGGTACCTTGGATGGGACCTGGAGTCAAATTTTTATAAGTTCAAAGTTTGAATTTGAGAGTCAGAGAATGATGTCTGTTCTTTCTGGTCATGGACACCTGGGGTTGTTTGGGAGTGATGGTGCCCTCCATGCCACAGAGAGAGAGGAAAAGCAAGAATCAGAGAGTTCAGACTCCTGAGTAACTCTGCCTGTTTGGGCTCTGATGCCCAGTTCACTCCTGTGTGCAGGTCTTGGTGACATAGAGAGGAAGTTCTTGGCAAATCTAGTTTGTAAGTTAAATCACCGCAACCTTCACTTTTGACCCTTGCAAATAAGACTCTGAGAATCACTGAGGTTTTCCGGATGTAAGCATCCTCCTCTCTCTCTTCAGTTCTCCCAACTGCATTGGAAGCATCTGTTCCAGACAGAGGCCAGAGCCTAAAGCTGCTGTGTATGAGAGATCCACTGTCTTGGTCATTGTTCTATAGCTGTGAAGAGACACCATGACCAAGGCAGCCTATAATAGAAAGCATTTGACTGAGAGCTCGTGATTCCAGAGGTTAGAGTCATGACCACTACAGTAGGAAGCATGGCAGCAGGAAGGCAGGCACAGTGCTGAAGCAGTAACTGAAAGCTCATACACTGAGAGAAAAATGGGAGGGGAGAGAGGGGGATGGAGGGAGAGACAGATGTAGGTGTAGGCTTCTCGTTCATTTCCCAGCTGCCCAGACATGAAATAATCACACAGAAACTATATTAATTGCAACACTGTTTGGCCTATTAGCTTAGGCTTTTTATTAACTAATGCTTATATCTTAAATTAATTCATTCCTATTATTTTATATTTTACCACGAGGCTCATGGATTACAAGGTGTCTGTCTCCTTTGTCAGCTACATGACATCTCTTCTGACTCCATTTTCTTTTCTTCCCTATCCCTGCTTGGAATTCCCACCTTGCTCTATTCTGTGCTGCCATAGGCCCAAAACAGCTTCTTTAATAATCAATGGTAATAAGACATATTCACAGCACACGGAGAGGAATCCCACATCAGAAGGAGAGAGAGAGAGAGACTGCACTAATTGCACTAACTAACTTTGGAATCTCAATGCCCACTCCCAGTGACACACCTCCTCAACAGGAGACATCATAATTCTTCCCAAATAATTCCACCAACTGGGGACCAAATATTCACACATACAAGCCTATGGGGCCATTCTCACACAAAGCACTACATCTTCCATTTGCCCCTTATGTTAAGAACACAAACAAGTAAAAAATTGCAATACAACATGCAGCTCCTGCTATGGTGTGAAGTCAAGTTCTTGTTCAGTTGAACAATACTCATCTTCATTTAAACGTATTTTCTCTTGCATCCCCTGGTTTGACCACATTCATTTTTTTCCTGCCCTTCAAATTGATTTGAGTGATAAACAACTATTGATATTTGAAAAGTTATCAAAGAGAAGATGAAGATATCATGGATGTGTGTGGTTGGGGAGGGATGTTGAAGCTTAGGTGTCATTTCATTAGTCTGGTGAATGCAAGCACCCAATGAAAGAACTGAAAGACCTTGAGGACTTGGTATAAGGTCGCCATGGATTAAGAGGAAGGATTCTGCTTCTTTTTGGGTCATCTGGGCCCTGTGGGACAATTAGAATGTCCCACACCTGGAATTCATGTTGGAAACTCATTCTCAAAGTTAACATGTCAGTAGTGTTAGGGTTGGGCTTTGGGGGAAGTAATTTTGGTTGCATAAAGGAAAAAAAGAAAAAGAAATCATTGAACTCCCATGATGGCTTCTGTGGTATCCTGAGGAGAGACTTGAGGTGGTCAATTGCTCTGACTTGCCTCTTGATGCTGTCTATCATGTTAGTATGTAGCAAGATAACAAGCTCATGCAAGGCATCCTGCTCGAGGATTGGACTTCTCAGCCTCCAGACTATGGACCAAACAGAGAATTATCTTCCTTTTGTAAATAATGTTTTGGGTATTTTGTTATAGTAGTAGAAAACAGAAAAAGCCGGGCCATATGTCTCTCAATTGGAGAATATTTGAGGCACCTTTTCTATATCCCTGGAGGTAGCTCATTCCTAATGTTCTTGAGGACAGGCTTTCTAGGCAATTAAAATCTCTTGTCATTGAAGGCTAACTCTCCCACACCTTTGTATTTCTGACTTTCAAGTTCAAAGAATAAGGGAAGTATTTGCTCATTGATCTTCACAGACATTGGAGTACCAGCCCTCAGTATCCATTTTTATTTACGTATTTATTTTTAAAAGATTTATTTTATATTTATGAGTTTTTGCTTGCATGTGTGTGTGTGTGTATGTGTGCACTATATGAATGCCGTACCTCCCCAGGCCAGAAGAGAGGCATATCCACTGGAACTGGAGTTACAGACTGTTGTGAGGCACTGTGTGGGTGCTGAGAACCAAACTGTCTAAAAGGGTAGCCAGTATCCTGAGAAGCTGAGCTATATCTACAGCCTGATTGTTGATGACGTTTAAGGAAGGAAGTACGGCCATCTTTTTCTGGTGTGTTCAGGAAGTGTAGTTAGGGAATTCCTTCTTGTGGCATCTAGAGCCTTCAGAAGATAAATGTTTAGTTTTGTGACAGCTACAATGGTTTCTTTTGCTCTAAAGTCAAAATCATACTATCTTCTGCTTCACATTGTTTTTACATAATTTCCTTAGAAGAAAAACTATTTCCTTTCTAAATACAGAGCTTCTTATCAATAATTTTGTTTAATATTTCCTGAATTTAACATAAAAGTATTTTCTTTTTCATACATTTCACTTAATTTTTGAGAATTTAATGAGAATTAATGTAAATGAGTATTACATCATTTGTAGTTACATCATTTCCCCCTCTCGCGTCCCTCCAACTCCCCGTGTTACCCCCACCCCAACTTCTGCTCAATGTCATGATATCATCTTATTCTTTAATTATTATTGTTACATATAAATTTAAATTTATGGATACAGCCTGCTGAACTCATTTAAGTATTGATTACATGTATATATGTGTTTGGTGCTGACCTTTTGGGATGGGATGACCAGTCAGAAACATCAATCCTAGAAAAGATTGACTTACCTCTCTCAGGAACCATTAATTACCTGCACCACTTTATCTGGTGTGGGGCTTCATGAATTTTCCCTCATCCATGCTGGCATGTCAACGGATGTCATTTTTTTCAGGTCTTGTTGAGGCAGCCATACTATTGAGATCTCATGGGTGTAGCTTCCCTGCCATGTCTAGAAGGCACAATCTCATAGCAGGTTTTCTCTGGATCTTACTTTCTTTCCACATCCTCTTCCATATTGTTCCCAGAGCCTTGCAGGAAGGGGTTGTACTGTGGATGTGTCAGTCAGCTGGGGCTGGGTACAGTCAGCTGTTTTTTGCAATTTGAACAGTTGTGGTTTTCTGTAATGGTCTTAGCCGGTGGCAATAAGAAGCTTCTCTGATGATGGGTAAGAGGATGAGTATTTAGAATACAATTAGAGGTTATATTAGTTTAGGAAAGTGGCAGACGTAGGTTCTTCTCCAAAGACCCTGTCCGCACAAGCCACAGGTAGTAGGCTGGGTTTGCCTCATGGAGACACGGGTCTTTGGATTAAAACATTTAGGTTAGGGGGTCATAATCTTTTTAGACACCATACTGAATAAGAGTGCAGAATGACAAGAATTTCACACATGAACTGGGGTCCCTGTAGAGTAAGCTATAAATGTAGGGGATATTGGTATAGGGCAGAGTCACATTTTCCTGGTTACCCAAGATACAGAGCCTTGGTCTGCCTGAACTTTCATGTCATCTTTAAATGGTGACCTCAGTTTCCTTTCTCCAATTCTGCATGCACTCTGATATGTTGGTGTTCAAAGCAATCCGTGCCAAGCAGCAAGACTGTGCAGCTCAAGCACTGAATGGTAGATGGATGCCAGGTATAAGAATGACAAAGTAAAAAGGGGGTGTCATTAAGAGACCACAGAGAAAGACAGCATGGTAAGTCTGGACTCAGAGAACAGGTGAGCAAAAGGGCTTTCCGTAAAGAACAAGCGTCAAGATGAAGAGTAGTCCTCCATGCAAGATGCCGTCTGCCTGAACATGAAGGAACCTTGACTGACTCTGTGTAGATGTTGGCCAAATTGTGTCTCAGTTTACCCCTGATGTGCATGTAAGGTATAGGACTACCTTCCACAACGATCTTGTACCCATGGGGATGACAGCTTCTAAGTACGAAGCCTTGTTTTACAAGGAGATGGCGCATCTCGAAGGTGTGTCCTCTGGTTCCTGTGTGTGTTAGGATGGAATCCATCTCCTAGACTGTGAGTTAGAAATGCTTAGAGGTAAAGGCATCACCAGCCACACTGTCAATCTTCCTAAGGTACGCTTTCTCTCCTTTTAAATTAGCCTTAAGTTTCTTTTCAAGTGAAAACATTCAGTTGCCTAGGAGGTGTAACTCCTCCTCCTCATGGATATGAAGTGAGCTCACAGACAGAGGTGCACACCTGTCCCCCGCCACACGCAGGGCTGGTGTGTGGGCTCAGTGTGGCCCCATTGAAACAAAGGCACCACACACCTCCCTGTCACCAGGCAGATACTCGGGGCCGAGCCTGCCCATCAGGCCCCGAGAACAGCAATTACACAGTCCATGGGTATGAGGAGCTGCAAACTAAACATTTGTTAAAAGGCTGTAATTAATGCAATTAGCTATTTACACGATAGCCCATAATGAATCCGAAGGCATCGTTATTGACTATCGAGTAAATAATCTGACATTAAAAAGTCAATGATCTGCAAATGAAAAATCCCCTTCTCTTCTTTTTAAAGGAGGGAAGAAGGGGGAAAGGAAGCGGAGGAAAAGAGGAAAACAAGTTTAAAAAAAAAACCACTCGGCAAAGATGTCATTGCATAATAGTCCATTATGCCTCCAATTGAGCCGTCATGAACTATCAAAGAAATAATTGCACAATAGACCGCAATGGCTTCATCGTGTCAACATCTCCACATTTACATTTTTTGTAATCAATGGAAATTAAGTACAAAAATAGTCCTTTTGGTTTCTATCCACCTTTGTGGTTGGGGGCAGGGCCAGCATTGGGTTCCCCCGTCACCTTTAGGGGAGGCTGAACTTCGTGGAAGTTTCCTGAAAATATCAGTTGATGGCTTGTTTATGGTTGCTGGAAAGGAGCCAGTGGGACCCATAGTGCCATGGTGCCAGAGCACAGAGATGAGCCGCTGTGCCTTGCTGGCCACAGCTCTGGTGCTGCCCCAGGGTCTGTTGTGCTCTTGAACCTCTGACCTTTTGCAGATGCATGACTCACTGCCAGGTAGGCACACTTTCCTAATCTCAGATGTCCATCATGCATGGGGGGAATGTCTAAACTGGGGCCTTTTTTCTCCAGTGAGTATTGTCCATGGAGGTATCTGACTCCCTGAGCTCTTCACAGTGAACCTCAACTTCACCGGCGCTGTTTCTGCCCACAGCTGGATTGTGCAGCATGATGGTCTGTGGGACTCCAAACATCTGTCCCCTTTCCCTTTTCTTTGTCCTACATCCTCATTTAGGGGAGCAGGGATGGAAGAGTTCAGTTTTGTAAAGTATCCAACACTTGAGGACATCCTTACAACATATTTTAGGCAGGTAGTCATAAATTTAATTGCACCTGTCTATCTAGCTGTCATCAGTCAATCACTCTGCCACCTATACAGCAGTTATCTATCAATAGATTATCTGTCTGCCCGTGTACAGACATTTGCTTGGCCCAATCTGCTTTTACTCTCCAAAAGAATTTGTTTAAAAACAAAAGTTTATCTGACGTGATAATACACACGAGTAATCCCAGCACTCAGGAGGCCGAGGCAGGAGGAGCAAAGTGTGAGGCCAGCCTACATGACAATGAAACTCTCAAAAAGCGAAAACAAAATTATTCAAAAGGGATTAGTAATATAGTAATATTGACCAGTGGTTTGTATATGATATCTTGCCTAGTGTGCTTGCGGCTCTGTGTTCCATCCTCAGGAGTAAAAAATATCAAAGAAACTAAAATCAGACAATGCCCATGGACAGATATGCATATATATACATATATATGCAAATATCCATGTTACCTAAAAGGCTGAGCACATATAAATTTTGTTTTTTGTTGGCACCATAGAAGCAGGATGTGACCTGCCCCTCCGAAAAAGGTACTGAGCCATGTGGCTAACATAGATAAGAATAATGGGTTAATATAAGTCATAAGAGCTAATACAAAGCCTGAGCTAATGGACCAATCAGTTTATAAACTATTGTAGACTCTCTGTGTGATTTTCTCTGGGACTAAATGGCTGGGGGACTGGGCAGGACAGAAACCCCAACAAACAGCCCAACCCCTCTTGTTACAGAGGGATGGGTATACACATGAGGACACACACACACACACACACACACACACACACACACACACACACACACCATATTTGATGCAAATGTAGCACCTCGGGCTTGGGAGGAGAGAAAGCCTTCTTCCACAGGCTCAGGGTATGGCTTCCAAGGTCACAGTGTGGCCTTGGACGGGAAATGTAGCAAGATCTGGTGGCAGTTGGAACACGGAGGGAGCCCGAGGACAAGTCATTGACCGCCCCTTAGCGTGTGACACATCGTAGAAATAATATTAGCAAATGTCTGCGGAGCGCTTTCCACTTAGAAAATACTCGAACATCCTTTAATTCCAGTGGCTTCCCATGACAAAACTCATTAGCCAAAGTAAGAGTGATCACAGCCATTATTCCCTTAGCACGGTGCTGGGCTATGCCCCACATAGTTCCTGATGTACACGCGTGGCCCAGGTTTCATCTGCTTGCCACGGTGATCAGAAACTACCACACTTCCTTCTGCCTGAGTGAGCCAGCCTCCTTTGAGATGCTAAGCCACTCACAGGCAGCTCAGAGATGTACATTAACTCCCCGAGGTAGCACAGCAACCATGGTGAGGCCAGATTCAGGGAGAATTCATTCTCTCATTGTCTCCCTGGCCTGAGGCATTCACTCTCCAGGTTACAAAGGAAGCAACTGACTCTGGGAATTTGAAACTCAAGCATGTTTAGAGCCAAGTTGTGGTGGGTATGTGAGGTTAATTTTGTCACGGGGCTAGGAACAGCAGGCAGAGTGTTCTACACAGCTCATCTCTTTATAGGGCTTCCCTCCAGGGACACACACGGTGACGGTGACCTTTGCTTCATTCTTGTGGGAAGTGACAAGGGCTGGAGCTGGGTACAGTTATTAGTTTAGGGGCATGCTTGAAGCTGGCTGGAACAGTACAGCCATCCTGAGCAGGGGAGTGCTGTCCCTGCCTTTGGAGAGCGCTTTCTGACTTTTCATACATGGTCCCTCTGCTGTGTCTTAAGTGTGCAATGTCACTGGCCCATGATCAATAGTGGGTGATAATGTTTTAGGAGGCTGTAGAACCTTGAGGAAGAGGGCGTGCCTCGGGGAGGTGTTGTGGGGTGGGACTTGAGTGTTGATAAGCTCAGTCCCCTAGCTCTTTACTTCCTGATCCTCTGAGATGTGAGCAGCCATGACACAAGCTCCTGCTGCCAGCTCCCGTCACCCTGGGCTAAGCCACTTACTGCCAACATGCCCTCCTCAGGAGGATGAAAGAGCCAAGAGAAATCCTTCCTCCCTTAGGTGGCTTTTGCCCAACACTGCATCACATGGCGAGAGAAGACACTACACACTTGTGAACGGGTACAGACCGCATTCCCCATTCACGGTGTGCTGGAGAGCCTGTCCTGGCTGAGAGGAAGAGCTCACAAACACAGGGTGGGGAGGGTGGCCCTTGCCTGAGCAACCACGGGGCTAGTGTGCTACTCCCTGCTGGAATAGGATATACCCAAATGACAGAGTTTGGATCTGGTAGGTCATCCACGATTCGTGGGTATGGAAAGCTTGGGTGCTATTGGGTGGGTGACAGAAACCTCAGACAGTGGGACCCAGTAAAATGAAGCGGATGATATGGGGCAGGTCCTTGTTATTCAAGAACCTTGTGAAACCACGAGCCCAAAGCTCTCCTTGAAGCTGCCTGTCTCTGGTGTGTTACCACAGTGGGAGAGAGATGATGTAAGACACCATCAAAGGAACAGGCCTGGATGACACATAGCATTTGTACACAGGCCCAGAGGCCTCCATGGCCCACACCAGGAACCATCCTTACCATACAGATGAAGATGAGCTGTGTGTAGCTGGGTGCTAGGCTTCTCAGCATGGCTGGGAGTTTTTGCACCTTTCCGAGTCTTGGTACCCTTCAGGAGGGGGCTGTCTGTGCCACATCTCATGGGCATGATGGCTTGCAAGCACTGTGGAGTGCGTTGTTGATTAAACCAAACAAAGCAGACAGCAGCAGGTGGCTCTGAGTGGATGGGAGGAGGTATGCTACCAGCACACTAAGAAGCCATTTATCAAAGTTTTATCTGATGCAAAGCTCTGGACAGTCACTGCTCACAAATGTCACGGAGCTGAGCCTTGTCTGAATGTGTGGGAGCTGCGTGGCTGCCCTACAGAGCATCACTCTGTAGGAATGTGGCCTTAAGAGATCACTCTGGGGAGGGAGGGTGCATAGGATTTTGCCCCAGGAAACTGGATCCCACTCTGGTGGTTTGGGAATGAGGAGGCTCTCTTTGTAATGACCTGGGAAGCACTTTGCCTGGGGCGGTGGGCTTGAAGTTTCTATCAGACAGGATGCAAGACAGGCAGACACCCAAGAACTATAAGGGGCTCACGATCTGGAGAAATGAAGGTTCCTAGAGAAGGGGTGAATGGACCTTCAGAAATCTGCTTTTTTTTTTTTATCCAGAAGAAGGGAGGGCCAGATGATCCCTCCATGTCCTTCAAAGGAAAATAACTGGATTCCTCTGGCTGATGTCTTCTGTTAATGTATTTCAGCCTCTGTAGACAGATTCCCCAGATTTAACTACATACAAATAAAGCCGAAAGAGATTCTACAGGGAAAACCTTCAAGGGCATCACATGGGCAAGGGGCAGGTGCTAGACGGGGCTATCTGCAGTGTATTTGTGATAGACAGCCTTTCACATCTGATAGAGAGTGGGGTTCTGCTCCCTTTGCAGCCTCACTGAACAGAGAGGCGCGAGAATTTGTAGCGACAGAGCGAAGCTCAGTGTTCGAGGACTTACCTAGCATTCAAGGTACCCTTGCTCCAAACTCTAGTACTACAAAATACTGATGATGGAAAGAGAGGGGAAATAGTGAGCAAAATACCAAATTAGATTCTATATTGACCCCGAAAGGTTAACCTTGCCACCCCAAGGACAGATGAGCATAATGGGAATAGCAAGGCTGTTTATCTTCAAAAATATTGAAGAAAGGCAGGATGGAAGGAAGGGAGAAGGAGGAATAAGAAAAGGAGGAGAAAGGGAGGGAGAAGGTCAGAGAAAGGGCAGAAGGAAAAAGGAATATGGGGAGAAAAGAAGGAAGGAAAAGGAAGAAAGAAAAACGAGAAGGGGAGGGAGGAGAGGCAGGGAAAGGAAGGAAGGGAAAGAAGGATGAGAGGAATAAGGGAGAGAAAGGAGGGCAAAAACCATACAGTGATTTGCTGAGGTAAAAGGCAGGTGGGTGGATAGCAAATGTCTGGGGGAAGTGTCAAGTTCTAGGTGTCTGCACATTAGACCACGGACTAGCTGTGATCTGGAACTGAAGCTGCTCAAGAAGGCACACATTGCTTAGAAGGAAGCCAAGAGACAAAGCAGGAAAATAGGAGAGGAAGGCCAAAAGAAAATGAGGGATTGATATAGGAAAACCAAGATTGTAATAACAGGAGTTTTAGGAAAAGTCTATAGAAAATTGAGGAGAGAAGGTCACCAAAGAAGCAATTCAAGAAAATGTCACTGGAGCACAGTATAATAGGACTTGAAAGCCCAGCTCAAAAGATAGCAGTAGATCCATCACAGTGAATGCATGTGTAATGGAGACAGAAATGAGATCTTCAAATACACTATACATTGTAAGAGAGGGCAGACAGTCAGTGCCTTAATCTCCTCAATATCAATATTGGAAGGCAGAAGGCAATTAAACATGGAAAGAATGTCTTTGACAGTCACAAAGAAAAATCACATTTACCCTAAAATTTTCTACCCAGCCAAACTATCATCCAACTATGAGAATAAATTAAGACCTCCCCAGACATACAAGTTCCCAGCTAATTGCCTTCTTTCATGGTAGGAAACTACAGAAAGATGTGCTCTATCAAGATGAGAAGAAACAAGAAAGGACAATGGTCTTAGTTGTTGCTTTATTGCCATGAAGAGACACCATGACCAAGGCACTCTATAAAAGAAGCCACTTAATTGAAGCTTTTGGTTGTAGAGGGTTAGAGTTCATGACCATCATAGCAGGGAGCTTGGCAGCCAGCAGGCCGGTATGTTGTTAGAGCAGTAGCTGAGATCTTATGTCTGATTCATTAGTGTGAGGCAGAGAGAGAGAGAGAGAGAGAGAGAGAGAGAGAGAGAGAGAGAGAGAGAGAGAGAGAGAGCTAACTGGGAATGATATGGACTTCTGAAACCTCAAAGGCCAGTCCCAGTGACACACCTCCTCCAATAAGGTCACACCTCCTAATCCTTCCCAAATAGTTTCACCAACCAGGGACCAAGCATTCAAGCAGATGAGCCTGTGTGGGCTGCTCTCATTTAAGCCACCATACTACCAACCACTCCTGATTCTTCCCTGTTTCCTTTCCCATCCTCCTCTGATGGGGGAAATTACCAACCAATCACATCTAGTTGGGGTGTGGCTACCTGAACCCCCAGGTAGATAAACGGAGAGAACACAGGTGCTCTCTCTTCTCTCTCCATGCGGAGCCCCGCCGGATGGATAGGACTTCTGACGTGTGAGTTATTGTTTTTAGACAATTATATTGGTATAGATTTTTGTATATTGATACAAAGTTAAATTATATTAAATATTTATGCGTGTATGCTTCTACCTCTGTTTAAAACATTGTTTATGTATTAATATATATATATTTACCATACCACAATGTACATTACTACCTCTGATTAAGATACTTATACATTGTTTACATTTGAAGGTCATTGTCCTCATTTATTGCAAGTTGTTTATTGTCTTAGTCTTTAAGTTAGATAGGTATTAAAAATTATAAATCAATAGTCATCTATGTTTGTTATATTTATAATTAGACTAATCAGGTTCTTTAGATACATAAAAATTATATTCAGTATAGATAGATAATCTTCAACCTCTTCAAGGAGCTGTAAAATATGGTCTTTAATCTAACTTAGAGTTTCATGGTAGTGAGACACAATCGCTCCTGGCAACACCAATTTATTCCCAAAAAAATGTTGAGCACCAAAGACACTCCACCTGGAGCCTTTCTTCTTAACAAAACTGGCCTTTGGGCAAAGAAATGCCCAAACCTCAACCACTGACAGAGATACAGAGTATCCGTAAATGGATAAAACAGGACTGTCATATCCTGCCAAGACAGAGTAAGATAGTTTTAAAAAGTTTCTTGCCTTTAAAAATGATATGTCAGTTACTTTAGGCCTTAGCCAAAGTTAGTTACTTCAACCTCACAAATGAGACTTTGGGTGATTGCCCAGGTAGTCAGTTGTCTCTGTCAATTGCTGCACATTTTGAAAGTTTCTTGATTACACTTCCTGTCCACTCAAGTAATATTATTTCCCTTCTCAGATCTTTGATGAAGTTAAAGATTAGATAATTATAGTTACTCCTCACAATTTAGCTGAGCTTAATTTCAATACAATAGTTAAACTCCTTAAAATAAAACGTTTAATAAAACTTTTGTTATGCATTCCTTACTTAATATTGTTTATTGTTTGTAATTTTATATTTGGTATCTGTTCCTATTATATATAACTGTGTTGGGTTTGGATCAATCTTGTTTAGACAAAAGGGGGAGATGATGGGGGAAATTATCAACCAATCATATCTAGCTGGGGTGTGGCTACCTGAACCCCCAGGTAGATAAACAGAGAGAACACAGGTGCTCTCTCTCTCTCTCTCTCTCTCTCTCTCTCTCTCTCTCTCTCTCTCTCTCTCTCCATGCGGAGCCCCTCTGGACAGATAGGACTTCTGACCTTCCACTCTTGCAGCATGAGTTTCCCCTTTTTAACCAATTAAAAATACTTGTTCTTCTTGAACTGGCTTGGTTATTTATCGTACCAGCCTAATTTCGATACACTCCTCATTTCTTTCCTTTTGCTATGGCCACCAAGCCCAGGCGTTAGAGTGATACCACACATAAAAGAGACATGGTCACAGCTCATACAAGGCTTAGCTTGTATTTTTTGGTTGTTTTGTTTTGTTTTTTTGAGACAGGGTTTTCCTGTGTAGCTTTGGCTGTCCTGTAACTCAGTTTCTAGGCCAGGCTGGCCTGGAACTCACAGAGCTCCGCCTGCCTCTGCCTCCAGAATGCTGGGATTAAAAGCATGGGCCACCACTGCCCAGCGAGCTTTTATCTTTAACAATGTCTTTAATGTCAACACTGAATCCCCAACTAGAGGACAAGCTCAAGTGAAAATGTTGAACTTAGAGGTTAGGGCAAGCAAGCAACATGATAGAGCCATAATTCTTACCTCTAGCTCTCAATGCTGACTTCAACAATGACCTTTTGATTGGCATGTGCCAACTTCAGTGTCCTTAAGGTGACTTCTTTGGTTGCCTAGGTATGTTCTGAAGCTCGGGACATCATCTGGGTGTCTTTTCCTGAGTCTTTTGGAGTAATTAGCACAAGACTGAATCGATACTAGAAACACTCTTCATTGATTATAATGTAGATTATGGGGAATATAGTAATATAATATAATGTAGAAATGGTCAGACACCAGGCAAGATCTTGTTAGACCTGGATCCTAGCCATTGCAGTCTGAGGAGGAAACACAGGGAAGAGACATCTGGACAATAAGTAGGGCAGAGGTTGCTGTGGGCTGGGAGCCAGGCCAGACCTGGACTGCAGCAAACATTGCCAGGCTATTAGAAGCACTGCTAACTAACTAGGGAGGCACCCCCAGACTATATTCTGGGGAGGTAATAGATGGAGAGCACACGGGGCTAGAAGAAAACAGATAAAGGGGTGATAAATTTGGGCTGTTTCTCCAAGAGAGGCATTTGTGCTAAGCCCTGGTGGAGGGGAAAGAAGGCTGCCCAGATGTTAAGTGCACAGGCAAGCACAGAGGCCAAGAATGCATGGTGCCTTGGGGTGGTGGGTCTTATAGTGTGGTTATAAAGCTGACTCCATTCCTTCAATGAGAGCAGGACACTGAGACATGCCCAGATGTCGATCTGTAGGCCATTTACACTAGTTAAGAAGGGGAGAGCTGGAGTGCTGTGCTGGGCGGCGGTGGCGCACGCCTTTAATCCCAGCACTCAGTAAACAGAGGCAGGCAGATCTCTGTGAGTTCGAGACCAGCCTGGTCTACAAGAGCTAGTTCCAGGACAGGCTACAAAGCCACAGAGAAACCCTGTCTCCAAAAACCAAAAACCAAACCAAACCAAAACAGAAAAAGAAGGAGAGGTGCCATGTTGAAGCTACAGGAGGCTCACTGTGAGAGTGGGCAAGGGGGCATGGCAGGGGCTGAAGATGGATGCAAAGGCATTTCCAGGGTGAGTAGTGTAGAAAGGCAGGGCCTCTGCAGATGCTGGCTGTTGGTAGCAGGTGAAGAAGAATCCACAGAGACAAATGCCATGGTGAGGGATTGTCTATGAGGCTCTGAGACTACTGAGAAGGGTTAGAAAGCTGTAGGTTTGGATCATTGTCCTGGAATTGCCTTAGAAGTTGGGTCACACATGGCTATAAAAGAATCTAATGTCACAGTAGACTTGTAACAGCAAGACATGGATAAAGAAGATGTTTACAGGGGCTGGAGATGTGGATCAGCAGTTCGAAGGGTGCTTAGTACCTTTGTAGAGGATGCAGGTTCAATTCCTACTACCCACATGGTGGCTTACAATTGTAATTACAGTTTCAGGAAATCCAATACCCTCTTGGTTCATACAAGCTCTCTCTCTCTCTCTCTCTCTCTCTCTCTCTCTCTCTCTCTCTCTCCTTCCTTCCTTCCCTCCCTCCCTCCCTCCCTCCCTCCCTCCCCTCTCTCTCTCACACACACACACTCCTAATAATTTTTAAAGAAAAATTTTATGTACACAATAGAGTTTTCTTTAGTCCTAAAGAACACAGTAATGTCATTTTCAGAACAATGGATGGATAAAAGATTACCTCAGGAGTCAGGAAGCAAGACCACATTCTCAGTGGATCATGCCTGTAATTGCAGTGCCAGCTCTGTGTGTGTGTGTGTGTGTGTGTGTGTGTGTGTGTGTGTGCTGAGTCAGGAGGATTGCTAAGAGTTAAGGCCAGTCTGAATGACAGAATAAAACGCTATACATAGAGTATATCCAGACTAATAGCACATTTTCTTTTCTTTGCAGAATCTAGATTAAATACATTATATGACATGAAGGAGAGGTGGGCTGTGTGGGAAGGGAAAAGGCATCTAAAGGGAGGGAGAGACGGGTGGGAAGAGAGGGAAGTGGGAGGAGACAAAGGTGAAATGTTTGTTTTCTCTCCTGTGAAATCTAGATTTTAACACACACACACACACACACACACACACACACACACACACACACACACACACACACACAGAGTAAAAAGAACTCTGGGAAGGAGAAAGAGGACCAGCCAGAGGTGGAGGGGTACAAAGGAAAGTAGTGGTAGACGTGAACAAACTACAATGATGTATGTGTGTATATGTACATATATATGTACACACATACATATATATAAGATACACATACATATTTCACACACACACATCTATGAAAATGTCATACTGAAACCTATTATTTTGTATGATAACCAAAAATTAATTTAGAAAAATAGACACAAGTGACAGCAGCCTTAGGAACTTGGGGAAAAAGGTCAAAGATGTGATGCATTAAGAAAGAATCACCTCAGAAGTCAGCGAGTAAAGCCAGACTTAGTGCCTCGCATTCCCAGCACCTGAGCTGTGTTTATGCTAAGGCAGGAGGATTGCAGTGATTTCAAGGCCAGCCTGCATACAGACAAATGCTTTCTCAAATATACAAGGGAGCAGACATCTTCTAGAAGGTCAAGGAGAGTCCGGCTTGTTACAAGTCTCTCATTGGGCCTGATCCCTTTGCAAGAATGTCATGTGCGTGATGCTGGGCTCTAGAAATTATGCATCCCATTAAGTACCCTCTCAGGCTCCTCCCAAACCCATGCATCAGAGGGCTGCTGGGCACTAGCCCTCTGCTGTGAATGCACTTCTCTGTAATGTCTATTGTGGCTGTACCACTCAGTCACAGCCAGCAGTCTGAGAGAATGGAATGCACTTGACTGAATTTAGAGTCACCAGGAGCAGGATAGCCAAGAGTCTTTCAATGGCTCTCAAAGGAAACCTGCTTTGGGGTGCCTCATCCTTTGTTGAAAAAAATTAATCTGTACATAGTTTATTAAAGGTTGCAAACGCTGCCAGCGACCCTTTGCAAACAGATACGACATCTTTAAGAGATTGCAGGGGTAAATCTTATTGTCTGGGGAAATGACTTCTGCACAGTTATTTCTTTTATTGCTCATTGACTGGGATGGTATTACTCAGTTTAATAAATCCTAGTGTATCTCTCAGTCCATGTAGCCTGATATAAATATCTCAAGTTATGTCACATTACCCCTTTGTACAGCTATCCTGGGCCCCGATGACTGGGGTCTGATAAATGCAAAACCTCATTTGCTTTGTGAGTGATTGAGCGTTAACACTGTTTAGATTTCTTAATGTACTTGTATTAGCATGAATAAGTAATGAGCATGCCAGGCTTTTTTGAATATTTGATTGTATCTTTGTAATGGATTTGTGTCTCTCTCTTTGTGCTAATGTCATTGTAACTTTGTTGGTGTCATAACTCTGAGCCATAGCAATTGATCTTTATCACCCCGTCTGGAGTCAATCACCCTCTCCTTGCCGAATCATGATATGCCGTCTCTCTCTCTCTCTCTCTCTCTCTCTCTCTCTCTCTCTCACTCTCTCTCTCACACACACACATACACACACACATACACACACCTGTGTATGCTTTCTGAAAACAACTGGGATCCTCCCCATCCCCAGGGAATATCTTGCCTACTTTATGAAGAGCAGATCTGAGACTTACACACGGTATAGAAGCAGTCAAGAATTATAAAAAAAAAATGACAATACCTTCATATACACCAGCAACTATGAGCCGCATCCAGATCCTTAGCTCCAGCAAAGCCCACTCAACCCATTCATTACTGCAGGATCGATGGATCTACCATAGTACAACGGCTTCTGCATGCTGAAGCCAATGGGGCAGAAAGGACACCTTCCCTATGGTCCAAAATTTATCTACTATCGTCATAGAAGCTTCTTCTGATTTCTCTTTATTTCTGAGATTATAATATAATTACATTGTTTCTCCCTTTCCCCTCTCCAAACCTTGCCCCTCCATATATATGTATATTCGTAAATAGAACCTGCTCAGTCTGTATGTTACTTACACACTTGGTTTTAGAACTGACTGTTTGGTATTGGATAACCAATTGCTGTACTCTTCCCTGGTGAGGACTATTTTTCCCATTCTCAGAATTCTTTGTTGCCAATAGTTTTTTGGGGGAAGGGTTGAGGCCTCATTGGCTTCTCACCCTATCTGCCCTTGGGCCTTCTTGCATGAAAATGTTGTCATTAAAACCTGTAGGAGTTTTATGCTCTTGTGTCAACAGCATGCAAGCTCTCGCTACCAACAAGCACATTCTCATGCTACCAGCATGAGTCCTTGTGCAAATGCAGTCACAGGGATTGGTGCTTTCCCAGGTGCCTAAGACTGTGATCCAGCAGGACCAGGTGCTCTCAGGGCAGAGGAACATGATGTAGGATGAGGAAGAAGCACAGAACTCTTAACAAACAGAACCCTTCTGCATATCCTTTACCTGCTGAGCTGTGAACTAAGTAGAGGCTGTGGCTTGAACCACATCTAAAATAGTTATGTGGATGTAAAGTATGAATGAACTCCTCGCACCTTTCATCCCACAGCAGAAGTCCAGACAGACCAGAAGCTTCTGAAAGGACACCTGTACCTTATTTGTGATATGTTTCTGATAAGCAGATCAATAATCTTCAGGATGATGATGGCAATCATTCTGATGAGCATGATTTGAGTCTATGAATGTTTCTCTGAATACCAAGGCTTCTGACTTTTTGTCACTGCATACATAAAGTAGATAAACAATATTAACTTGGGATTTTTTTTTAACCAGTCCCTACCCTGAATATTGTCTTTCTGGTTCTCTCTATTGACTCCCTTGCTTTTCTTTTTTTCTTTTCATTACTCAGTGCTCTAAAGGTCAGATATGGAATGTTTCCCCAAAGGTCAGTGTGTTTAAGGTTAGTCTCTAGGTGGATACTCTTGGGAAGGTTAGGAACTTTGAGATGCAAGATCCTTGTAGGAAGTTTGGTCCTTGCAGAGTGTTTTAGTCTGTTTTCTTTTGCTTTGGTAAAATACTTTGACAAAAACAACTTGAGAGAGAAAATGTGGTTTTTTTTTTTCTGGCTTACAATTCTAGGTTATAAGATGTTATTTTAAGGAAGTCAAGGCTGGACCTCAAGGCCTCCCCTCTGTAGTCAAGAGCAGAGAGAAAATAAATTCATGGACTATTGGTTGTTTGGTTGTCTCACTCTTAGTTCAAAGCCCAGCCTAAGGAGCGGTGCTGCCCGCAGTGGCTGGATCTTCTTCCATCAATTAACAGTCAAGACAGTTTTCACAAACCTGCCCACAGGCCAACTTGATCTTATTCCTCATTAAGACTCTTGTCCTGTGGAATTCCAGATTGTGTCAAGAGACGGTTAAATCTAACCAGGACAGAGAGTGAGCTGTTGAAGAGAACGTTGGTACCTCAGCCTCTCCTCCTTTCTCTCTATTTGGTGTCCTGGCTGGTTATACCACATGATACTGCCATGCTGTGCTGCCTCCAGACAGCCTGCCATGGAGGTCAAGGAACAGTGGGTCCAAAAAGACCATGGTCCTCGAATTGCTTTGTAGGTTAGGTGGACCCTAAACGTGTGTTCCTCCTGCTGCAGCCTCTAAGTGCTGAAAGGACAAGTTTGGTGTACCAGCATACATGGCCCAGGCCTTTCATTTTAGAGCAGAATTCTGGCCAAGGTGGTGCCCTTTCAGAGTCTATGTGCTAGGAGATGCTCAGGAAATTGTGGGGAGTTGAAAGAGAGTGAGCTTGTTGCTTACTTGGCTCTTCTGGTAATTAGATATTCAGTGTCCAGGAGCGATGTGTTTGTTCATCGTGTGGTTCTTGGTGGGTCTTAACTAGCCCCAGTTGGAAGGGGGCTGGGAAAGTTGTTAATAACTTTGATGTACAGAGTACTCAAGCCAGACCTGAGACTTTACAAAAGCGCTATGTCCCAGGGCAAGATGAGAGGCAGAAATACGGTCTCCATACATGCCAAGGGGTCCAGGAAGTGACTGTCACCTTGGCACAAAGTTGCATCCCAGAGAGAATTTCTTGGTCAACAATCTACCAGCTTTCCCCTCTCTTCTGAATGAAAGAAACTAATGATGAGGGAGGAGTGCAGCCACTGGAGGTCCCTGGGGAGCGAGCAGAGCTAGAGGGGGTTGAGGGAAGGAAGAGGGAGAGGAAGAAGCGAATGAGACTTAAGTCAGGGAAGATGCTGGCGGTTTGAACCTTCATGACTAGAAGATGGAGAGTGACCGAGTATACAGAGAATCTTGTATGTGTGGCAGGGAGTTTACCAAGCTTGGATTAGGAGTTCAAGGGGAAGAATAGCTGAAGACCAGGCTTGGCAACACAACCTGTGTAAGACCCTCCAGTTCCCAAGTCACCAAGGTGGAGAAAGACCCCCCCCTTCAAGCCCATAGATGGTTAGATCTCAGGCTGGATCCTGGATTCATTTTCCCCCCCAAAACGTAGCTGGACCTGGAGTCCATCCAATACTTCTGTAAACTGTGCATGGAGTTTTGGTTGGTAGTAGAAGATTAAAGGGTCTTTGAGGCCAATAGGACCCAAGACATGCATGTTCTAATTTTTAAAAGATGTATAATGACATGCTTAGAACTGCTCTAGACCCAGAGGCCTTCTCCCGCCCCACTGCCATGACCTCAGGGCCCCAGAGAAGCCATCTGCATCTGGAAGAAGATGTCATTCTTCATTGAGCTTGGGTTGAGAATATCTTTCTTAGAATTTTATCATGGAAATCAGTGAGTCACCCTGGTCCTTTAAAAAAATTATCACATGTCTTTGTATGTGTGTATATGTGTGTGTGCATATATGTTTGTATGTATATGTATGCAGGCTCATGCCATAGCATGCATGTGGAAGTCAGAGGACAACTTGTGGGAGTCCGTTCTCTGTTTCTCCTATGTGGTCCTGGGGCTCAAACTCAGATCATCAGACTTGGTGCTCTTAGCCTTTACCTGCTGAGCCATCTTGTCAGCTCTACCCTGATGCTTGCCACTTGGTCTCACGTGTTCTAAGCAGTCTTTCCCCCTGGTGTAGTTTTATGTGCGCATGTGTGCACACGTGTATGTACACATACACACATACAGAGTCAGATGTAGTCTCATTTTCTTTGTCTTGTATCATATGATGATGATGGGAAAACATGTGTGTATGTATGTGTGTGTGTGCGCACGCCTGTGCATTTGTGAGTTTAATCTCCTATTTGTGTGTCTTCTTCTCCACCAACGATCTACAGAGCTGAACGCCTGTAGCAAGCAAAGCGTTCTGTAGATTCTGCCCTGGTTGTTAAATATGGAACAAGAAAAACTAAGCACACAGAAGGAAGAGTGATCCTTCACTTTACATAAAGTCATCAGTGAATATAAACTTGCAGTGAGGTGCAGAGAAGCCCCTTTCCTTCCTCGTGGACTCTGCGGTAAAGTGATGGCTTTCGGTGCTGGAGTTATTTTTCATTCTTTTCTTCTTCCTTCTCTTTTCCCCATTCCGAGCAATGACAATGGATTATTTTTGTAAGCAAGTGCTCTATCCATTATTAAATTGATTATTCAAATCTCATTTTTAAAAAAAGAAGCCAGATGGCAATTTTCCACTATTTGTTGCCACTGACAACCACCAACCCTAAACTGGAAGATTCTTTTCTCTCCCCTCTCCTGGCTGAAGAGCCTGCTCCATCCCCAGGCAGACTGAAGGTAGATTCCACATTGGCAACAAATAGCCAATTACCAAATAAGATTGCCATGATTGATTATTTCAAAATCATCTTCACATCGACGGAGCAGTTGTTCTTTTGACGATTCCATAATTAACTTATCTATATGCAGACATGGTAACTTTGTTCCCTCTAGTCGTTCAGATGTGAGCGCTATTGTTGTTAGTTAGTTGTCATGACAGCAAGAAACATGTTTTTACATGTCCAGCCTCTTGGTTATTTTAAGGTCTTAATAAGTATGCCTTGCTAATGAACCAGAATAATAGTGATTGTGCAAAATAATGACTTTGAAAATTGTAAGGGAGACTTAAAAATCTAAATGTGAGATAATTATTACCCTTGTGATAATTGTGATGTAGGTTTCTTTCTCTGCACGTTCTCGTGTGTGCAGTTGCATGTATGACCTGGTTGTCTCCATGTGAATGCAGCTGCATGTGTATTTTGTGGGGGTGGCTGGGCTCTGTGACAGTGGGCTCTTCAGAGACTACTGTGTCAGGCACTGCTGCTGTCCCGTGTCTCACGCCTGGGGCTCACCTTGCAGCTTTACAAATCTATTATGGGCATCTATCTTAAAATCCTTACACACATTTTTGGAGACTTCATTTGCCTCTTCACCTTCTTCACGTGTGCAAAATGGGATCTGCTGTCTCAAGTCGTTTAAAGATAACTGGAGTTACAGGCAGGTTTGAGCCATCATCTAGTGTGGATGCAGGGAGCTGAACTTGGGTCCTCTGCAAGAGCTGTTCTATAATTGATACAATTCCTACGATTGATTGTTTTCCCTTTTCTGGCGTCAGGGGTGGCTGATGGTTTAGGTTGTCTATTTGTTCTGCTTTGTCTCTTAGGGATAGGACCTTGCTGTGAAGCTGGTTTTGAGTCCTGGTCCTCTGGCTTTGGCTGGCGAGTTCTGAGAACAGGTGAGCACCCACGCATCTCGCTCTATCCTGATGCTCTGAATTCTGATCTCGCCAGGAGAAAAGACATTCCACTTATCTTCCTGTGATGCACACACACATGAAAGTCTTCAGATGTGTCTCCCAAAGTTAAAACCTTGGGCTCTCTTATATTCCAGACAATGTGTTGATTTTTTTCAATTACAAGTTAGATAATTTTCTTGGTTTGTGGGCTAAGTACAAATTCTGAATGAAAGACTTCAACTATGTCTGCCTTATTCAAATCAGAATTGATTTCTGAGTCTGGTGGCACATATCTTCAATTCCAGCACTTGGGAGGCAGAGACGGGCAGATCTTTGTGAATTTGAGGCTGGCCTGGTCTACATAGTGAGTTCCAGAACAGCCAGGGCTGCATGGTGAGAATCTGTCTCAAAAACAAGCACACAAACAACAAAAACAACAGCAACAATAACACCCCCAAAACCACAAATTTAGATTGTTTTTTTCTTTCAGATCATTATCGCATGAGGTTGGTGATGGTAGGTGAGGTGGCTTACGATAACTTTTCCTGGATTATTTCCCTAAGTCTCATGAGTTAAAGACCCGAAGCCATTGTTGCCTTCAGGAAGTGGGTCCCTGTAGGAGGCGTTCTGCTTACTGGTGGGGTGCCCTTGAAGGTGACAGTGGGGCCCCAGTATCCTCACAGAGACACTACTTTCCTTTCTTAGCTACAAACTGAGCAATTTTCTCCACCACCTGCCCCCCCCATGCTGTTTCTTCACCACAGGCCCCAAAGCAGTGGGTGCAGCTGCCCACAGGCTGAAACCTACAAACTGTGAATCAAAACCAAATACTAACATACAAATTCCATAGTGATTAAAAAAAAATTAAAAAGTTAGCATCCATGTTAAGTTTCTAATCAAACACTGCAAAAATGCATTAATCAGTATTTCATAGTTCATTACAGTCTGACTAATTTTGAAATCCCTCATGTAAATTGATTGAATGTCTTCTTCAGGCAGATAAATGGGCTTTTGTTTTAAGCAACCTTTCCCGAGCAAACCATAATTCTCTATGACTCAGCTCTCACCCCATTTAGGATGAGTGTTCACAGAGCTCATTCTAGATGATCTAGAATGTTCCGGTTTGCGGCTAGACTTCCCAGCCAATCCCAACACACTCTGTGGGCCCAAGTATTTAGTAAGCATCTATTCATGCCCACGGCTGCGTGATGCGCAGGAGGAGAAGCGAGGCATGAGGCATGCTCCTCTCCCACAGGAGAGCCATGATTCATAGACATCCAGGCACACTTAATCACAGCTGGATGGATGCTGGAGCACAGCCCACAATGTTTTCCCTACTTTCCAAAAATACAAACTAACTCTGCATAGCTTTAACAGAAAATAAAAATAAAGACTGCTGGGTGCTTACCTACTGACTGGGTTCTGGCTTGTTTGCTGGTTGATCTGTAAAGCAGGCCAAGGGGTTGGGGGCCCTTTTCTCTTAGGGCTCTGTCCTTTGCTCTCCCCACAGCTGTGGGGAGTATCAGGCTACTAAGCAGGTTAGCATCTCTTCCCCAGGTTGTTCTGGTGTCTCCTCCCCAGAGCAGAGACTTTTCCCTCCCCTTCTCCTGTTCTGAGCTCTCTATGGAGGACTCTGACGGGAATGGCTGGTTACTGGGACTAATCATTGCCCTATAGAAGGAAGCATGGTGGGCTCAGCTGAGTTATTAGAACAGTAGAAAAACTGAAGAGCGTTTCTCAGTGTGGACCCTGGATACCTGGATCACTGGGCTAAATAATTTCAAGGGGAGGTAAACATAGTACTGGGTACTTACTCTCTTATCACTTGAGAGACAGAAGTTAGGAAATCATTTCAGCCTGGGAAATAAGACCAACATGGACAAAGTAGGAAAACATTGTGTAAATAAATACAACCTGGGAAGGACCCAGATTGGGTTCACAGCATCCATAACGTCATTCACAACTTCTTATAACTCCAGTTCCAGGGGAATCCAACTCCCTCTTCTGGCCTCTTAGGCTACTGCATGCAGAAAGTGCCACATGTATATATAGGTACTCACGCAAATAAAATAAAAATGAGTAAAAAATGAAATTGAAGTGATAACTTCCTTCCTTCCTTCCTTTCCCCTTTCCTCTGGAATTTATCTTATAAAATGAACCATCTCTAACAGCAAAATCCCAAATCGGAAATGCTTAAAAATCCAAACCTTTTTGGTGTCCGCATGATGCTACAATAAAAAATCCCACTCCTGACCTCCTTTGTTGAGTTACAGCCAAAATGCTTGTTCACTTAAGACCTATAAAACTGCCTTCAAACTATTTATATGTACATAATACATAAATGAATTTCATGTTTAGGCATGTCTTAGCTTTAATATATCTCACTCTGAATATGTAAATGTTAAAAAAAAGAAATTGAAACCTGAAGTATATAAAATCGAAACAAACAAACAAACAAACAGAGTAAACCCACCTCTGAAGCCAAGGGTCCCCAATGAGTGCTGCTCAGGCCTCGAATGTAGAGGACACACAGAACTCCTGAGTTTAGCGTCTGTTATGGTTTACTGTGAGTTTAATGTTTCTTAAGAAAAGATGGTGTATGTAATAACAAAGATTTCTGTGCTCTTGGGAGATGCCAGGCCAAGGGAGTCTCACACTCCAATCACCAGAAAGAGGGTCTTCTCCTGCCTCTGGGTAATCAGACCCATGGAGCCGTTCACTGGATCTGCATCCCACCATCCCTGAGCACCACTGAGGGCTGCCATGGCTACCCTTTCACTCTCTCTTCTTGCTGCCTGCACTGCCCCCACCTCTATCTCTTCCCTTCAGCACCCAGCTCATGCTTCCTTCCTAGCTTATTGCAAGAGCTGAGTAAGACCAGAGAGTGGTTAGGACTCTGGAGAACTTGTGTGTGTGTGTGTGTGTGTGTGTGTTCATGTGGTCGTGTGTATGGTGTAGGGGAATGGCTCACATGCAATTTATAGAATCACAGACTTGTCAGAGAGAATGGCAAGGCCAGGCTAGATTCAGTTCTCAACCCAATGCTTGTCATGCCCACTGTTTACAGTGACTCATAGTGAGTTCCAGGGACAAAGAGAAATGAGGGTCTGCCAGCACTCAGTGGAGTTTGCATGTTTCATGGATTAGTCACCTATGCCCACGTTGAGGGCCGTGCCTCTGTTCCAGGAAGCTTTTCCCCAAGTGCCAGTGGGCCTCTTCCTCTTGGAGTGCATATCTCTCTCCTCTGCATCTGCACTTGCTTATGCAAAGCAGCCCAGGGAGGACAGCATTTGAGTTGCTGGGGGAATCTCCATCCTCTCCACCATGCTGAGACATGGATTCCCTGCTTATTGTGTCAGGCAAAAATCCACCACAGCATCCTCCAAGTTGGCCAGATCTGTTGCCCAGTCTGGACCTCCTAGTGTTCCTACACACACACACAATCAGTTGGGCACACCTGTAATAAAACCTCTAACTGATTGACGACAGTGTCCTTTCACCTTGTCATCCCTGGACTCGGCATTGTCGCCACAGGCAGGCTGATCCCACTGGATGATGTTTCCACTTCTTTGCCTTATGAGGTGTTAGGGATGGCATCTGAAGACCTCTAGGGCGCAGGAGTGGACAGCCTGGGCTACAGGCTAGGGTAATAATAGCCTTCCATTGCTAGCGACATACACAGTGGGCAGTGATGACAAGCGGTGATTGATAACTTGTTTGGCTGGTTAAGGTGTGTTCACATGAGTGTGTCCAAAGAGAGAGGGGAGAAGACCCATTTTGAAAGTGAGCAACCCCATCCAATAGGCCAGGAGCCTGTATGAACTAGAAAAGGACAAAGCACCATTACAGATATTGTATCTATCATCTATCTATCTATCATCTATCTATCTATCATCTATCTATCTATCTATCTATCTATCTATCTATCTATCTATCATCTATCTATCTATCTATCTATCTATCATCTATCTATCTATCTATCTATCTATCTATCTATCTATCTATCATCTATCTATCTATCTATCTATCTATCTATCTATCTATCTATCTATCATCTATCTATCTATCTATCTATCTATCATCTATCTACCTACCTACCTACCTACCTATCCATCTATCTTTCTGTATCTGCCTCCTGGCCATCATGATGTCAGTTGCTCTACCCTGCCACCTCAAGTACTGAAGCCTCTAACCCAATGAACGATGAGAATTTTACTTCCATTAAGCAGATATTTTGCCACAATGACAAGAAACTGATGAACACAAGGGGACAAAGGACCTGGAAGAAGACAACAGAGTTAACGGGGTTGGAGTCTGCTTAAGAAAGTTCGTTCTGACAGTAGGAAGGACTGATTCAGAGAGGGCATCCCAGCAGAGAATGCCTGAGGCTCAGAGCTCTAGGCTGGAGTTCCAGACCAACTATAAGATGAATTAAATACAGTCTAATTATGAGATAGATTCTGAAGGGTTCTCCTTAACATATTAGTCTTAGTGAAGTCTTTACACCTCATCAAGGAAGCTTTTCTCTGCAGCAGACAGAGACCATTACAGAAAATGACAACCAATCAAAATGTCAAGTTGTGGGATCCTTTTCCAGTAGATACACATATGAAACACTACCACACCTAAGGCTTGGGTGGTGTAGGAGGTTATTCTGTATTTGTGTTGCTTTCATTGGTGAATAAAGAAACTGCCTTGGCCTTTTGATAGGACAGAAATCAGGTAGGCAGAGTAGACAGAACAGAATGCTGGGAAGAAGGTAGTGTGGCAGATGCCATGAAACTCCTGTCTGAGACTGATGCTGGTTAGGAATCTTTCCAGGTAAGTCATGACCTCGTGGTGCTATACAGATTATGAAAAATGGGTTAAATCAAGGTGTGAGAGTTAGCCAATAAGAGACTAAAACTAATGGGCCAGGCAGTAATTTAATAATACAATTTCTGTGTGGTTATTTCAGGTGTAAGCTAGCCGGGCAGCCGGGAGGTGGATGCCGGGAATGTGGCCTGCTCACCCTTCTACTACAAATTGGTGCCTCAACGTGGTTGGCTGACTCCACGTAAAATCTGAGAGAGCTTCAAAAAGAAGACAGAGTTTAACAGAGTTTTTGCTGTTTGCTGGCACTGTGCCACACAAAGTTTTTCCTCACTCGGCAGCCGCAACAGTAAAAAAGCCACAGTGGTTTTAAAATGCTGGCTTTCTGCCAGCACAACCTCTGTCTCTTGCAGGAGACAGAGAATTTGAATGGGGTTTGTGAGTAAAGTGCTATGGCTTGCTTGATGGCAATGTGGACTGCTGTGTGCCTGGAACTGTGCACAACTCAGGGGCACCAAATGGCTCTGAGGCAGGAGTGGCTCCTCCATGCTGAACTGTGCTGGCAGGAACTATCGTAATTATCATAATAACAGCACAGTTAAGGTTTAGACTGGGCAGAAAACAGGAAATACCATATTACTCCTACATGGCGCAACTTAAGTTAAGAAATGCTTAGCATTTTAAGAAGTGATCCTGGATACTAAAGAATTACAGATTCACAATAGGACAGATTCAGACATAAAAGACCTCTAAATGGGTTGAATAAAGGTACGTAGTAGGCTTAAAAGTAAAAAGAAATAAAGAGTATAGAGAGATGCTTTTAAAAAAGGGCAAAGTCTTTAAAGAGACAGAGTACAGATAGTCATAGATTAAAAAAAATAAAAAAATAAGCCACGTAAAAATGGAAAATTCACAGAGAATCTGGATTATGTATTTTATTGTGTTTTCTTTAAATTTTTTGACTGTGAAGGAGCTAAATACAGAGAGATATTTCATTGTGTGGTCTGCTAAGCTAAACCAGCATATATGTTCTAAAGGTATCTTGACTTCAAAATTTGGGTTTAAGGATATGATGCTTTGGAAAAGAGGTTCTTCTTTTATTTTCACAGAGGATGAGACCCTGTATATTCCTTATAGACCAATATGGTATGATAGACCACACCCTCCTGAAAGGTCACCGTGTACACCTTCAGAAAATTACTTCACTCAACTGGTGACTGAAATGAACCTAGTACACAGGATACACCATGAAAGACCTGATTGACAGCGCCCCCATACAGCAGGAAGAAGTTTGGAGAGAAAAAACTATGCCCATATTCCCAAATATTGTTTATAAATGTTCTTTTACATTTAAAGGGGGAGATGATATAGATATAATTAATTTGCATTGGTATGAATCTTGGTTTGTTGATATAAATTTAAGGTCAATCTTGTTATATTTATGCTCTTGATTAAGGTATTGTGATTGTGTACTTCATTTAAAAATGTAATGTATAATTAGGAAATATAGGTTGTTAATAGATAATCATCTATAATAATCAAGCTTGTAGTCAGTTAGTTAGATTTTCTAGATATATAGAGGTATATTTCAGTTAGATAGACATTCTTCATATCTCTCAAAGACTACAGAATATGGCATTTTAAATGTTTTAATAACTTAGGGCTTTTCATGACAATGAGACACGTCTGCTCCTGGCAGCACCAATCTATTTCAGGAGGAAGATGGGCATCGAAGAGGCTCATTATGGAGTTGGTTAGCCATTTGGGCAAGAAACTGCTCTTGCCTGAATTGTTGCATAAATTGGACACAAAGAACCCACAGAGAGAGGACTGCTGAATTTGCCTAAAGATGAGATGATCCTTCGGGGTTCCTGATTCATGAAAGGGTCTGTGAGACATTCTGCAGGATATAGAAGAAAGTGACTGAACTGTCTTTGAAATTTCCTGCTTTATGAAAAAGTCTTCTGGATACTATGAGCCTATAGGCTGAAGATGGATGCCCCAAAGGTACAGAAAAACTTTGGGTGACTGTCTAGGAAGCGAGATGTCTCTGTCACTTCTAGAGTTTTGGAGGTTGCTTATTTCTCATTTACTTAGGTAATATTATATCCTTCTGGAGTCTTTGATGGAGTTGAAGAATGGGTAGTTATAATTATAGTTTTCCTTAGTTATGATAAAAAATAAAATAGATCTAAATATTGTTAACTAATTCTTGCTTGATAACTGTTTTGTTATATGTAATTTTGCTATGTTAAAGTGAAAGCCTTTCTTTTTTGTTTAAACAGCAAAAGGGGAAATGGTGTAGGAGGTTTTTCTGTATTTGTGTTGTTTTTATTGGTGAATAAAGAAACTGCCTTGGCCTTTTGATAGGGCAGAAATCAGGTAGGCAGAGTAGACAGAACGGAATGCTGGGAAGAGGATAGTGTGGCAGACTCCATGAAACTCCTGTCTGAGACTGACGCTGGTTAGGAATCTTTTCTGGTAAGCCACAACCTCGTAGTGCTATACAGATTATTAAACATGGGTTAAATCAAGATGTGAGAGTTAGCCAATAAGAGGCTAAAACTAATGGGCCAGGCAGTAATTTCATTAATACAATTTCCATGTGGTTATTTCGGGTGTAAGTTAGCCGGGCGGCTGGGAGGCAGGTGCCAAGAATGTGGCCTGCTCGCCCTTTTGCTACACTCGGGGAACACTAAAGAAGAGGGTGCAGAAAGATTGTAAGAGCCAGAGAATTAGGGAGTTTGCTGTGAGATTGTGTCTCCTAGCAATGTCAGAAACTACACCAACATGACCGTCCAAATGTAAGTTGAACAAGGAAGGACGACACCAATGGGCATGCCAAAGTACACAGTGGAAAAGGCCATGAGGGCTCAGCCCTGCACAAAGGAAAGCCAAGAGCAAGAGAGGTAGTCTTCCCAGGGGAAGAGCAGAACAACTGGTTGTCCAGTGTCAAATGGTCAGTCCCGAACACATCCCTAAAAGTCCCATTGTACAGATTGAGCAGGTTACATTTAGTAATGCATGTGTATACACATGCATGCATGTTACAGCAATAAATGAAAAAAAAGGCCATGAATTTGAATGAGAGTAAGGAGAGGTTTATGGGAATGTTGATTGGAAGGGATAAATGTAGTTATAATATTAAAAAACATATTAGTTTTAATAAGGCATCTCCTTCCAGTTAAAAATCTGACCGTAAACCTTTGAAGGCCCACATGGGCTGGCTAAACAAACCAGTTGGTTAAACAGTGTATAAAGCAAGATCAGGCTAGGGAGCTGGCTTGGTGGGGAAGGTGCTTGCTGAACAGGTATGGACACCTAACTTCAGATTTCCAGAACAGGTTAATGCTGGACACAGAAATACACACGCGTAATTCCAGCATTGCTACAGGGAGATGGGAGGGGCAGACAGCAGAATCCATGGAATCGTCAGACCAGTTAGTGTGGTGTACGCAGGGGCAAACAAGAGACCCTGAGTCAAACAAGGTAGAAGGTGATGACCAACACCTCAGGTTGTCTCCTGACTTCCACATGAGTGCAAGGATGCATTCCCAACCAGCCCTCCCTCCACACACCCTCTCTCTCACCCTGCCCTCTTGCACACACATACAGTTATCCAGCCCTCCCTCCACACACCCTCTCTCACCCTACCCCTCTTGCATGCACATACAGTTATCCAGCCCTCCCTCCACACACCCTCTCTCTCACCCTACCCCTCTTGCACGCACATACAGTTATCCCACCTCCTTACACACACACACAATTGGTTTTGTGTTTTCACTCTTTTAATGAGTTTCTTTCTTCCTATTTTTGCAGGACTCCTCAGGAAACCAAAGTAACCCAGGCCACAACTGTGTGGCCTCCAGACTTTTATCACCTGGACTGCCTGATGCCAGTTGTCCCTGCGAGAGGTGCGATGACGGGATGCTGTTTCTTGGAACAAATCTCAGGGACTCCTGGCTGAAGAATCTGTCCGCAAAATGACCTCTGATTAGTTCCCCGTGTTTGTTTCTCTTTCAGATTCATCTGAGTAGAAAAATCTCAATGTTGGGGAACATAACGTCTCAAGTTTAGTTTTCATCTTCATTCTTTTTTTTTTTAAGTTTTCAGACTAATATCTTTCTTGCCAAGTTCTGAGTCCATGGAAAAGTTGATCCAACCCTTTGAGTGCCATTAATAAAATTATGAGTTAAGATCTATCCCTAGGATGCTAGGACAGGGAAACCATGGCTACATGCTTAAGACTTTGTGTGGGTTTTATTTTATTTTATTTTGCTCTGGAAGATGCTACTTACACCCACAAAATTAGCTTAGCACTGTTCTGCATGAGGGAATGAGATAGGAAGCCGGGTTTCTGGTTTTAATGATGTAAATTTGTTTACGTGGCTCTTCCACTCCCTCCCCCCCCCCCACCCAGCACGCAGCGATTAAGCCCTGGAGTACAGGCCTCCACATCTAAAATATTAACACATCTCAGGGGCCAAGTTGCTCTCTTGGCGTGCCTAGCATTTCACCACCCTGCCATCTGCAGGAGGCTCACGTGGCCTACGCTGATGCCAAAAGCCTCTTCCGGGATAAGTGGTGACCTCAGCAGAAAGGACGACTCTCAGGTCTTGTTTCACGTATTGACAAATCAATAGTTAGGAACCTGCCAGCCCACACTCCCATTTGCCTTGAAGATCTGAGACTCAGCCAGCCTGGCAGAGGCTGCGCTCCTTCCTGCTCATCTCTGCAGAGGCCTGGAACTTTATTTCCAGGTGCGTTTGTAGAGTTTGCATTCTTACTTGGGAGTGAGAACCAAACACAGGCGTGAGTGAAGACAGAGAGTGCAGAGGTTCAGCTTTGTCCCTCTGGGGTGGAAGGAGGAGATGAGGACTGGAGAAGGATGGAGTCATGGTCTGAGAGTTTGGGGGACGGTTTCTCTGGGTGGTGTATGTGGGAGCAAGCAATGAACCCCAGTGCAAGGAATGGAAGTCTATGGCCCTGCGTCTTCTATCTTCTCCAGTTCACTCATGCTCTCTCTCCCTCTCTCTTTCTCTCCATCTCCTTCTCCCTCTCCCCTATCTCTCTCTGTCTCTCTCCTCTTTCTTGTACTGGCGACTGAACTCACACTCTACTGAGCCATGCTCCAGCCGGGCCATTTCCTTTCATTATGACATCAGATAAGCCAAGGTTACAAGCCTTATTCGTGCAGCAGCAATGAGTTTAACAAGGACATGGTAGGCTCGCATTATCCTTTACTTCAGTTTTCATTGTTCCAGTTACCAAGATGCAGTGTGAAAGTGTCAAGAAGATTCCGGAGAGAAACGATTTGTGAGATTGATTCAGTTTGTGTTTCTTCAGATGGAGTCTCATGTAGCCCCCGACTGGCCTCCTACTCACGATGATCCCTCTCCCACCTGCACAGCCCACGATATAATCCTCTTTATACGAGTGTGTGTGTGTGGTGTGTATGTGTTGTGTGTGTGGATGTTTTGTGTGTGTGTGTGTATGTGTGAGTGTGGTATGAGTGGGGTGTGTGTTGTAAGTGTATGGTATGTGTGTGTGTGTGGTGTGTATGTGTTGTGTGTGGGGGTGTTTTTTTTGTGTGTATATGTGTGAGTGTGATACGAGTGTGTTGTAAGTGTATGGTATGTGTGTGTGGTGTGTATGTGTGTGGTGTGTGTGCTGTGTCTATCCTATGTATGTGTGGTCCGTGATGTGTGTATAGGGTGTATGTATACATGTGGTAGTGGTGGCAGTGTGTGTATGTGTGTGCATGTCTGTGTGAGACTATCATTAGGCACAAATGACGATGACACATGCTGAAGAGGGTGTTTGGGAGAAGAAATAGTCACACGGCTCATGAAAATGTAAGCTTTTGCAGCCGCCATGGAAATCAGTAGGGAGGATCCTCAAAATCTGAGGGAAAAAAAGCACCCTGTGCCATCTCGTCACCAATTAGAAGCACCCGAATGGGCATGCTCACCTGAAGAAGTGTTCTGACGGCCTGGTGTGCGGCTGGGACCTGCTGGAGCAGCCCAGGTGATTTACCCTGTTGCTGCTGACTCCTCCGCTGAGAGCTGAGAGCAGAACCAGCCTTTCCAGGCTCCTGTCCTGGACTAAGGACCAGCGACTCTTCAGGAACCTCCCAGTTTTTCAGCACCAGACTTGAACGCTGGAGGTTTCCAGCCCTCCAGACTGAGCATCGGCTGGACGGCAGACCTCTGCCGTATGACATAGTTCTTGTGGTTCTAATTTGATGGCTGAGGCACCCAGGCTCGAGGACTGAACAACTAGTCGGTTCTCAGCCTCTCAGGTGTGATTCAGCTGCAGGTACTATTTTAATGTAAGATGCATGTATGCATGCACACACAAAGATGCATTTGTGTGTGTGTGTGTGTGTTTGTATGTATGATGTCTGTGTTTCCTACCCATTCTGTTCTTCTAGGGAACCTTGCCTGACACACTCAGATTCAGCACTGTTATGTCAACACTTCACAGAGATACCTGCAAATCCACTCACTGTGTCACTAGTCACAATATTCAGGATACAGAATCGATAGGCAGATACATAGAGAAAACCTGGTGTGTATACACAGGGGACTTTTATTCTGAGGTGAAGAAGATTGAGAACACACAATTGTCTGCAAAATGGATGGGATATAGATTGTCATGTTAAGTGCAATAAGCCAGACCCAGAAAGGAACACACCACATGGTTTGTCTCATATGGGAACATTTTTTTCTCCTGATGTTTTGAAAAAGACATACCCATCCCTTCATCCTTGTCTTTCCCGCAGCCAATAGCCACTTTGGAAATGTGTGTGCTGGCTGGGAATCATCCAACACTTCTGATTACCCATTTCCCCTTGGCACCTGCCACCTCCGTGTTAATGGCTCCTATCAGAGTGAGTCCACAGCAGAAAGGGCCGCATCCCATCAGGAGCCAGCGCGTTGCGCATTCAAGGAGCTAAACTGCATTTTGCTGCCTAGAAAAGATGACTAACTAAGTGCGAAGGAGCTAAGTGCCTGAAGATCACCCAACAGGGCTAAAGGCACCGAAAGAGCTGTTACTATCTATCAGGTAAATAAATACGCTGTTCCAAAATCGTCTCAAGCTTTATTTATAGAAGAAGCCCAAATGACTTGGAATGAATCTCCCTAAGAAGCTCTTAGCTCCCTGGCAGCCATCATGGAGTGGAGTGGGGTACTTTACAGTTGCTCTCTACCTTAAGGATGCCACGGACAAAGGCAACATGGGCCCCAGTAGTGCTGGGAGGAGCTTGGTTTCCTGACAACTGTGCCTCAGTTTCCCTTGGCTGTGCATCATCTTCCCACCTCTGTGCTGCAGCTGGGTGGGTGCGGGAGAGAACAACCATCCATCTCCAGAAAGCTGCCAACATCTTCGGAGAGGGAGCACGTGGCCTCCAGAGGAGACACGAGGCTGATGGACAGCAGAATGCAGTAGACTGCCTGGATTCAGAATGATTTTTGAGTTAATTAGCAATTCCAGGTCATTTCACATGAAAATCCCTTTTCTAATTTTTCCCCCCAAGACAAAAAGTGGGTAGCAGTTGAATCAACTGCCTTACATAGCCACTCCCAAGGGCTACTGTCCCTACTCCATTGACAAGTTGGGGTCACATTCCAAGTCCCAGAAAAGCAACCTGTACATAAATTACCTTCCCAGAACAGTTAAGGAACAAATGAAATTAAAAGAGAGGGTCCTTGAGTCTAGAGTTAGGCAAGAAGGCGGTGCTGGGAGTGGATGAGGGCACCCTTGGCTGAAGCCTTCAGGAGGGACTTCAGGGCATGGAGGGGAGCTGGCAGTTCAATAGATGTTTAATGACTTGCTTTTTGTCCCCATGAGAAAATACACAGCAGAAGCAACTTAAGGCTGTTTAGGCTTCCAAATACCTGGTGCTATGGTGGCTGGGTCTGCAGCATGGCTCGTTCACATCTTAGCAGATCAGGAAAGCAGAAACTCAGACAGGACATCCTCAACGGCCAATACCCAAAGACACACCTCTGCCTTTCATGGACCAGAGCATCTCCAACACAGTTTCTTCACCTGGAGATCAGATGTTATAACAGTTGATACTGTGTGGGACATTTTAGGGACAAATCAAAGGGGTCTGGGTGAGATGGGAGACTTGGGAAGGGCAGGGATGGACTTGGCTCCGTGGCGAGATCACCACACATTTGGGAATGGGGAACCTCAACTGTGAAAATGTCTTTATCACATTGGCCTGTGGGAAAACCTGTGGGGGCATGTTCTTGATTAATGACTGATATGGGAGGTCTCAGCCTGTGGTGGGCGGTGCTACCCCTGAGCAAGTGGTCTTGGGATGTATAAGAAAGCAGGTTGAGGGTGGTGGTTGATGTGGGATGTCCTTCTGTATATGTGTTGCTTTTATTGACTAATGAATAAAGCTGTTTTGGCCAATGGCTTAGCAGAGTAAAGCCAGGCAGGAAATCCAAACAGAGATGTAGAGAGAAAGTAGACAGAGTCAAGGCGACACCATGTAGCTGCCAAAGGAGAAGGACGCTGGAATCTTACTGGTAGGTCACAGCCTTGTGGCAAAACACAGATTAATAGAAATGGGTTAATTTAAGATGTAAGAGTTAGCTAGAAATATGCCTGAGCCATTGGTCAAACAGTGTTGCAATTAATATAGTTTCTGTGTGATTATTTGGGTCTGGGTGGTTGGGAATGAAAGAGCAGTCTCCGTTTACAGGTGTTGGTGCATACCTTTAATCCCAGCACTCACGAGGCAGTAACAGGCAGATCTCTAAGTTCGAGGCCAACCTAGTCTACAGTGAGAGTTTCAGGACAGCCAAGGCTACTCAGAGAAAGACTGTCTTGGAAAACAAGCAAACAAAACCAACAAACCAAAACCCAAACTAAAACCAAAAACAACAATACCAACAACAAAAAAGAAAACAAGCTAAGTGAGCCAAGAGGAGCAAAAGCCAGGAAGCAGCGTTCCTCCATTGTGTCTGCTTCAGTTCCTGCCTCCAGGTTCTTACCTTGAGTTCCTACCCGACCGACTACAGCTGAGAATTCTTGGAGACACAGGGGTGCCTTCTTACAAAACTAGCAAACCTCCCCCACTCCTGCCCCACTGGACTCTCCTGTCTTAAGGATGCATGCTACCTCATTTTCATCAATGTTGGCACCTTTGTCTGTGACCCTGACCCCCCACTCTCTGCCCATCTTTCACTACTGAATAAATTTCTACCTCTTTGAACAA
The DNA here is from genome assembly GCA_004026605.1 of Ondatra zibethicus. Lineage (NCBI taxonomy): Eukaryota > Metazoa > Chordata > Mammalia > Rodentia > Cricetidae > Ondatra > Ondatra zibethicus. Next base: position 58,382 of record PVIU01000474.1, read on the forward strand.
CTTCTGTGAGGTTGTTTGAGATGGAAAAAAGTCGATACACAGATTTACTGATGGGGCAAGGAATAGGTCTTAAGGTCTCAGACTGTTAGAGGTGGCCTCAGTTGACACAATTGAGGGCTGAGATCTCATCCCACTTCCTGGGGCCACCAAGACCCCAGCATTTCTTCTATCTGATCTGACGAGAAAACAAACTCAGTTTCTCCTCTCCTCCTACTCAACAAGCAACATAGAGGACTTCTGTGGCCAAACCTGTGAGGGGCTCTCTATTTACACCAAGTAAACAGTTGATTCTGCAGGGGACAGAAGCCAAGTATCCTCCAATTCGATTAATTTCTGATGAGAGCATCAGTTCTCGAGACTGCACCCTGCCCTCACTCCACGCAAGCCCTAAGTGGAGCCTGTGCTTCTGAGCAATTAGCTGTGAGTTGTGGCTCTCATGATCGCCTCTTTGAATGTGATTAATTTATTGGTGTAGCTTGCAGAACTCAGGGAGCAGTGCTTATCAGTTTATTACAATGACTATGAGGAGCAGAAGGACATGGGAAGGGCAAGAGGAAAGGCTTGTTTAGGCTTATGGTTTCAGGCAGATTTCAGTCCATGCTGGTGAGGAAGGCACAGTGACAGAGCAGTTGGGTTTCTGAAAACAATAGCATGTGGTTTCACATGGCGGTAGACCAGGAAAGAGAGCACAGGCTGGGACTAGGGATAGTCATCTTCTAAGACCTGCTCATAGTCACCCACTTCCACCAGTCTAGCCCCACTCCTAAAGACCCCATAGCAAGACCCCATAGCCGTCAAAAGAACCATGTGGACCAAGCAATCAAAGCACGAGCCCATTTCAGATTCAGATCATACTACACATTGTCTTTGGGTGAGTGTGTGACCCTCAATTCCTGACATCTGTAAATCGAGTCACTAATTAGGCACAAGTGACTAAATTGTTATCTGTGGAACGAGAAGGAAACCCTCAGTCTCTCCCTCCTGCGGGGAAGGATTGGGGCTGGGACTGTTGTTACTGATGACCTGCCCCTCCCTGCCCTGAAGCTACCCTTGGGGCTGCCATCCAAAGTGAACCCTTTAAGAGGATTCTCACTTTGGAGACTGCAAAGATCTAGGCTGGAAAAACACAGGTGGATACTAAGTATATGTTTCACAACATTGCAGGGGGCCCTTTCTAATTCAACCCTTAGACTGAGCAAGAGCTGGCCCTTCTGCATTTCTTGCTTCTTGGGGGCATCTCAAAACCTCAGGTCCCTGGAGAGTTGGTATCATGGTTTAGAACTCAAATGTTTCCCGAAGTTTCATATACTAAATGCTGCATTAGTCTGGGTTCTCTGGAGGAACATAACCAATAGAATATATACTTAATATAAAATACATAAAATGATATGTAATATATTGTTAAAATGTCACTATAATATATTGTTCACTATATATGTGTACTGTAGGAAGTCTTACTTCAACATATGTGTGTATATATACGTACACATATGTACATACACACATATATATGAGAGGACTGTTGCTCAGTCATCTCTCAGAGATCAGGCCTCAACTTCAGTTTGCCAGCCTCCACAGTCAGCATGTACTAGGCCAGCCAGCCTCTACAATATTGAAGCTCAAGGTAATAACCAAATAAGGACAAAGCCTGGGACTTATCCAGGCCTGCCGGGAACTGGAAAACTGTAGTATGGCCAGTCCCTAACTAGCCCTAACCAATTAGAATGTACTAATATGATTGCCACTTACTTAAGCCAATTGTAAATAAAATGACCTAACTGCCTTAGGACATCCCCTTGGCTAGGTTTGAAAGGAGCCCACAAGCTCCTTTGGGGTAGTCGCCATTTCTTCTTTGTATGGCTTGGATGGCCCCAGCATGCTGGCTATAAATGCACTTGCTGATTGCATACGTGGATGGTGGTCTTTTGTGGGACTTCTCTAGGACACTAACAATACACACAGACACACAGAGACATACATAGACACACATACACACACATAATACACACATGCATATATATATATAGTGTATATATAGTTCCAACATTGACCAACTGCATCCTGGAGAGGCAGTCTACCCACCACAGTCAGTGGGATCCTCAGCAATCCCAATCTGATGCTGAACACTCCCTGGGGAGTTACTGGTGTTGAGCTCATGATGAAAGGCTAAAGAGGGTTGGTCCAGTGACAACAGATGACAGCATATACCTACTCAGTGCAACGATAACACCACGTTCATGTACACAGGCACACACACCTTCTACATCCTCCTATCTGATCTTCCAGCCCACGGGTGGTGCTACCCATGTTTCGGGTAGACTGTTCCACCCATTGTCCCACAGTCATCTCCAGAAGTGTCCCACAAATGCACACAGCAGTGTAAGTCACCAGTCATTTAATCCAGCCAGGTCACCAACCCAGCTGACAGTGCTGTGAGCTTTGTGGAGTAAGCAGGACACTGAGATCATCACCCCTCTTCTCTCTCCTTTCTGACTACCATGAGGGGAGTATCTTCACTCTGCCGTATGCTCTGCCATGCTCACCACTATGATGTTTCTTACTTCGCTTTAAAAGGCAACAGAGTGAGCCAGTCATGGATAGAAACCTCTGAATTAGTGAGCTGAAGTCAATCTTCCTTCCTTTGAGTTGCTCTCCTCAGATATCTTGCCGCAGCAGCAGAAAGCTAACACAGGCAATTTTAGGGTGGCAGCTTTACCTACTCAGAAATGGCCGGTGGGAAATTCCTGTGGTGGACTAGGAGAGTCTCAAGCACACAGCTATAGCACCAGTGTTAGTGTTTCCTCAAACTAACAATGCTTATTGTTTTTGCATTTAAGCGTCCCTCTTACTGAGGTAGGAAATAGGAGCCTTTTGATTGAAGCCTCCTAAGGTCTCCACCTGGAGTCAGACTCTCAGGGACCAGCACTTAGGAGCAGGGATCTCCTCTTACTGGCTTCAGCACTTTGAAATGACTTCTGCCTGATGTGAACAACTGGCTCTTTTTAAATTCTGGTGGCTGTTTGCTTTTTAAATCGAATCACATATATGTATGCAACCCTTCAGGAAAACAGAACTTGTGTTTCCAAACTACCCACAGGGCGGACACTGAAGCAGGGGGATATCTAGGGTCATCATGGAGTGGCAGAAAGAGAGACCTCTCCCTGGTGGCGTGTGCCGAGCTCAGCACAGCATCCTCATGGCGGCAAGGAAAAGGATTTTGCTTACGCTTAGGCTAAGTAGGTGGTGGTCTAAGAAGGCCTCACACCCGAGAAAGATCCCTGAGGATGGAGAGATTCACAGCTTCCTAACGTGAGCTCGGGATGTGGGTAGGACATCTGGTAGAGGAAGGGGCCCATGTCGGGGTCACTTTTTGTATTCAGGTGTATGGGGATTAAGACATGCATCCAGAGTCTGGTTTGGACCTAGGGAAAATAATTGCATGTTGCAGGTCTGAAACACAAAAACAGCGCATGCTTCTGTTCTCATTGTCTTTTTACTTTATTGCCGGCGGGCCCTCCTTCCGCTGGCTGGCAGGAATGTTTTTTTCCCCCGTTGGTACTACCATTAACTCTCGCTGCTTCTTTCCAGGTCACTAATTTTTCTGCTTAGAGTTCATTCTGTTTAGACCGATCTGCTGTCTCATTTAATGAGGTTATTTCTGGGTTATTAGCCTTCCTGTGATATGATACCTTATAGGGACGACCTAATTGATGTAAATCAAACACAGCTTGTGGACGGGGGGGGGGGAAATCAAAAGCATCCTTTAGGTAGTTTAGGGATCTTGAAGCATCTCAGGGTTCCAGTATTTAAAACTTCTTTCAACAGGCAGCTAATCATACAAATAAGTCCTTTCTTATTCGTGAGTTAGTGGTTCAGAGATGTGGAAATTGAAAGAGAACATTGGCATTTTAGTTTGCTGAATAAGCTTTCGGCAGAAATTAGACGGGCAAGTGTGGAATGGGAGGGGTTTAATTGTGCAGTTCAATACCCTTGCCAACATATTTTTATTAAGGCATTCTTACATAAACCATTAAGCTTTAGGTTAATTTTTACAGATCTTTTCCTGGCTGTACTTAAGGAATACAGATAAAATGAAGCAAAGGGAAGAATTCTCTCTCAACACCGCCTAGGTATAGGTCTCGCCCTGGTCGCACTGCTCCAGAGCGGTTTCCGGGGCCCGTTGGCCCACAAAGGGGCTGGTGATGGTGTTCACATTACCGAGAGGAAGCAGCTCTTTCTTCTCTTTGGCTCCTGGACATTAGCTCTGTCACAGGAGATTCAGACACACCAGTCTATTATTTTATCTGGAAAGAAAGAAAAATATGGTTTACTCTCCTTTTTTCCCCCCTTAAGGTCTTGTTCATTCATTATGTTCTTTGCCTGTCTCAGAGAGAAATTGTTCCATGCCTGGGGAGGAGAAGCCAACGCTGAACTCGGCAGCGAGGTAGTTGCGGGAGGGGTCTGTGGGAGCAGGGTCTCCAGGCTGGAGGGGCACTGTGGGGAAGCTACAGGGAAGGTGTGGGAAGTGTGGAAGAGACAAACATTCCTGGTAGTCTCGGTGCAGTGGGTGGGGTGGGGCTTGAGGGATCTGAATTAGACGCCAACCTGACTTTATGGCAGTCTTGTGATACTGTGGGAAACATGTCTCTGGCTGACTAAAGTAGTAGGACCTCTAAGATCAACCGACATCCCCACACTACCTGTCCTGAGACACTCACTGCCCTTGTTCTTCATAGCTCTTAGGGTTGGAGAAGAGTTGCTCATGATAGCAGAAGAGAGAAGGATGGGAGGAGAGGCAGGATGTTGGAGAGTTTGACGGTGGTAGGCTGCTATGTGAGTCCCCAGGGCCCATTCACATTTGGGGATCATTCAGACAAAGTGATCCTAATAATTGTTAAACAAACCAAACCAAAGATTTCCAGGCAAGGCCATGTGGCGAGCAAGAGAGACTGAATTGGTGAATATGAAGTGGCAGGGGAGACAAGTAGTCACCATTCTCCTCCCCTTCCCTATGGCCCTATGTGTGGGTGCTACTCTCTCTGACTTGGCCAGATAGAGAGTTGAATCTAAGATGACCTAGGACAGACAAAGTTAGAATCATACTTGTCCTGTTTCAATAGAAACTCTCTGTAAAAGTCTTAAGAACTCAAAGGCCCAGTTTATTTCAAAGGAGCAAGGGCTGATGGCTGATAGAGTCTCAAGAGACAGGCATTGGTTGTGAACTTGCATCTCAGTTTGTCTTCCCAAACTATGACAGAATACCCAGCACACACAATGTAAACCCTGGAGCAATCAATGTCTGAATTCTTTTTTAGCATGAAATATCTGTTTTATGTGTGTGTGTATGGAGGTTTGGACTGGGTGCACACGCATGCAGGTGCCTATGACTGTCAAATGAATCAGATCTTCTGGGGTTAGAGTTATAGATGGTTATGAATCCTCCAACAATGGGTACTGTGAACCAAACTCAGGTCCTCTGAGAAAATAGCATGTGCACTTAATTCCAGTACAGTATCTGATTTTTTTTTTTTGAGACAGGGTTTCTCTGTGGCTTTGGAGCCTGCTCTGGAACTAGCTCTTGTAGACCAGGCTGGTCTTGAACTCACAAAGATCTACCTGCCTCTGCCTCCCAAGTGCTGGGATTAAAGGCGTGTGCCACCACTGCCCGGCCAGTATCTGATCTTTTAAACAGGAAAAAACAAAATAAAAAGTTTTGATGATGTTCAACTTTTATTTCTTAGATCAATTTTATTTTTATTGCTCTCTCTGTGTGTGTATGCATATGTGTGTGTGTGTGTGTGTGTGTGTGTGTGTGTGTGTGTGCATGCATGTTTAAAGTGCCTGTAGAGGCCAAAAGAGAATGTCAGGTCACCTGGAACCGGAGATCAGGCAGCTGCAAGACATATAACATGGGAACTAAGAACTGAATTCTGGTCTTCTGAAAAACACTGCGTCATTTCTTCGTATGAGAATTTCAGCAAGGATTCCTTTCCTTATTCTCAAAAGGAAAATATAATTAGGATCCAGAAATCTATTTTATTGTACAACCAAATTCTACCCCCGTCAAACTCCATTAAGGAATAAAAATTAACTTCCTATATGAGGAGATATTGGTAATAAGCTGTCTGTGCTGGGTAACCCTTTCATATGGCTATGGCTCGGCTCAGGCTTTGATGTCTCCTCAAGCTTTATGTGTGGAGGTATGGTCTTCTGCAGGGCAAAGTGAGTCTACTGTTTCAGTCAGCTTTTGCTGTTTTAAGTGTATGAACCAGCTAGCACTTAGAGCAAAGACCAACCACATCAGAATTTAATAAAATATTAATAAGCTTCCAAACTAGATAGGCATTCAAGCCACTCAGAAGGATGTGTTTTATCTGTCTGCCTTTATGAGAGCTGGCGCATCCATTCATCTGGGACCTATGCTGAGCTATGAATTTGGATGCGAGTCCATCTGACTTGCTTATCTATTTTTTTCCCACAATGCAATGTTGCAGGTATAAGACAATGCTACTGGGGAAAAAGAAAATTGAATTCATGTTATTTACTTTGACATACAGTCTCGCTATGGAGCCCAGACTAGGCTTGGGCTCTTGACCCTCCTGCCTCATCTTCTTGAGGATGAGGAATAGTAAAATGTCAAAGACTATCAGCCTGGAGTTTTACCATTTTATTCTCCTGGCAGTTGCAAAACAATCTTGCATTGTCAGAGTCATTGGCATCATTTTGGAGCACCACAATTAGGAAACAAGAGACTGTCATCAAGAGAGAAAATAATCAGCAAAGAGCTTAAATGTTTTAGCAATGTATAATTAATAGACATGTGGGTAGACACTCCTCATATAGTTAGATTGGTTTTGAAACATACACCAGGTGACCCACATCTATAGGAAGATACAGGACACATCTGGTCCCGGAAAACTTCCCAGGGCCCTTCTCAACGAGCTCTTGCTCTCTCTTGCCTGAGGCAACCATTTTCATTCTGGGTCACACACATTTTTAAAAATGTTTTTGTTTAGAAATTCATGTGGACAGAACCACACAGCAAGCATCTTTTTCTTTGTCTGTCTCTTCCCTTTTTGTGAGAACAGTACTTTTGAGATTCCTCCCTACTAGCTGCCTCTGCCAGTGGTTGATCACAGTGTGGCAGAACCACTGTGTGAGGATGAGAATGGCTTCTTCCGTGCATTGTGCTGCTGGTGGGAAGTTCAGAAGGCTCCTCTTTGTACAGCTGTTGTTGTTCCTCATACTGTCTATGGGCATCTTCTGTGCTGAATTTGTCTAGGTATTGGAGAGTGGGATGTCGGACTGGCTTCTGAAGGCCTGGGCATTTCCCCGGATGCCACCAGTTCCAGCTCTTTGAGAACCTCAGCTCTCTCCGCCATGGCTCTCTTAAGGCTTGAAGAGACGCCTTGGGCATCTTACAATGTCCCTGGTGGTTACTGATGTTGAGTACTTTTTCGTGTATGTGATGTCCATTCCTCTAGCTTAGCTTTCTTACGTAGTCACATGTTTTGTTCAATTATATTGTGCTGTTTGTCTTTTGAGGACTTGATATTTTCTAAATACCAATCCTTGACCCGTTCTTCATCTTTAGTCATCATGCTAACTTATTACAATTTCTTTTGAAATATTTATACATTCTGCATGTATTAATGTTTTCCTTAAGGTATGTATGTGCATCATGTGAATACAGTTTCTGCAGAGTTCAGAAGAGGGTGTCAGATCCCCTGAACTGGAGTTACACGGGGTTGTGAGCCATCATGTGGGTGCTGGGAACTGAACCTGGGTCCTCTGGAAGAGCAGGTAGTGCTCTTTACTACTGAGTTATTACTCTACTCTCATTAGTTTTTCTCTTTTGGTGAGCACAAGATTTTATTTTTGATGGAATTCAACTTTTTATTTTTCCTTGATATGTAAAGTTTTAGTTTTGCTTTGGGAAGTTTTTTCTTGCCTTTAGGTCATGCCCTCTAATTTTTTTTTCTGGGACCCAAGGCTGCAGTTTACTCTGAAATATTTTCTGTGGTGAGAAGTAGATAGGAACAAAACATTTTTCAGAGTTTTCTATTTTCTCTATAGACATAGAAATAATTCAGAACTTTGTGCTTGAAGACAATTATTTTGATAAGACTGTCACTTTAAAGCCTTTATCAAACATCTACTGACTTAGTAGATGTGATTTCCAGACTTTTTAATCTGTTCCAATGATCTTTTCATCTTTATATAAAAACCACCATGTTATTTTTGCACTACTGTGACAAAATACTTGAGAGAAGCAACTTAAGTGGGAGAAGGTTCACTTCAGATTACGGCTTTAGAGGATGTGGTCCACCATGGCAGGAAAAGCATGGCAAGGGAGCATGGTTGGAATAAACTTCCCGCTAAGGACTTCCTTCCATTGTCCAGGCCATGCTGCCCTGAGGTTCCACAGCCTCCCCAAGCAGCACTCCCTGGGGGCCAAGTGTTCAAATACATGTCATCAGGGGACATTTAATAGAGAAACAATGACTGCAATACCTCTTTTTTTTATCATCACTCATAATACAGCTTGAAAACTTAAATTTTTTTTTAGGATTTCATACATGAGTGCTGTGTTTATAGTTCCCATCCCTCTTCTCTCCATACTAGCCCTCTCCTCTTCTTCTCAATGCTCCTCCATGCCTTCTCAAATTTGTGACCTCCTCTTCTTTAGGTATCCCTTTATGCGCGCACGCGAGCACACACATGCACACACACACACACGCGTGCACACACACACATACACACACACACACACATACACACACGTGCACACACACGCGTGCGCGCACACACACACGCACTGAGTTCATTTAGTGTTGCTCGTATGTGTTTAGACTGGCCTCTTGAGAGGCCTTGTTCATGGAGAAAATGGATTGTCCCTCTCTCCTAGCCATTGAGTGCCTATAACTCTCCATCTGCAGGCGAGACTTTGTCAGCTGGTGGTGTCACCATGCAGTCTTGTTCAGGCAGCCATATTGTCAAGAGTTTATGTGTGTAATATCCCTTTCACGTTTAGAAGACACTATCTTGCAGCGGGTGTCCTGTTGTTAGAAACTTGTCAACCCATCTTCCGTAGTGCTCCCTGAACCTTAGTTGTAGGGCACCCTAAGATCTTTTGTTCTCTGTGTTTTGACCAGTTTTGGTTCTCTGTAATAGTCTCCATTTATTGAAAAACAAAACAAAACGACAACAACAAATAGTACCAAAGGCCTTTTTGCTGTAGTCCAAGAGCTACTTTTGTAATTTTTTTTAAAGCATTTGATCCTCCTGCTTTGGTTATCATGAAATAGTGAAACTACAGGCTTTATACCACCATGTGCTAAGATTCTCAATACCTTCAAGATGTTCAAATTGATTTATTGATTCAAATCTATACCAAACAAATCCAACTAATTCCTTTCTAAAGGAAATTGAAATTTCATTCTAATATATATTATTCATATATTTAGTCTTACATATTAACATATATATAAGAATATGTGTGTGTGTGTGTGTGTGTGTGTGTAGTTAGTTAGTTTTAGGATAGCCTACACACAGCAAGTCCCTGTTTAAAAAAATAAAAAAAGGTTATGAAAAATTTAAATTACTTATTCTACTGATTTGATAAAACTTATCAGCAATGCCACCTGGTAACAAATCCTTCTCTGTGGAAAGGTTTCAATGGCAAGCTTAATTTCTGTATTAAATATAAGACTGGTTATAGTGTTTTTGCATTTTTGGATAATTGGATGATTCAAAAAAAGTTTCCTTTTCCAAAGAGTTGACAATTTATTGACATATTTCTGCAGTTTTCTCTTGGTGTCCATAGGATCTGTGATAATGTCTCATCCTTTATTTCTGCAGTATTCTCTTGATGTCTATAGAACCTGTGGTAATGTCTCACCCTTTATTTCTGCAGTATTCTCTTGATGTCTATAGGATCTGTGATAATGTCTCACCCTTTATTTCTGAAGTATTCTCTAAATGACTATAAAATCTGAGGTAAAGTCTTGCCCTTTATTTCTGTTATTGATAATGCTTTTGCTCTTAATCAATTTGAGACCTTCAGTTGTATTTGTCATTTCAAAGGAGCAATATGTATTGTCTTTATAGTTTGTTTCTACTAGTGTTTGTGGCATTCAGTTTTTTAAATTGAAAATTTAGATCTTTCTTTCTAAAAGCATTCTAGTTCTATAATGTAAAAGATTGAAACTATAAAATTGCCTTAAGTGCTTCTTTAGATGTATCCAACATGTTTTAAAATGTCTCTTTTAAAATTATTAGTCCACTTAAAGCATTTTTAACTTGTATTGTGATTACTTTTTTGAAGTATGGGACATTAGAAGATACATATTTCCAAACACAATGGAGTTTTAAAATACATATTTTATGACTATTGATATCAAATTTAATGCTAATAATTAAAATTATTTTATAGCCAGAGAAAAAAGATTTTGATGCCTAACATCTACTGAATCTTCTTTAACCTCTCAACAGATGGTCTGTCTAGGGAAACGTTTCATGTGCAGGATAAGTATTCATTTTGCATTTAGTTTCATATAGCTCAGTAGGTTAAACTGGTTGGTCATATTCAGATGGCAATTTTCTTCACATATCATTTGGCCTACTTGTTCTAGCAACTACTAGAAATAATAGTCTTCCATTACAATTAATTTATATCTGCTACTCATTTTGTCAATATTTTCTCACTGTGATTTGAAACTTCATTGTATGCACATTCATCTAGGGTTGTGCCTCTGTTGGCAAATTCCAGACAATCCATATGATCTGCCATTTCTTATCTTTACAAATATCATTTGTATTGGCATTTTCTAACTCTAACTCTATCATCTTTCTCATTCACATTGTCCACATACCTTCTTATGTCTTATATCTCTATATTGAAATAACATTTCTTAGCAGAAGAGGGAATGACTTGAGGGAGGCAATGTACCTGTAGGAGGATAGGGCAAAGGAAGAGAAGGTGAATAAGAGCAAAGTACAATGATGTACTTGTATCAAAATGAAATAATGAAATCCATTTTGATTTTATGCCCACTACAACATAATACATTTTAAAAACCTAAGGAACTGGAGAGATGGCACAATAGTTAAGAGAGTTTGCTGCCTGCGGACTCTATTTAATCTCTTAGATAGCCAGAAGCATGGACCAGAGAGACTTAAAGAGAGTTGAACATTTGACCTCAACCCTGAATTGAGGCCACTATGGGGGGTACAAGTGATAAGAGTCATGTGACCTGAGCACAGCTAAGGTCTTGGTCAACAGTCTGTCAGGTGCTGGTCATTTGATGGAAGACATGCATATATCTCCCCCCCCCATAGTCTGTTCACCCATTGACCTCTGATGCTTTCACAAGTCTGATGGCTGATTGAACCACTCTGCCACCCCCAACTCACCCACTGCTTGATGGCTACTCTTAGAACTGCTGATTTGGGTGTGGGGCTGTCTTGATATCCAGCATAAAAACAGAAGACTGAGAAAAAGAGGCAGTTGTGCACAGATCATGTTGAAAGCAAAGATAATCCTAAAGTCTAGGCTTCCCTCAATGCATCTCCCTTCTCTCTGCCCCAAGTTATAGCATTTATTCTGGTGACTTCTTTGATTTTTATACATGTCATGAGCCATTTAATTGAAATCAAGAGAATGAACACAGTGATGTCCAGTGCACTTATAGCCCTCACACAATGGCTGGCTCTGTGCCCTCAATGCAGCGGGTTCTCTGGAAAAGCAGAGTTGTCCCATAGATCTGAAAGTCAAGCCTCTCCCTACATGTAGGTCCTCCATGTAAGTATGAATGGATGTTTATACATGCTAAACATGTAGAGTGATGCTCATGAGGCTGGAATTGTCCTATAGTGCTTCTGACTGTTCCAGACAGAGGAGTCAAAGTCCTTAGCATACACAGTTGTCAATTGCCTTGCTTAGTCTTGAGGCAGAAATCAAGGGTTTCTGCATGGTCTTTACTTCACAGATGTTCCTGAAGCATTTTGAACAAGATGGAAGGGACAAGGTACATCTGTCTCCCTCTCTCTCTCTCTCTCTCTCTCTCTCTCTCTCTCTCTCTCTCTCTCTATATATATATATATATATATATATATATAAACATATATATATTCTATATGTATCTGTGATCTAATCTCTCTATAAAATCTATCTATGTATCTATGTATCTTTATATGTATCTATCTATATATCTATGTATGTATCTATGTATCTATCTATGTATGTATCTATCTATCTATGTATGTATCTATGTATGTATCTATGTATCTATGTATCTATATATCTATCTATGTATCTATCTATGTATCTATCTATCTATCTATCTATCTATCTATCTATCTATCTATCTATCTATCTATCATCTATAATTTAAGAGCAGACAGGATGATGTCAAGGCCCCACTTCTGTTACAATGGACCAGCAACTGCCAGCAGCTTTTATCTGACTTCGTTTGTACAGCTTGGTGCATGTCTGCTGGGAGGGACCACAGGCATTTATCTTCTGAGAGACAGTAGCCCTGGGCTAAGTAGAGCCTTACCTCCTCACCTGGCCCAGCATGGTTTGTTGGTGACCTCTACCTGGCCTGTGATGATCATACTACCTCCAGGACACCTTCATCCTGCCTGGGTCAACACATGTGCTGAGGAGCTCGCAGCAGACCCCTGAAATCTGAAAAGATGATGATAGAGGCAAAACTCATAGTTTCAACTGTCTTTTCAAAAAAAAAATAGAAAGATAAATTGGAATTAAATGTCTTCACTCTGCTTTTATCATTTAGAAGACCATTTCTCCACTCTCTATTTAAATGGATCCCCTCTGGCTTTGTGCTCCTTCCTGTCTACAGGACTCTTCAAACCTGTTTCGCCCAGGGTTTCATAAATGATGAGCTTTTAGGGCACGTCCTGACTGCCATTCTTATCTGTGTCTTCAGCAACAGCAAAGTTTGTCCCACTGGAGGCCTCTGCTTGCTCACTCTCAGCCACTCTGGACATGCCACTGGTGAACGATGTCCAAATGCTCCATCACATAGACAGTTTATTAGGCAAGGTCTTTGGATTCTTTTAAAGACCTGGATTGGCACATCTCTCTGGCCTTGGGACTTAGGGACATGATCGCCATGATGGATGACATTGGCACCTTTGGCCAGCTTTCTGCATGTTTTTGAGGACTCTGTATGCTTAGACATTAGGCTCAGAAGTGAGGAAGGACAGCAGTGCATATTACTAAACAACTGGGCGAACAAGTAGCTGAACAAATAAATGAAGTGGAGTTTCTGGGGGCCTGCTTAGGTCTCCTTCAACATTAATGTATGTAGGAAGAGTGTGTCTTCCCTTCAATATTGGGCCTTTTGCTTTCTAGCTTTGGTGTCAAACTCAAATGGCAGCTTCTTCATAGGACCTCATCTCTTGCTTCCAATCACTGAGCATGTTTAGAGACCTTGTATTTGCCTCTGCATGGCCAGCCTCCCTCTGACCCTTTTGTTTTGTGTCATCATGGCTAATCATTTTCACCTGGCACAAACGTGAGGCCAGTGGTCTACACAGCTTCGAGGATGAAGGATGCTCATCCTAGAGCAAAGTGGTCATACGTGATGCTGGCCTGGTCCTCACTGACATGCAGGGTCAAAAGAAGCAGGAAGGTGGTTCTTTCCTTTTGCTTTCAGCTGAATTTGTTTTTCTTCCCCAAGATGACACAAATCTAGAGCCATGATACCTATCTAAACAACGCAGCCATATCAGAAGAAAACCCTTGCTCTATCAGCGAGATTAGCTATCTCCCAATTTCGCTGTATAAATTGGTTCTCAATTTAGACTTCTTCCCCTGACGAGCTCCTTCATTACAACCCATCATTGCTCCAGAAGGACACTGGGAGAAAGAAAGGCAACACAACCAAATACTTAATTTCATTAATCTGTTTAGCAATATCAATATAATGAGACGGAATATTGATTTTCTCACTTAGGATTTAAAATCTCGGCTCCTTTCCCCAGAATTAAATGCCTCGAAACCGATGTTCCACCTCTTTACAGTCGCATCTTTAATTTAGTTGTTATAATTACGCATTAACGGATGTCAGTGAGATAGCCAGTTAGAGAGCATTCTGTTCTGCTTGTCTTGATTACCACAGTTTAGATGTAAAGTAAATTAGAATGAAAGACTATACAGTCCAATTACAGATAAAAGCAGTGAACGGCACTGTTGTAATTAGATGCCAGGACTATTTTTCTTAGATTTTGTATCTCTGAGGGCCCTTCTTTTAGCTACTTGGCTGAATCCACTGTGGAGAGATTTCAGAGTGGTTTGCCTCTCCGCAGCCATGTTGTTCCCTTCAAACTTGAACTTCATGCTGGGTTTTCCTTCCTGGGAACTTTTTGTACTCGGAACGGATGAGAACTCTGTAGAGTTTTTGTTTCTTGGGTATCGGGCATCCAAACCTGGATCAAGATCAGGTTTTGTTCTTAGGGTTTTTTTTTCCTTCTATGCCGCCTCCTCTTTCCTTTTTCTTCTTTCTTGATTCAAATATTCATTACCCTAATATTTTTTTTTTGGCCTCATGACAGAGATCCAAAGCCATACTTTCACCCCAGCCATGAAATGTTCTAGATTGAGGGAGGAAGGGAGGATAGAATGATAGGGAGTTGGTACCTTCCCATCGCCACTGCTTATCTATATAGAGAGAGCTGCCTAAGGACAATTATATGTGTGACAAGGTGACGTGGAGATAGGAGAAGCCATGAATTTGTTTTATCAGCACCTACCAGGCGCCCACTTTGGGAACCACAAGGATGCCTCATTGTCACTTAATCTTGAGTTCCACCCTTGGATGATGAGTTTCTGGAGCCCTTCATCTATTCTTGTGCCTCCCAAACACAGAAAAGACATACTCAGGGATGAGAGCCAGAGCCAGGACCCCTAGTCCCTGGAAGGACTGAGTAGTAGTACTCCCCATTTCCCCAGCCTGATGCCAGAGCTGTGCTGAAGGAACTCTTCAGAGGGTGGAGAAGTCTCAGGGAGGGTGGTCCAGAGAGCAAAGCACAAAGGTGATTTCAGACGGCTACTGGGCAGCTGGCAATGAAGCTATGAAAGCTAAGCTAGAGGAAATGAATCGGGATCCCTGATGTGGGGAAAAGTTCACAACACAGTCAGCAACATCAGGAGCAATGATATGTGCCTATGGTCTTTGCTGCTCAGTAGCTGGGGCAGGGATATTATTTGAGCCTAGGTGTTCAAGGTGCATCTGCACAGCATCATGAACAGAAACAGCAATCTGGCATCCTACCTGCTTGGAAGAAGACATCCTTTCCTCAGTCTTAGTTCGGTCCTGCTACTGAATGGTGCCCGGGCATCTAAAAGAAACCAATACCAAAGAGGAACTCTTGTTCACCCAGATGGTTTTGGAGAAGGCCACTGATGATATGGAAGGTTCCTCTTGCTCTCCTGACGGATTAATTTCCTGGAGATATTTGAGGTGTGATCCTGGCATATATTTTCTTCTGCCACCAAATGGTCTGACCTCTTGCTAATTTTGCCTACAATTAGTTTGGTGTAATTACCACCACTTACAATTCAGTCTGCTTTCACTAAAAAAAAATTATTGTTCACGGGGCCATAAAACTCTTTAAAAATTGCTTAATGAAAAATGGAGCCTGAGGAATGTCGCACTAGATAAGCCCAGCCATTAAATCCTGGACTTATAGTGCACATGAGCATGAGGAGGTGGCTTGGTGCTGGAGGCTCTCCAGCGGTGTGTGTGTGTGTGTGCTTGCACGTGTATGTGTGCATGTGTGTGTATGTTCATGCACGAGCACATAGGCAAGGATTTGGAGCACATATGCAGAAAAGTCCTTATTCATTGGTGCCTTCTGCATCCCTGGCTTGGATACTTTGCATCATGGCAAGCCCCGAGAGACTAGCTCACATTGCTAGATGCTCAAACTGTTCTGAATTTATCCCGTTTTTTCCCCTCATGATGGGTCAGAATAAACAGATCCATCCAGAATAAACAAATGATGAGGACCCAATATTAAGGACCAAGCACTAGCTTTCAAAGCCAATGTCATTCCCACAATCTCTTACCTGCCCAATGTTAGACTACAGACCTGAGAGTCAAAAATGAGAAAGACCAGAGTTGCTTGTCTAAGAGCAGAGGAATCGGCTGGCCCAGCTCCAGGAGAGAAAAGTGTTCTTTCCACTGCTGTTCTTTTCACAGGATCCTCAGCAGAAATCATGTCCTGAAGCTCACTGGTAAAGCATTGATCTTCTTAATTCGAGCCACCAAGTCAAAGGCCAATCTCTTCCAAAAATAATGCTTCATCTGTGATCTTTCGTTGAACCTAGATTTCGCTGGCTCTGGCTGGTCTAGCTAGTTAGATTGCCCTGGAAATGCCCTGTCTCTGGCTCCAGAATTCTCTTATTACAGGCAGCCACCATGCCTGATCAGCTTTTATATGGGTTCTGGTAATTAAAACTCTGGTTCTCATGTTTGTGTGGCAAACACTTTATCAACTGAGGCACCTCTCTGGCCCCAGAATAAACAAACACTCACAAGCAAGGATGATTCAAAGAGGGGAAAATAAAGGGCTGCAAGTTTGGGGGAATCAGGGTGGTCCACGTACTCTGAAAATTCCTTATTTGAAGAGAGACCCAAAGAGTTGAGGATGCTCCAAGAAGTCTCATCCTCTTTGAAGGGAGGCTAGATCAGAGCAAATAGGACAGAGTGGGAAGGGTGAGAAATCGAGGTTAGGAGGGATCAGGCAACCGTTGGTCCTCTGGGTTCACATTTTGAAGGCAGCCTTTTGCATAAAGTAGCAACATGAACTTGAGTTCTTTGCTACACCTCAATCAAGAGGCCAGAGAGGTGGGAAAGCTGGATCCTAGTTCAGGAATAGCTCTTACAAGCAGGGACCCACAGTCAGGCAAGGAGACTGCTGTAGTCCATTACTAGAACAGAATCTCCAAAGCTGGGTTTATGAAGAGGTGTCTTTGGTTTCCTGTTCTGGAGAGTGCGTCGTCCCATATTGAGGCACTGGTAACTCAAAGAAACCTTCTCACATTTCCAAAGTCCCTTGATGGAAAGTGAGAAGGTGAGAGAAGCTAGGGTGAGAGTACAAGACATGCGTATATCAAACCCGCTCAGTGATAGCTAACTCGGTCATGCAGTAATGGCATTCACCTGTCCATGAAGGCAGAGCCTTGCTGCTCTCATCACCTTTTCCAAGGCTTGACTTTCCAACGGTAGGGCTTAAATTTCCACCCTGTGCACTCTGGGGAAAACATTCACGCTAGAACAGGGAGGCAGTGGATGTTAACATCCACCACTGTAAGGAACAGACCCAGGAAGAATGCAAGTTTGGGCACATGCTGACATCAAATGAATCTTGACCTGGAAGTTATAGGTATTTATTTGTCTTATACTTTCTGTTCTTGTTTTGAGACAACATCTTCCACTGCAGCTCAGGCTGGCCTGGAATTCCTTATAAAGTCCAGGCTCCACACTTGTGGGCACAGAAGTGATCCTTTGCCTCGGTCTGCTGCCAGTTGCTCTCTACCCACTTAAACTGTTTTATGAAATAGTTATTTTATTTTTATTTATGAGTGCCTGTGTGCACATGCGTACGTGTGTGTGTGTGTGTGTGTGTGTGTCTCTGTGTGTGTGTGTGTCTGTGTGTACATTCATGAAGTTGCGTGCAGATGCCAGAAGAGGGCATTGGATTTGACTCCCTGGAGCTGGAGATACATGTGGTTGTGAATTTAGGTCCTTTGCAAAGAGTAGCAAGTGCTTTTAACTACTGAGCCATCTCTCCATCCCCACATACAAGTGCTTTAAAATCTATCTATCTATCTATCTATCTGTCTGTCTGTTTGTCTGTCTGTCCGTCCGTCCGTCCGTCCACCCACCCACCCACCCACCCATGTATAGATAGATTTAAGATATGAAACATGCTTTTGATACACATATACACTGTGAAATAATACTGAATGATTGTCAAATTAACAGGTTAATCTCCCTGCATGGTTATGCATGCATGCATGATTAAACACCGCATATCCATTCTTCTAGAAAACTCCCAATATATAAGACAGTCCTTTAAACCCGAACGTCATGCTAACGTTGACTCTCTAGACTTCGGTCCTCCAAAAGATGCAATGCTGTACCCCTTACCAACAGTCCCCAGTGTTCTTGGCAGGCGTCATGGCACTCTCTGCCGCTCAGTTGTTCTTAGATCCTATATGGAAATGAGCTCACTCAGCGCCTGAGTTTTCAATTCTAGTTAGTTTCATTTAGCATTGCATCCTCTGCTTTCATTCCCATTCCTGCTGATGTCAGCCCCAAGTTTGGGCTTCGAAGAAGCCTGCAAAGTCCCGAGGGTGCTTTGAGTTTGTTCCTGGAAAGCAAAGCCACATACTAGATTTCTCCTACGTTTCTCAAACTCCACTTGTCTTTGAGTCTGTCCCTTAAGCATACTAGCCTGTGGAGGCATCTGAATTTTTCAGAAAAGCCTTGTGATCTCCTCTCTCCTTGCAGTGTGGAGATGGAACCCAGAGCCCAGAGCCCATGTGCAGCAGTGGGTGAGCCCAGGATGGAACTTGTATACTTCCTTGGAATCTGGCCTCCTTTCCCCTCAAGTGTGGCTTAGGGGGAAAGAATCTCCTGACCCATTTCACCACTTTGAGGTTCTCTTATCTAGTGAACCTGGGCAGCCTGGAGCACCAGGAGAGGTAGAGATGGCCTTGAAGAACAGACTGTTTCCTCCCCAGCCGCATTGCCCCACCTCCAGTCCTGTTTGCCCTCACGCACAAGGCTGGGCTCAGCATGCCCTTGGCCATTTCCTGTCCTATAGTCTTTAACAGATGGAAACCACTATAGAGATGCTAACTAACGGCCTCCAGGAGCCTGAGTCCATGTTATTATGGCAAACTTAAAAGTAGTAAATAAAAAGAACAAACAAAGTAAAAACCCAAAATGAAAAAATAATTAAAACAATAACTATTCCATTCATTCTAAGCACATCATCCAAGATTACATTAGAAAAAAACTACAATAAAAACATGCTTTTAATCTGATAGTAAAAAAGCCCAATAAAATAAAAATGAGCTCCATTAATGAAAATAATGGCTCTTACCCCAGCCGGTTAAAGTGCTGAGCTTACATGTTTTGGGGTTTGGGGGAACTGGGAATTTTTTTTCCCACGGCTGGTAATAGATTCACTTTTGTTACGTGCTGGAGACGGCCCTGGCTAATTAGTATCGCTCAGTATGGAAACTTACCTTTTGTACGGCATTCAAAGAAATGGAAGTCATGTAGGGAGACAACCAGTTCCTGCAGAAATAGGCAAAGGGAAGCTGTGTTCTGTTTAAGAGTGGGCTTAAAAACATAAAAGATTGGACCTCAGAATGGAAGTCAAATCTCTCTCTCTCTCTCTCTCTCTCTCTCTCTCTCTCTCTCTCTCTCTCTCTCTCTCTCTCTCTCTGTCCTAGCCTCTTTCTTTCTCTCTCCTCATTACTTCAATTTTCTTTGGCCCCTTTTAAGAAGTGACTTTAATTTTCTTTCAGATGACAGGTGAGCCCCGCCTCAGACTTTTTTTGGATGAAATGGAGGTATAAATAGATAAGTCCCAATCACAGGAGACCTTAGCGAGACCCCTTCCTTTTATTTTTGCCAGAAAAAATTAGATGTCTGAGTTCAGTCCTCCCTTCCCCACAGAAACACAGAAGTACAAGTTTGTAGCCTTCAATGGCCTTGGCATGCGGCCCTCTCCTGGCTTCTTTCCCTCATCCTAACATGTGTTGTTGCAAACCCAAACCACAGTTTTTATTTCTTGCTTGAGGACTGCTTAATTCTGAATCTTTCCAGTTGTGACTATGAGAGGAAGAATATCACCATTCAAAATGTGTATTCTGACCTCTCCAGATGCTGCTGAGAAACAACGGTCCTGAATCTTCAGACAAAACTCATTGAAAACCGCCGTCCATTTAAACAGCCCCTCTGCTGCCCTCCCAGGGCCCTGCTGTTACCACTGCAACTGCTTAGTTGTTCTAAGGAATATTAGCATTTTAATTTAGTACCTAATTATGTTTGCTAGTCATAACTAGAAATGTTGCTATTGGAACCCTCACACGACTTTTGGCATTCGGCACATACCTTTGTCAGTGCCCTGGAATTGCTGGCAACTTCTGCAATGCATGATCTTTCTGCTCAGGTCTCCCCCTTTCTGTCTTCTCCTGTCTCTTACGGGTGTTCTCTCTGACACAGTGGGTTATGTTGAACACTCTCTGGTTAGGATATACTTAGATATCTGAGACGCCACTGTCTTCCTAAGGAAGAGGGGGTAAAGAAGGTTTTTGAGGTGGCTTCACCTTTTCTCTGACGTTAAGAATGGACACAACACATGGGAACTTATATGGATGGCAGAAGCAAACCGACCTGCTCTCAAGCCGTGAGTGGTGAGCCTGTTTCATGGTCTACTTGATTGGCTTGGGTGAGCGAGCGCCTCTCTAGGAGCGTCTGCAAGGGCATCTTCGTTAGATGGTGAGGGTCCTGAACTGGAGACTGCACTCACCCTTTGATGAATTCTTAGTATGGGTCATTTGTGGGTGGTGCTGTTCCTCGCTGGAGGAAGTGCATGTCTCAGGGCTGGTCCTTGGGGTGTATCTCACCCTAGCTTCTTCCAGTGGTCTAGACTTTCTGTCCACCATGGTGTGAACAGCTATTGCTTCATGCACCTGCCCCTGGTGTGCTCTGTATCACAGCAGGCCCAGCTGTATATCACTTTTTATTCTGTCTGTAGCCATGACAACTCTCTCGGAACAATGCAGCAGTGACCAAGTCTACAGCAAAGGCAATTCAGCAGGACACCCTCCATGGGATTCTAGCTCTTACTCCCTGACCCCAGCTGCAGGGAATGCTGGGAGAGGCTAGACTTGATGTGGAAGTGGAAGACTGATTAAAAGAAGCACTCTCTGATGAAGCTTCTAGAGCATTACCGTTCATGGTGGGATGGAACTTTGTGGGGATTCAGAGGTTTTGGGGTCCCTCAAGCTCCTGTAAACAACCTTTCACCCATGCTATGTAAGAAAACCCTCAAAATCGTGGTTTTCAAGAATGGGCTTTAGTGAAATCCTACTTTGCTCTATTGCTGGTGCCCATCTAGGGCAATGGGGCATTCGTTTTCAGCCCCCAAGGAAAAGTTAAGACAGGGAGCCTAGTGGCCATGGACTGAATCCTCCGAAAGTGCTAGCCAAAGGGAATTCTCCATCCCTTAAACGATTTCTGTTCCATATTTGGTCAGAGACAAGATGTCAACCCTACATCCTTGACACATCAAAAGGATTTAATGAGCTTTGCCTCAGAGATACTTCTTGTCTTTGCCCTATCCTGGGCCAGCATTCCTTTACTCCACTTGTAGAGTAGAAAAAGTCTGATTTATTCTTTAAAAGACACTGGTCCCTGTGTCTATGACAGAGCAGTTTAACAGAAAAGGTTTCCAGATAGTTCCACCAGGTGGGAAGTGTTGAGATCATTGGTTTGGTGGAAGCCAATATCTGCATTTTCAGAGTCCCTGCCCTGTGTGACCAGGTCTGGTTTATCATACCACTTAGAAATGATGAAAAACTTAATTTCTGCACTGGACGTCACTATGAACTGATTAAACCCAACAGAGGTCGTGGAGAAGGGAAATGCAGATTTCACGTCGCTAATGAGGTCTTTGAAAAGGGAGTGGAATCTACCACTGAAGAAGGCACGCTGGTTGGAATTATCTGTGTAGGGGATGGCAGCTGCCAAGTGTGTCAGGCAGTTTCTCCCACGAGGCAAATGTCCCCCTGCTGGCAGCACTGGGTGGATGCTCACACAGAATACAGACGGCAAGAGGCAGGACACCACCCAGCGCTTTCGCTTGGAGGTGGCCAAGGGCAACGTGGACAAGAGGGGGAAGAAGAGAAGGAAGAGGAGGAGTGTATCCCTTAGTAGTTCCGTGAGAACACAGGTGCTTCCTGATGACTCTACCATATTTGGAGATGAACCGTTCATCAACGCCCGTGATGGAAAATTATGGGCCAGCATGGGGTTAGCTCCCTAGCAGTACAATCCTGCCCAGACAGGGTTCTCTGGTTCTGCCTCCAGTTCCCATAATCCACATTACACACATGGTAAAGCAACCTAGAAACCACCAGATGAAGCTCACTCATCTGTTTTCTTCCTAGCGGCTCGAGTTAAGTGGACTCGGTTGAAATGTATCGCACATCTGAACATTGGAACAATGAGAGTTGATGCTCCCCAGGCATGTGCATCTGAGTTCCCACCGACATCAGCGTGCCGAGCCTTGACCCTGGAGATTCGAGTTCTGGGAGGTGTTTGGGTTGGGGAAGTCATCTGGTTCTGGAAAGCCCAGGGTAGAGTTTAGCGCTGATGGGCCACGCATTAAGTGGAGGATATTCACCTCAGGGCCCAGATGACTGGCTTTGCCAGCCCTGACCCTGTCCTGCTCATAGGCTTGGTTCCTGAGGTGAATTTCATTTGTTAAGTCCTGGTTTTTGAACACTGTAGACAATAACCAGTCTATCAAAGCAAAACCATAGGAGCCCTGAACCCAAGCAGGATATCACCATGTTACCCAGGAGGCCATCCGCATGGAGAAAGGCCTTCTTCCATGAACATAGTTGCATACATGATTTTCACTTTGGGTGTAATCTGTTCTGAACCCTGAAACCACATCTGAAGGGCTGTGTCTGGAACTTTGGTCTTGACATGTAAGGAAACCCCCATTTTCTGCTTCCATTTCATTTGCTCTTGGAGGAACCTTTTTTTTTTTTTTAGTTAATCCTTAGAGAACACTTATGAAGCAGAACAGGGCATTGTCCCCAAGGAAGGGCTTGAGGTGAAAGAAGAAAGAAATGGGCTCTCGCTAAACTTGCTAGGGCACACAGCCCCACTGTGACACTATGCACCCGGGTGTTTGTGGGCTTGAGTTAGCTTGGCTTTTGGTAGGTGATATAAAAATCCAATAGTCCTATGGAATACCCCAGGACTCAGAAGGCAGAGGCAAGAATGTCATAAGCTGACAGCCTGGGCTATGCAGTGAGATTCTGTCTCTAAAAACCGACCATTACAAAACATCAGCAGCAAAACAAGTAATGAAAGAATCAGAAACTATATTGGTTGATAGCTCTGGGAAGCTTGTGGATCATTTTTGTGCCTGAATTCCAATGAGAAAAGAATGTGGATAACATGAAATGAGAATAAGAGAATAAGAGTAAAGAAATACATTGGCCAGTAAAGTTTTTTTTTTAAAGCTGACAACTGTAATCATTTAAAAATCAAAAGGAGCTAGAGAGATGACTCAGTGATTAAGAGCTCCGGCTGCTCTTCCTGAGGACCCTGGTTTAATTCCCAGCACCCATGTGATGGGTCACAACCAACCATAAAGCTAGTCTCATGGGGTCTGGTGCCCTTTCCTGGTCTCCTTGGTTACGGCTGTATGTGGTTCACAGGCAGATAAAGGTAAAACATCCATACACATAAAATAAAATGATAATAATGACAAGGCAACGGTGGCAACAGTCCTTACAATAAATGTCCAAGGGTAATTTTGGGTAAGATAATGATGAATACAATAAAAACAAAAGAAAAATGGTTATTGGAAACAGCTCACAGTCAATAAATGTCATTCTACTATAACATTTCAAATACAGTGATTCTGTCTGGGGACTCTCTGAATCTAGGTTAGCCCTCTTGGCAGAAGAAGCTATCCTGGCCTTCCCACTTCACAAATTGGTGAAATACTGGCTTGAGTTGCCTCAGAACTTTCCCCTGAGTCTCAGGCACCCCTTTGTCCAGAAAAACAAAGATTAAGGACCAGTGAGAAGACTCAGTGGATAAAAGTGATCGCCGTGTAGCATGATGGCCCGAGTTCAATCCACAGACTACAGACGGTGGATGCAGAGGTGTCCTCCCATCTCTGTGTTCTATGGTGCATACACCAAATTAAATAAATGTAAAAAACATAAAACATAAATTTAGACAAATAGTGGTGGAGGATTTCCTCATTTAGCACTCTCTCTTTCCTTCCTTCCTTCCTTCCTTCCTTCCTTTCATTCTTCTTTACTTCTATCCTCCCTTCCTTCCTTTTTTTCTTTCTTCTTTCTTCCTGGCACAGGTCTCATTATATGCAGACTGGCCTCTCACTGGCAATCCTCCTGTTTCTTCCTCCTGAGGCCTGAGATTGCAGGTGTGAGCCAATGAGCCACACTAAAGTTTAGTTCTCTTGACCATAGGCATTCTAAGAAGAAGTGAGCTGAGGAGCTGGGGCTGCCTGTGGTCTGATCTTGGACTGATTCTGTAAGGAAGAAGGTCTGGGTGGCCATGGGAGTTCATCTTGTTCAGACTCTCTGGACTCCGTCTTTAGATTCTGGCAGTGAAACAGTGTCTCGTACTTCCTGTGTGTTAGATACCATCACCGCTCGCAATCGCAGCGTGCAGATGGTCCCGCCTTGTACAGTCCATCCCC
This sequence comes from Ondatra zibethicus, assembly GCA_004026605.1. Classification (NCBI taxonomy): domain Eukaryota; kingdom Metazoa; phylum Chordata; class Mammalia; order Rodentia; family Cricetidae; genus Ondatra; species Ondatra zibethicus. Next base: position 82,910 of record PVIU01000474.1, read on the forward strand.
AGAAATACCTGTTATCTCAGGAAGTCAGGCTTCTGGTTGTTGCTGCACAGGTGCACCCTTTGTTGTGATGGGTGAGCCCTGGTGAAAGCCACTCCAGTGTGCATGCATGAGGCCTTGATGACAATAATTAATAAGATCCTGGCAATTATACCCAATGATGTATAACACTGAAGAACAATCTAAGCTGCCAATCAAGGTGATGCTGGCTGGTGAGTGACAGTGCCAGAAGCCATCACTCGCCTGTACAGAATTTTTAGTCTCCCAGAACAATAATGTCACTCAGTTCCCCTAGGCCAGGCCTGCCAGTCTCCCTGATGAAATATGGGAAGGTCTCTGATAAACAGAACTCCTGTCCAATGGGTCTGGAACGGGCCTAGCTCGAGATCCCTGGTCTCGGGTGGAGCCCCTGTACTGTGCAACGAGTTTAAGCTTAAGCACAACAGCAATGTTTCAGTTGAAATGACCCCCACTGATTCAGGCTTTGAATGTTTGTCCTTCAGCAGATGACACCATCTTGGAAGGCTGTGGAGCCTTTAGGTGGTAGAGCTTGACTGGAGGAAGTAGGTCGCTATGGTACAACACTTTTCTCTGAGATAAAACAGTCCGTAAAGGAGGGGACCTTATTAAGACACAGGATGTTCTAAGATGGGATGAAACACTTTATTCTGCAGCAGGGTTCCTAAAACTCGGGAAGAAAACAACTCAAGTTGTTTTCAGGAAGTCCCTGAAGCTGACCAGATTCACTGGGCTCCTCCCTCCCCAAGCATGTATAAGAAACATGTGCTTCTGAGAGACTGTTACATCCATCAAGCCACCTGAAACAGACAGAGACCAACCAAGTCACCTGGAAGCAGTCACACTACCCAGAAAAGGCTAAGACCACATGAGCTCTCTGAAAACCACACACTCCACCCTATTGAGCTGTCTGTAGGCTGTGCAGTGTGCTCCAGGTTCTCAACTGTCATGAGCTGATACCCATGCTGGGGTAGGCTTTCATGATACAGCATTCTTTGGATCAATTCTGTTCCTATAAGAAACTCCTCATCCATCTTCCTATAAGTAACTCCAACAAGACTCATTGGTTTCCCAACTGGTCTATTCTTACTTTGGTCTGTCAGTCATTGGTTCCTTGTCAATGCTGAGTAGACATTTGTTGTTCATGTATCCCCAGAAAAGGTGCCACAGAACAGCTGGAATCCCTGGGAGGGGCAACAGCTCTAATTCTATTGCCATAGAACTGACTACCACCATAATGTTCTGTTTTGGTTGCTATGGCTACTGGGCAATGTATAAGATGACATCTGGTGATAGCCCCAAGAAAAATCTCCATATAACACTGATAATGTAAACAAACTAAATCTGAGTAGAGGTTGAGCATGTGATTTTTCTATCTTGTTGTAGGCCAATGTGGTGGCTTGAGAAGCTGAGGAGACATTGCATAGAGCAAGCAAGATGTGGCGATGGCCACTGCAGGCAGCCAGATGAAGCCGTGCATAATTCTGAGGCTTCTTGCTACCCAGGGTAGAGCACAAAGACAGATTTCTCTCACTACATAGGCTAACTTGAATTATCCTGAAGAATAAGCCCTTCCTGTTGTAGAGAATATGGAGGGAAGAGATTGTAAATGCAGAATAAAGAAGCCTTTCTTCTTTCCTCAATGAAAGGCTACTTCCTTGCGTGTGTGTGTGTGTGTGTGTGTGTGTGTGTGTGTGTGTGTGCTTGCACACACACACACAGGAATACTATTCAGTTGTGAAAAGAGAGCAAAATCCTGTCATTTGCTACACATCGTTAAATGTAAATGGTAATGTTAAGTCAAACAAGCCAGATACAGAAAGACAAATAGCACACAATGTCTCTCAGATGTGGAATATTAAAAAAAATTCTATGCTCTCATAGCCCATGAGCAGAAGAGTCTGGGGAGGGAAGGCAAAGAGTGTGATGCGGACACGGCCATCAGTACAGCTGTAGTTGACAGTGGGAATAAAGGTTGATAATCTGTTCCACATACAGTGAGTACAGTTCACAAAGTTGTCATAGCAGTGTGAATGTCCTCATTACAAAGATATGAAAAGTATTTGAAATGATGGATGACAGAAATATTTTAAGTTGATCTACACAGAAGACAGAAAGTGGCTCAAAACATCACAATGGACTCCGTAAAGATATAGTTATCCTCTTTACATTAAAAAATAAAAACAGAGCTGGGTGCACAGCTCAGCAGTAGAACACTTGCCTAGAAACCTCACTGAGGGTTTGGGATGTAGCTTACTATATAGCTTTTGCCCTGAATCCCTCAGTGAGGGGCTGGGGTATGGCTCGGTGGTAGAGCTCCTGCCTAGAATCCTCCAGTGCTGAAAGTGTCTGGTTTCATCTCTAACATCACAGAAATTACAAGTGAATGAGTAAATGGATTTAAAATGAAGCAGACAGCTTCTGTTAATCGAATGTTGGACTATCACCTGCTCTGGATGCTGGTTGTAGTGAGAGAGGAGGAGCAGGCCGGCCTCAGTCCCGTCCCTACTGGCTCCCTTCCGACTGGTGCAGGGCCCCTTGTTCCCTCCTGTCTGGCTAGCTTAACTCCCTAAATAATTACACAGAAACTGTATTCATTTAAAACACTGCCTGACCCATTATATCTAGCATCTTCTTGGCTAACTCTCACATCTTGCTTTAACACATATCTAGTAATCTGTGTATCACCACGGGCTTGTGTCTTACCAGGAAGATTCTAACCTACGTCCATCTCAGGCCAGAGATTCATTGCGGCTGCCTGTCTGCCCTTCTTCTCAGAATTCTGCTCTGTCTACTCCGCCTAAGTTTTATCCTATCAAAAGGCCAAGGCAGTTTCTTTATTCACCAATGAAAGCAACCCAAATACAGAAGGACCCTCCTACACCATCTGGTGGGAATCTTCCCGGAATCTTCGTTCCAGGAAGATTGCATTCAGCTCCCCTGAAGTTCACATATACAGACTGTCTGTCACCACAGGTCAGCCCACAGTAGTCGGGGTGAGGCTATGGTGTCCATTGACCCTCTGTGTTGGCCTGCAGGATTAGAGATGCTGAGGCAGGAGGTGGTCCTTTCGCTTTTTATGTTTCGGGTGGCAGGCGGCTTCTGATTTGCAAGGAGTGTGAATCCTTGTTGTGCGGCTGCTGTGAAGATCACGTTGTTTAGTGCCTGGCTTAGATACTTTTCTATGTGGGCTGACTGACAGGCCCCAAGAAGCAGTTCACAGAGCTGAGCCCTTGAAGCTTAGGCATGCGGCCATCTGAGCCGGCTTGGTGTCTCGCTGCATCTGTGCATGCTCAGCTCAGGAAACTCTGATTTACAGTTTTGTTTCTTTTGTTGTTGTTGTTGTGGGTTTTTTTTTTTGTTGTTGTTTTTTGTTTTTTTTTCAAGACAGGGTTTCTCTGTCGCTTTTGAGCCTGTCCTGGAACTAGCTCTGTAGACCAGGCTGGTCTCGAACTCACAGAGATCCGCCTGCCTCTCCCTCCCGAGTGCTGGGATTAAAGGCGTGCGCCACCACCACCCGGCCTGATTTACAGTTTTTAAACATTGGTGTATGTGTCTTTTTCTAATTGCTTTGCCTGAGTCTTGAGCAGTGCTGGAGTTAACCTTATTACATACACTGCTTTCAAGGTGTATCATGTGTATGTTGCCTCTGTTGACAGTATATTTTTTTCCAAACTAATGTTTTAAAATTGTGTTTGCTCATTTGTAACTACTTTTACTGTTTTTAGGCTGATTCTCCATTCTTAGTTAGGAAGGTTGCATTAACCCATGTTTGCATAATCGGTCTTTGGATTTCTCCCATGGTTGTTTCAGTTTAGTCTTCATCTAGTGAACTTTATTTTTGTGTATGGTTATAAAAATTCATCAGAAAATTTCATATCAGGTGAGTTTAAAATAAGATGCAATTTCCATGCATCATTCACTGAATAATCCATTTTTTTCTTACTTAAGAACTTAATGAAGATATTGGTAACTATTAATTTTATGTAGGCTGGGATCCAAATCTGTATTTTCAGTTCATTCCCATCCATGGTCTTCCACCCACAATCCCTTTCCCTTCTTCCCTCCCCTTTCTTCCCACCCCATATCTCCCCCCCTTTGCCCCTCTTTCCTTCTCTCTTGCTCTCTTTTCATTTCTTGAGATGGTCTCACTACAGGGCCCAGCCAGGCTTCAGGAGAGCCACCTCCCTCAGCCTCCAGGGTGGCGAAGGACCATCACACTTGGCTCTCTATTTTTATGGATTTCGAGGATGTTCTAATAGGACATGAGACAAGTGCCCACTCAGGCAACACTTCTGAGGCACATCTTAGGCATACTCTCCATATGGACTTAAGGGTCATCTTAACCTTCTAGAAGTCTAGCAGTAACTGATTAAATATAAAAATTAATTTTAGAATTAATGTATATTAATTTGGTTTTTTTGTCTTTGGCATAATATTGATTTCTAGCCATGGTGTTTTACTTCATCCCTTTGGCTGCAACTTTAAATGTGTCATGGGATTTCCTACCAACTAGGTCAGTTAGTGTTTGTGTTTTCTTGTCTTGATTTTTCTTTATGTGTTGTGTGAGGGTCTATGTGTGGGTGTGTTGTGTGAGGGTCTGTGTGTGGGGGTCTGTGCATGAGGCAGTGCAGGTGTGTGTGGAGGCCAGAAGAGGCTATCAGAACCCCTGGAGCTGGAGCTACAGGCAGTTCTGAGTTGACTGAGGTGGGCAAACACACTCAGGTCCTCTGCAAGAGCAGCAAGTGCGCCTAACAAATGAGCCGCCTCTCCAGCCTCATCCTTTGCCATTTTTTGCTGCTATGGCAAATAAAATAATTTTTCCTAATTCCATGCCAAGTGCTTAGCACTGAGTAGCTATCGATTTTTGTGTATTTAGCTCATATGTAGTGACCTCACAAAGCTTTTTATTATTTTTGAAAGGGATTTCCCCCTTATAATGCTTCTTTCAATTATTTAATTGCCAAAAGAAGAAATTTGTGGACCAATGTTTGCAGCAATTTTTTAAAAAACATTCTCTCTTTCATTTTGTCACAATTAGGCAGTTGAACTTGGGTGAAACTACAATGCAGTTCACACTCAAACATGCCCTTGTTTGGAGTGCCCCACTTCACAGAAACCTGGTGAGGAGGGCACTGAGTAGCCTGGAATAGGGACATTTCCCTCTGTGCACAGGTTTGGGCTGGTCAGTGCTGTGACTGCTAATTCAAGAAAAATGGGCAACAGTGATAGTGAGAGTTAAGTATAATTAATGATTTTAATTGAAATATTTTATTATTTTGCTATTTAAAAGTAATTCAATTGAAGTTAGCAAATGCAGCTTAGATTGATGATGAGATTTTATATTAAAATAATGCATGCATATTATTAACAATATCAGGCTGGGAGAAAATAGGTGGGAGAGTAGGCAGAGTGTGCTTGGGATGTGGTGTTTTGAGGGCAGGACTTGAGAGACACTACCATGTTTATGCAAGATTCATACATGTATATGTGTTCATCGACAATGACCATCCATTCATGAGAAGCAGATTCCAGATGTTCTGAATGGTTACTTGACAGCTGTAAGACTTTTTTTTTATTATAATCATACATATTGATAAGCACTGTCCAGAAGGGAAGTGGAGGGGGTGGAATGACTTGGTGGTTAAGAGCACACACTGCTCTTTCAGAGAGCGAGAGTTCAGTTCCTAGCACCTACATCTTGCAGCTCACAACAATCCATAATTTCACTGGGGGAATTTGAAAGTCTCTTTTGGACTCTGTGGGTACCTGCACTTGTGGGTGCCTGCACACACACACACACACACACACACACACACACACACACACACAATCCTTGAAAGAAAGTTGGACAAGTTAAGCAGCAAGCATTGTAGATGCAGATTTGTAGCACGTGCTTGACACTCTGTTAAGGGCAGGAAAAGAAACAGGGCAGAGATTGAGAAGCAACATGATTTACCTGTCATTCCTTGAAACGAACCTGTCTTTCAAGGTCAGGTAAATATTTTCCTCATTTCCTGACCCTAAAAAGAGTTACACTCATGACAACATGCATGCTAGTTATTTTGGGTAAAGAGGATTTTCCTTTTCTAGCATAGTTCTGTTTTTCTCTTCTTAGATGTATAAAAGACTCTCATAGTAACTTACTGTGCATTTCAAAACATATTAATTTAAAAAATTAAGCCTAAAATGAATCTCATATTATTTTTGGGTTGTATTCTCTTTTTCAAGAAATTCTAGTGGTTTCTTTGAGAGGTTATGGTAAAATATCCTGTTCTTCAAACCGTGCCCAACAAAAAAAGATATGAACCTGTCTCTTGCAGACACTCACATGCATACATGGTTGAAATTCACTGTTTCTGGGTGTGACTTTTCTCAAAATTTATCAGCAATGAATTTTTGTTGATGACGGAAAATCATTCTGTCACATCCATCTCATTCTCCAAAGAAGACCTGTTAGGATTTTGTTCTGAGATCCCCAACTACTAGGCATTTGGGACACACCTACAATCCCATCTATCTGGGAGGTTAAGACAGGCAGGTTACATGCTGAAGGGCTGTATGAACTCTATAGAGAGTTCAAGGGCAGCTGGGACAATTCAGTGAGACTCTGGGCTGGGCTTGTGGCTCAGTGGTGGAGCACTTGCCTTGTGTGTACCAGGTCCTGGGTTCCATCCTCATGGCCACACACAAAACAACACTCAAACCAGCTTCAAACTGGGAGAATGAGCATCCTGGAAAGCAGAAAGTTTGCATTTTTTCCTTAAAAGCTTTTCAATATTCTATTTATATTTCATTTTAAACTCTTAAGGGTTAAAAAGATGGATCAATGCATAATAAAGTTTGCTGTTTGTGGTAGTTTGCCTAAGAATGTCCCCCATAGGCTCATATAGACAGGGATTAAGAGGTGTGGCTTTGTTGGAGGGAGTGTGTCATTGGGGGCAGGTTTGGGGGTTTCAAATGCTCTAGCCAGGCAGGCCTAGTGTCTCTTTTCGTTGCCTGCGGATCTGGATGTAGAACTCTCAGCTACAATGTCATGCCACCATGCTCCTTGCCATGAGGATAATGGATTAAACCTCTGAAACTGTAAGCAAACCCCAAGTTAATGGTTTCTTTTATGAGTTGCTGTGATTATAGTGTCTCTTCATAGCAGTAAACTATGACTAAGACACTGATCAATCACGAGGACTTCAGTTTGGATCCCACTGTTCCCCAGTAAATCCTGGCAGGGCTGTGTACCTACTAATCCCAGTGATAGAAAGGGCGGGTACACAGAGACAGGAGGATTGCTGGGGATTGAAGGTTGCCTTCCTAGACACCTGATGCCTTTCTTGGTTCTCATGTACTCATGTACATGCACGTGAACATACATACAAGTACACACACCTGCCCGTAAACACACATGCACACATACACACATGCACATTCATATGTGTGCGTGTGCGCATGCGTGTGTGTGTGTATGTGTGTGTGTAACTGACATAAGTTAGACGTATCTTGGAAGAGGAACCTTGAAATTCCCACTTTGAGCTCCTGTCCTGGCTTCCCTATATGGGTGATGCAATGTGACCTGGGAGTTGTAAGATAAAAATAAGCCTTTTCCTCCTGGAGTTGATTTTGGTCATGGTCTTTATCACAGCAATAAGGAGCAAACTAGGACACATGTGTTCAAATGCTTCCTTTTTCCACATGTAAGAGGAATGGTGAAGTATGTGTTATGCTCTGTGTCTAGATTATTTTGCTCAGCATAATATCCTCCAGGTACATCTATGCTGTGAATGACATAGCCATGTTTCCTCTAGAGCTGAGTGATTTTCACATGCATAAGAATATAGGTCACATTTATTTACCTGACAATTCACTGGAAGGCTATCCAGCTCCTTCTGCATCTCGGCCAAGATGAAAGATACAGGTAGGTAAATCTGAAATGATTTTACCTCAGTAAAAAATGAAATAGTCAGACTTTGAGGTGGGCACCCCTACCTCTAGCTGCTCTGGAGGCAGAGTCAGGAGGATTGCTTGACCCAGGGAATCCAGGCCAGATTGAGCAGCATAATGAGACCTTATATCAGAGTGTCAGGAAGGGGAGAGAAAAGGGAAAAAGGAAAAGAGGGAGGGAGAGAAGGGAAAGAGGAAGAAAAAGAAAGGGTTAGCTACTCAATGCAATAATATGCTATTTGTCTCATTGAGTTGATTATTCTCAATGTATACTTGCATCAAAACATTAATTAGTATGCCTTGAAAATATTGCTATTACTATGTATCAATTATACCTCAAAAAGATGAAATAAGATAATTCAAGACCCCTTGACAAGACCTTAGGACACAGCCTGGCCACACTGAGCCTGGATTAAGTACCGGGGGGGCAATCATTAATTATGATCTGTCTTGAAACTATGTTCCAGCTGAGAAGGGTTCCTCACCAGGCCTGCTCACCCCACATTTGGCACTCCCTCCCTATACTCCTCCAGCTGAATCACAATCCAGCCACTAAGGATGACACTTGTCATGAGTACCACTGTGAAACCAGCCAAGTGATAGCTTCCGTCAGTTGCTTTAGCAATTGAGAATGCAAAAGAACTGCAGCATATTTTTCTGCCAATTAGTAGCAAAACAGCCCAAACTATCTGGATCAAAAGTCTAGAGTACCTTGGACTATGAAGAATATGAGTTTTGAAAAGACTTCAGGTCAAGTGTGATTAACAACAATTTTATTAAGCTTTACATAACTGATAATTTCATTGTCAATGGGACTAATAATTTTGGTATTTTTAATAACAAAACAGACAACCACCAACCTACATAAATAGAAGCATTATATGAGAGGGTGGTTTTAAAATTATTTATTAGTTTATAATAGTTTATAAATTACAATTATGTAAAAAGTTTCCCTTTTAACATACTAGCAAAGACCAATTAAACAACCAGGAATAATAAACATTCAGGCAAAACTATAGGTGAATGAATGAAACGTACTGGACTAAAACAGGAAAAAATTAGCTGTAGATATTTTAAAAATCAATTTTAATTAAAAAACTATAAATCTAACTGAATAAGGGAACAGAATGTATAAATTATCTTCAGATGAGGTTGGGCAATCAGCATTATCTATTCAAAATGAGGGAAGATTTTTGCAGGGTGGTGTAAGGAGTTGACTTGTCTAACGCATCCTTACCAGACAAGTTTATACAACATTTATGTGGTTCGAAGAATGATCTGTTACAGTCATGCTTTTGGTTTTGAATGGATGAGTTTATTAAGTAAATAGCAAGTAAAATTGAAGAATACATAGTGAGAGTTAGGTAGCTAGAATGGTATATAGATGGATAGATAGATAGTTGGTTCACTGGTATATAGATGAATGGATAGATAGATAGACAATTAATCAATAGAAATATAACAAAACATCATTAAACCAGTCACTCACAACACCCGGCAGAGATTGGGGAAGTTGAAGCAGTCAGGTAGAGTTTCCCATTGAGCGTTCTCCCCATAGCTGAACTTTTGCCTTTTCTCCTACTGCAGGCACATGTAGTCGTGGGAAATAGAAGTAAGGACTTTTGGAAATGGTTTCATGTAGTTGTTTATAAGGAGATTCTGGATGCTGTATTTACTCTTGGACTGTGTTGCTGTCTTTTTTCTCCCAGTCACAGAGTCAGGGACACCATTCCATCCCCAGACAAGAGGCCTTGGAGGACCCTTGGAGACAAATGTGTTTGAGTCTCACAGTGGGGAGACAACTGTGCTTCCAGAGCCAGCTTCCCAGTGTGCTCAAACAACACAGGGCGCTTTACCAGCATAATGCACATTACAAAACACCCATGGGAAAAAGGTTGAAACCCGAACTCACTGGAGCTAGGGAGCCTGTACCATAGCACAAAAACTATTATGAAACAGGAATGATTGAATCTGGTTCTAGCACCAGAACAAGCAACTGGCTGGCCCTCCATTGCCTTGGGTTCTGTACATGTGGATTCAATCTACCAGGAGTCAACAATTATTGTTTTTTATTTATTTTCAGAAAAAAAAGAGATGGTGGCTAACATGTGCTATGTAGATAGCCAAGTCCAGGGTGCCTGTGTTCACACTAAATCCACACAGATTTGTTTTTCCTTCATTGTTCCTGAGTAGACACAGGATGACAAACATGTACATAGCACCTCCTACGCTTTCTGCCTCATTAGTGATCTGGAGATGGTTGACATGGAAGATGGGCCTAGTAGTCCAGGCCTGGAACCCCAGTGGCTTGGAAGGATGAAGCAGGAGAATCACAGCTTCTAGTCCAGCCTGGGCTACAGAGTGAGTTCAAAGCAACTTAATGAGATTGTTTCAAGATAAACATTGAAAATGGCTGGAGTTGTGGCTCAGAGGTAGGCTGTCAGAGATGCTACATGCCCAGCAATGTCATCTGTCCTAATCTGCTTTTCTGCTGCTGTGATAAACACTGACCACAAGCAGCTTAGGGAAGAAAGGTATTTATTTGTTTTACACTTCCATATCATAATTCATCATTGAAGGAAGCCAGGAAAGGAGTTCAAGTCAAGAGCCAAGAAGCAAGAACTAAAGTACAGGCCCGGGAGTAATGCTGCTCCCTGGCTTGCTCTCTACGGCTTTCTCAGCTTGCTTTCTTAATATAGTCAAAGCCTATCTGCCTAGGGATGTCACCACCCACAGTGGACCAGGCCCTTCTTCATAATTATCAATTAAGAAAATGCTCCACAGACTTGCCCACAGACCAGTCGGTTGGAGGAAATCCTTTGGTGGAGTTTCCCGCCTTCCAGGTGACTCTAGGATTATAACAAGGATACCAGGGAATGGTGAGTTAAAACCACAAAACCCTGGGACAGTGGGTTCAAAAGAGGTGGAGGTTTGTTTGCTGTATACTGATCATCAGACTTCAAAGACTTCAAAGCCCTGGGCATGCACAACAACCTACATGACAAGCAAAGACCATCAACTGGCCTTAAAATGTGACCCAGTGGCTAAGAGACATGGTTTATCAAGAGGCAAACACAAGGAGAGAATATGCAAATAAACAAAATAATATGGATATGATGAACACATGAAAATCCTTAGCCTCTGGGAACCATGGAGAATACAGATTCAGGTAAAAGTGACATACTACGATGTCTTCATTAGACTGAGGGAAAAAAATGCATGAGTGACGGTGTTATGTGTTAGCAAAGATGCAAAGAAATGGGTACTGCTGCTGCTGTCACTGTGGGAAAGTGACCTGCTTCGGGCTCTTGGAAACTAGAGTGCATGCTAAATCCAGAGCATGCAAAGGCTGGGCCAGAGACACTCGTGCACAGGGGTAACTTGCAGATGAGTAAGTGGTGTTTTCAAAGGAAGGAGAGGAAGAAATCTGAATGCCCAGCAACAGAGAGTGAGTGGATGTACCGTGTCTATAAGAAGTATAGGACTGATGGAGGGAATAGGGAAGGAGAGAGAGAGAGAGAGAGAGAGAGAGAGAGAGAGAGAGAGAGAGAGAGAAATTGTCCTGAAGGGATACCATGCCAGTTCATGGAGGGAAGGAGTAATAGAGAAATAGAGATACATGTATGAGAACAAAAGCTCATTTTGTTGTTTAATCTTTTAAATACATTTTCTCTTTTTAAAAAAGATTTTACTTTATGCACATGAATGTTTTGCTTGCATGTATGTGCACCACTGCATGCAAGCAGTACCCTCAGAGGCCAGAAAGAGGTATCAGATCTCCTCCTTGAGGAGGAGTTACAGGTGGTTATGAGCTACTTAATGCTAGTTCTAGGAACCAAACTTGGGTCTTCTGCAAGAACAGTGAGTGCTCTTAATGCAGAGCCATTTTCTTTTGTTTATTTAAATTTTATTATCCCCCCTCTTCCCCACTCCTTCCCCTCCCTCCCTTTCTCTTTCTGTTCCCTCTCTCTCCTTCCTGCTTATGACAAACACACAGTCCAGGCAGGAGATGGTCCAGGTTGTAGCAGTAGTTGGGAAGATGGTCCAGGTTGTAGCAGCAGTTGAGGAGATGGTCCAGGTTGTAGCAGTAGTTGTTTTCCAAGGACGGAGACAGAGGAATGGAATCGATTATTAATTGTTTTGTTTGTGCATCTTTGTTTCTTCCAAATGGGTTACAGGGAACACAGGGTGATTTTATAACTTTGGAAAAGAGATTTAATAAAAGAGATTCTAGCTCAAGAATGTCTTCTGAAGCTTGGGTGGATTTTTTTGGTTTGGTTTTGTTTATAGGGGAAAAATCATTAAAAAATGGAATTTTCTGAAGGTTAAAAACCATTTTCCATTGATGAACAGAAAGGCTTCTCTCCACACTCCCTTCCCCTTCTCCCTCCTCTCTTCTTGTCCCTCTCCATCTTTCTTTGGCTCATAACCCAAGCTGGCCTCAGATTCCCCATCCCCTTGCCTCCAGCTCTCTGGTTCTAGAATTGGAGTTGTGCCACTTTGCTTGTGAGTGTTATGTCCAGTTTCTTTGTCCATGAAGTCATTCGGTCCATGCACTGCCCTACCAGGTTTGGCATGGAGTTTGTCCTTGGGCAGCTATGTCAGGGGTAGATTACCATACTCAGCTCAGTGTGGGTTCAGATAGGGCAGAAATGGCTCTTTGTTTCTGAAAAACAGTGCCTGGTACCCAGAGTGTCCTGGAGGAGGAGTCCACTGGTCATCATAGCAAGGACAGAAGAACCCTGCTATCTTCTAAGTAAATAACCTTTGCCGAGATCAATGATTTTCAGCCTTCCTGGTGTCCCTGTGGGCTTCGAGGGTCTGCCTGACAGTCACAGAACGTGGCCATAGTTTGTGATCACCAGAAGAGGGGATCATTTCACGAGTGGGCACTGCAGCTAGACGGCAGCCCTGTAGGCGGGTTTGCCAGGAGGGCCCTGCCCTGCTTTGTGGGCACAGTGCTGAACAGCGGCTGCTGAGAGAAACTCAGTTTTAGGCTTGCGTTCTTGGCGTGGGTGTGTAACTCTTCCACCCTGGCCATAAAGTGGGGAAGGAGACAGTAAATAAGCAGCAGGCAAAATTAAAACCAGTAATGAGCTGTATGAATATTGTGGTGTTATAATGTTGGAGACACATTTATTTGGGAGCATTGCGTGTTCTGGGAACACTTAACGGCCCCATGGCTGTGCGGCCTCATTTTCCTCCACAGCGCTTCCGCTTATTGGCCCTGGAGGCTGGCAGCATCCGCACCTGTGCCCAGATACTTTTATAACTTTGGCGGGGAGAGGCGGGCACACTATCCAGGAAGGTCGGGTCTCTAAGGGTACCCTTGGTGCCCAAGGCCTGGGGCACCCTCCATCCACCCAGGGGACACAGATGAAGGAGCAGAGGCCAAGTCCACCCAGGAACCCTGCCCATGACAACATTGTTCCCCTACTACATACTGTTGACATACCGAATCATCCTCACCCCCATGGAGATCCTGCACCCAGAACAGCAGAGTGCCTACTTAGAGTGGCAACTTGTTCCAATCAGCTTTGCTCTTCTTCTTAGCGTCTCCAGGCTGGGATCAGGTTTTGATCTGGAATTGTGGCTTCCAAGGGGCTCTAAAAAATACTCTTCAGGTGAAAGAAAAACAAAGTGACAACCATGTTTTATGTGGTCACGAAGTGAAGGAGAATGGATAGAACCTGACGTTATCATGTTAAGTGAAATAAGCCAGACTCAGAAAGTCAAATATAAGAACAAGGGAGAAGGCTCAGGAGGCAAAGGCATCTGCTGCCAAGCCTGACAACCTGCCTTTGAGCCCCTGTGCTCACGAGAGGAAGGGAGAGAAGAGAATGGCTACCCACACGGTAGCCATGGCATGTACATGAACATGTGTATACACATGTACTAATTTAAAAAAAATTTGAAGGAAAAAAACAAAACCAGCCTTCATACTATTTTAGAAAATAGGTTTGAAATTGAAAATAGGACAGAAATGCAGTAAGGGGACAATTTGGAGAGAAAGGGGACAGCAAGAGAAGAAAATGGGGGTGTGTTGTATGAGGAACAGGCTTCTTGTCGTCCCGGGCACCAAACTGTTGTGAGGAGCACAGGGCCCCTTTGTTCCATCCCGCCAGGCTAGCTTACACCAGAAATAACCACACAGAAATTGTATTAATTAAATTACTGTTTGGCCCATAAGCTCTAGCCTCTTATTGGCTAACTCTTACATCTTGATTCAACCCATTTCTAATAATCTGTATGTCACCATGAGGTCGTGGCTTACTGGGAAATACTCAGCATGTCTGACCTAGCAGCTTCATGGCGGCTCTCCCTGCCTTCTTTCTTTCTCCCAGCATTCATTTCTCTTTTCCCCGCCTATCTAAGTGTTGTCCTATCAAAAGGCCAAGGCAGTTTCTTTATTCAACCAATGTAAGCAACACAAATACAGAAGGACCTCCTACACCAGGGGTGACTAAAGTAAACAATATACACAAAGGAAAATATCATTATCAAATCTATTATTTTTCACAATGAGTGTGCACTAATTTGCAAAATAAAGTTCTTCAAGTGATAACAAACATAGGCAGGGAAGGAACAAAGCTGTACAAAGTTGAGCCACACAACTTCTCTTAGAAGGCTTTATGAGAAAGCTGTTATAATGAGGAAATTTCTGGAAGTTTTATATCTGGGGAAGGAGTCCTCACTGCCTACCTACCCTTGGAACAGAAGGGCTGGAGAGTCAGGCAGCTGGTTCTACGGGACAGAGTCTATTCGTTAGCGGCTTTGTTTCCTCCTAAGAGAGATCAGCAGAGACAGGGCCAAGAGGCCAGCAGGGAGGATGTTAAAATGGACCCCTGTCCTCTCATCCAATGTGGGTGAAGGACCTCAGAGCCCCCTGGGAAGTTCTGTGTGGCTCTTTGGTGGAAGAAAGGCGGGCTGGGTATCTTCATAGGACTGTTCATTGTATCCAAAGTTATCCCAGGAACATAACTATTGTGGAGACATCCAGTCCAGCTAGATGGTCCTAAAACTAGGCCATGGGGTTTGAGAAGCATCAAGTTGAGGAAATGTTATGTAGTTGATCCAGATTCTCTAATGCATATTTATGAATTACATATACATGCTTGGCAAAGGAGGAATTGTTGAAGTCACATAATACATTCATACTTTACATATGCACTCATGGTCCATCCTCTATATTAGCATGTAGAAGTCTTGTGGGGTCAGTTGAATATGCAAGGCCATATTGCCTCCTTTTTAAGGAGCAATCCTGAGTCAGCAGGATCTTGGTCTGGCTCCTGGCTCTGTGGGTGCATCAGTTTTAATGCTACTCTGATGAGGGCTGGCTTCTGTTGTGGGAATAGGAGAGCAGAGGACAGAGAAGGGGAGGGCTAAGGTCTAGGGGATAGAATCCAGGCTGAATGCTGCAGGCCTTCCCCACCCTCCTCTTTATGTTCACTGGTCTCTCCTCCTGTGCTCTCTCATCTATCCTGTCTCCGCAATAGGCTCACCAAGGGCCATGCTGTCTCTCTCTTGTTGCAAGTCTTGATTGATACAGCTCAGAGTAGCCCTTGTCTTTGCCTCACTGGACCTCTGTCAGAAGGTGTGCATGTTGAGCTAACCCAGACTTTCTACCCTTGGGACATTGCAACTTGCCCTGCTTTGTACCTGACATGTTCCTTACCAGTATTAGTAACATCTGTCAGAGTACTTTGTGTGTGTGTGTGTGTACATGTGTGCATGTGTGTGTGTAGGCATGGCAAATGATGTTGACACGTCCACATTTGCTCATCTTCCCCATCAAGCTGGAGGCAGGAGAGGGTCAGTGGCTGGCCACAGTACAGTGGCCCACGGTAGGGGCATTTCATACACACTGCAGTTAGTGTTAGGTGTATCTGGGCTGTGGGAGAGAATTTCTGGGAGCTGAACTTGATAATCAACATCAAGTCGAACTGGCTCTTTTAAGACAAATGCTTCCAGATGCCAGGATCACTGAGTCCATGCTTCCACCCAGATGGGTCTGGGTAGGAGCCAGAAAGTCCCAGCAGTTGATAAATCCAGAAAGGTAGTTAATCAGAAACTAGCTAGCCAAGGCAGAATCCTGGAAGGTCAAGTATATCCAAGGGCGATTTGACAGTACATCGAGTATGCCAGGACCCCCTGAAATTATGGAATTGTCACCCTCTCCTCTGACAGTGCAGCTTGGGGGCACTGTACTCTTGGTTGAAGCCAGAGAGGAACCTGTATCCAGATACAGCACAGGCATGTGGGGGTGGGAAAGCCTCTGATAGAATCAGACGTTCCATGGAGATTGCAATGGACTGCCTGCTTCCTGGTCACGGGGAGGTGTTTATGGGCAGGCACTGTGTTGGCACATCAGCATCCACATCCAGCTGGAAGCATTTGAGGTAAATGAAAAGCAGGGAAAGTAAGTGGAATTGAACCTCTGGGAACCTCAGAGAGGACTTTTTGCTTGGAGTGTGATTTGGGACGCTTGAATATTTTATGCATTTAGGCAGAAGATCACATGCTGTAGGGATGCTCTTCCACAACCTCGCATCGGAAAAGGATGGACCATAAACCAATGTCCCAGTTCTTCAGGCCAGTCATAAACAATCTTATGTGCTTCAAGTTCAGAACAGCTGCCTAGTCTGAAGTGGCGAGACTCATCCATCATTCAGATGGCCATAGTATACCCCTGAAAGGGTCCCCTGTTTTCTCCTCTCCCCTAGGGTTCCTTACCAACACAACAACCAGGGTGGAGAGCAAATATGGGAATGAGGGATTTGTGTCCTTGCTTGCACCTCTTCATGGACATCAGAGCCAAATCCAAATTCCTTATTACCTTGAGGCCTCTGTGAAGATGCCTTGTCCTCTTCTCTGAGCATTTCGGCAACACTGGGACCCTGACTCCTCACGCTGGCCAAGGTGCTTCCTGCCTGAGGACATTTGTCCTCATCCTGATTTCTGCCTGGAATGTTCTTCTCAACATTAACCTGCCTTTTAATATTCAACTACCAGGTCGAAATTCTATCTATTGGAAGGGATCATTCAAAATAGTATATCCTGGTTGTTTTTCTTGCCTTTGTCTTATTTCTGAAAGGGAATATGTAATTTTCTAAAATTTTCGGGTTAGGGTTTAACTTGTTATTTATGTGACTTCTATTAGAATATAGAACTACCTCTATGTACACTTGCATCTGTTTTATTCACTGTCATAGCCCAAGAACATAGATAGGTTCTTGGCCAAAGTTAGCTTTCAATGAAAATTCAATAGACAGATAGACAGGTAGGTGGATGAATAGGCAAAAGGGTGGGTAGATAAATAAATGAATAGATGGAGGTGAATATGGCTGGGTGATTATGTAGAAAAAGGCAGGGGTGGGTAAAGGGTAGACGTGAAAATAGACATATGGATGGAGAGGTAGGGGGATCCAAGGATATATTTTGGGTAGGTAACTGTAGCTAGATCTACAAGTAGATCAGAGAGTGGGTGGCTGGATGGGTAGATGGATAAATAAATAATAAATAAGAAGATGGGTGGATAAGGAGATTGAAGGATGAGTAGGTGGATGAGCAGTTGGATAGGTGAGTGAATAGATGAATAACTGAATGGATGGAAGGATGAACAGACAGATAAATGGAGAAACAGGCAGACAGATGGACCAATAGACAGATGTATGTATGTATGCATGCATGTATGTATGTATGCATGTATGTAATAAGGATGGGTAAGTGAGTGAGAAGTCCCAAACAATATGAAAAGAGTTTATGGTCTCAAGGTAGAGGTCATTTAAATAGAATATCTTGAGGAGGCCAACTAAGATATCATAAGACCAGGCCAAATCTTTGTTCTTCAGCACTTTCTAAGTTTCTCAGGTTCTGGAAAGGTATCCCACTCTAAGGACTAATTGTCATGAACACACTGAGTTATCCCCATCTTTTTGTTCAGGACCCAGCCCGCCAGAAGTGAGTTCTTGATGGACACATTTTGGTAACTGACTATTTTTTGCAAAATAATGTTGCAATGGTAACAACCAGTTTTTTTCTTAACAGACCATATTCTGCGGATGTGAGGAATAATTTTGGAAAAAAATGTTTTTTGGTAAAACCCAAAGAGTAGACTTTCAGAGTCTGAATATTTTGTGCTGAGATGTCACTTAGGGCTAAGGACAAAGTGTGCCTGTAAACTATTCACTTTGACAAATACTAGGCAGGACACAGGGCATCACAGAATGATATTAATTATTATGAGAAATCGTTTCTTATTGAAAAGCAACATTTATTTTCTTTGATGATGAGCATAATCGATAGAAGTTTGAGGAAGATGTATAAATTTGTTGAGGAGACTATTATAACTATACTCTCATCTCACCACCCTGAGGTGACTTTTATAGCCATAAAGTACTGTTGAAATGACCTCCATCTGTAGACCCTGAACGTGAATGTACAGGATGTAAAAGTTTGTAATCTACCCATCTACCCATCTTACCTATTGACCATCTTACCCATCCATCTATCTACTAATACAAACCCATCCCTTTATCCACTACCCATTCATTCATCCATCTACCCATCCACCCACCCTCCAATTAATTCACCAACACCAAGTCTATATTTACTCACCACCAATCCACCTACCTACTTCCTGTTCCATATACACATCCACTCACCCATCTATAAGGCCATTAGTCCACCCAGTCATCTATCTATCCATCTATTCATCTACCCATCTACATACCTATTCATCCACTTACCCACCATCCATCCATTTATCCATCAACCATCCAAACATCTACCCATTTATTCATCCACTCATCCACGCATCTACCCATCCATTCATCAACTTAGCCACCTATCAATTCATTCATCCATTATCCATTCAAGCATCCACTCATCCACCCATGCACTTTCATCTACCCACACTCCTCCACCTACCATCCATTCATCCACCCACCCACCCACCTACCCATACTTCTACTCATCTACCTGTCTGTCTATCTATCTATCTATCTATCTATCTATCTATCTATCTATCTATCTATCTATCTATCTATCATCTATTCACCCATCCATCTACCTATTCATCCATGCATCCATCCATTAATTCACCTATCCATCCATTGTGTAAATAGAAATGCATGCTTTACATGGGCTTAATTCTCTTTAAAATTCATCTCTGTCTTTGAATGACATCTGATGTATTTCAACAGGCTGTTGAAAACTTTATGCAATTATTATCTGACTGTTTTATAATGTTTAATTGAACAGAATGGCACTATCCAACAGAAAAATAACATGAAACAATGTGGAACTTCAAATCTTCTAGAAGGTTTGTTAAAGCTAAAATGAGGACCAGAGAGATAACTCAGTGGTTAAGAGCACTGGCTGTTTTTCCAGAGGACCTGGTTTCAGTTCCTAGTCCCCACATGATGGCTCACAACCATCTGCAACTCCAGTTCCAGGGGACCCAACCTCCTTTTATGACTTCTATGGACATTGCATGCATGCAAAATGGATACAAATGCAGGCAAAACACCGATGCACAGAAAATACAATACATTAATAAATGTTTTAAAGGTGAAATGAACTTGAATCACATATTTTAAGATATTCCAGTATATGTTTTTATAATTTCAACCTAGAGTTAATGCGCAAAATATATTTTACATCTTAAAATTCAAGCTGGTGAGCTCCTTCTCAGTTCAGAGCACCCATGTCTCAAGGGTTCAGTGTTTGCATGTCCGCAGTGGCTACCATGTCCTGCAGCACGGACATAGGCTTTAAGAATCTGCCATGTGATTGTTTCTGATAGCAGGAGAGATTTTACTCTAATACCCACAGTCCATGTGAGCAGAATGAAAGCGGACCAAAATTAGAATCCCAGTTATCTTCTATCAGGTCTGAAGGTGATTAATTCAGGCTGATAGCTACAAAATATCTCCTCAGTTCCTCAAAATGCTAAATGAAGTGGAAAGATGTTGAAAACAATGTTTTTTGAATTACGCATTTGATCCCATTTTGTCTCTTTTCAAAGATGATTTCCTAGATCCTAATAAAAGTTGATGTCGCCTGTATATTAAAGATCATATTCAATATGGGGTGATTGAATTCAATTAGGTTGGATTGTATTGATTATGATAAGTCCTGCTTTGGCTCTGAGTCCCTCTGCTTCCCATGGGCAGGTCCTAGATCTTAGAGTCACAGGGCCTTCCTGCCTCCCATTTTTAAATCATGACAAAATGTTTGTTTTTTGGGACAGCTCTTGTACCTACCTAGGAGCCCACCTAGGGCCATGGATCCATTTACATCTCTAATATGAGAGAAAAAGTATTTGAAGAAAATCTACTAGATGCAACTGTACCCCAAATAATGTTTGGCAGTAAGCAGCCCCTCAATCGTATGAGAGATCCCATAAAGCAGGGAAAACTATATTCACTGGAGACTGCCCTCTGATTATTGGACCCACCCCAGGAGTCCACAGGACTGGGTGATGTGACATCCTAGAACCCCTCCAAACTAACAGAAACTTGGGGGCTTAAGAACCAGAACCCATCCCAAAGTCCCATGTGTCTCCCTGATTCCCTGGGAGCCCTGTGTCCTGGTGGCACGGTCAGCAATAGCTAAGATTCTGTCTTCAAGGTAGCCCACTGAGGGAGCAGGGCAAGCAGACCCCAAAGTACAACCTGTCTCCCGACACTGGAGTTATACCCAAGATTCTGTGGGCTGATCCTGGTAGTTTCACAACCCTTCTGGTAGCTTCCTAAGGGGGTGGGACAGTATGACCTTAGCAGCTTCATCTGTTGTGAGCCTCGAGTGACGAGAGTTGTGTAAGTACCTGCCTTGTTGGACTGTGAAGGGGCAGAAAGGGTGCAGTCCCTAACAGGCTCCACAAGAGAGTATTGATCACCCTAACTTTCTTAGAAGGTGCCAGGCAGGCAGGGGTCTCATGGATGGGCACAGATGGCAGATGGTGGGGAGGTAATTGAAGCAAACAGTTGTTAGCAGATTTGTAACTTCAGACTCTTGTTCCATCATCAGGACGGCAGGACGGCCCGGTGGGAGGGGTGACAAAATGGGATGTGGCTTCACAAGAAGCCATTTTGGAGCTGGTTTGTGTAACAAGACACTGCTTGTGTTTGATGGTGAGTTACGGTCCATAAAAAGCATCATTTTGAAAGTATGCATGGCTTCTCATTTCATCTTTTATGTGTTCCCTGTTCTCCTTGTGGTCACAGCCATTGTCATCGCAAGTGTGTCTGGGAAAGGTCTGAGCTGGGTGGGGTAGGATCTCTCACTGCTCCACTGAGTGGAGGATAGATGGATGTGGAGTAGATGTGAGAGCCAGGGACAAAACTCAAGTGACCAGATAAAGTGGCCTATAGAGGTAGGTCCTGGCAGCTCTTCCCAAATAGTGGCTTCATATTTCCACTGCCTCTTCCTTTATCTCAGCCATCAAAAGCTTGAGGATATTGAAAAACCACAGGGGCGTTATGCATAAACTACTACCTCAGCCACGGGATGGAATTCATCCATAGGTTCTTCCAGGGGAGGGCTGGAGCGCACCCGTCCAGGATGTCTGGGCCGTCACTATCCCCATCTGTCTTCCTGACTGTAAAAATTAAACACATGCATAGGAGGGCTTGGGCAGCAGAGTTATGGGGGATATAAAGTGCATGACAGCAGATAAACTTGCCAGGCCCACAGTGGAACACCCGATCATGGTGGTGCCAAAGAGGTGAGCCGGGTCTAGACACAGATGGACAGGCTGATTGCAGAGGGGAGAGGGTGTAGGGGAACTGCCGGATGGAGTGGGGGCTGCTCCTGGCCTGAGTGTTCCCAGGAGCTGGGCTTGTCCTCTGAGGCCTCCTCAGCACTCCTTGCAGCCGTAGCCAAGGGCGCTGTTTGCTGGAGGTGGCAGGGAACTGAGCACACAGAGGCATCCCATCTAGATGCAGCAATAGGGCCAAAAGGAGAGGGCAGGGGTACCAGGAACAGACAGATAGCAGATACAGGGACACTGTGTGGCCCAGTGAATGTGGCAACTGTCTCTGCTATTGGGTATGGTACTCTCAGCCCTTGCAAATGCAGACAAGGTCTGGAGAAACTGTCAGGGTGCGGACACTGCAGAGCTATTTCCATAAGTGCCAGAGACTACAACCAGGGACCTGTAAAGCTAGCTTCTCTGCCAATAATTTGTGAACTCTGCAGCTGCTACTGGGCCCGTGCACAGGGGGCTTGTAGGGACACCTAGGGAGAGGCTTGAGCCAGCGGGGCCTGGGGGTCTGGCTTCACACAACAGCCTGGCATGCTGTCTGCTTGGGGGCTGGGCCCTTCCCAAGAGACTCATCAATGGTGCTTGCCAGGACATCTGGCCAGCAGGAGGGACAGAGCCCCTCAGTGCCTCAAGGGGCTGAAGGCTGGAGGCCAGCCTTCTCAGCTGTGTAACAGAGAGAGGGAGAGGGAGGGGGGAGACAGAGAGAGAGAGAGAGAGAGAGAGAGAGAGAGAGAGAGAGAGAGAGAGAGAGAGAGAGAGAGAATGAATGGGAAAAGAGGCAAAGAATGGGAGGGGAGAGGAGGGTTCCTCATCTGGAAGTGGAGCGGGGAAGGGAGCACACAGTGTCAGGCAGAGGCTATAGGAAGCCGGGAGCCCAGAGGGTTAAATTTGTGTGATAGTTATCTTCTTTGTTTTACTCTCTCAGTACCAGCTAGTCTGTCCCAGCTTCCCAGAGGTCACCTACAAACACTAGCCCAGATGCCACACAAATGTCATCTTATTGTTGTTATTGCCCTTTGAGACGATCCCTGAAGCCCAGGCTAGCCTCCAGGTTGAGACTCTCCTGGAGTCCCTCTCTCCAGATGGCATACAGAGCAGAGAGCATCATCTCACTCAGACTTATTTAAGTCTCAGATAGGCTGGAGGGTCACTTAAGCCTGTGGTACCCCATTCATTGCTTCACCCACCTCCTGGGAGGAGGTCATGGAAGGCATGCCAAGATGGGCACATGGGACAGAGGCTGGTCAGGGCTCTGGGAGTTGAAAGGAAGATTCCTGCCATCCTCTGGCCCTGGAAAAGTAGGTGCTTTGTTTGAAAGGTTTAGGTTGAGAGTCTAGCATTTGGGAGGTTGAGGCAGGAGGATAGTGAGTTCCAAGCTGCTTAGACTTTGTGGGGGAAAACTTCCCATCCAAATGAATGAATGAACATATGAATAAATGAGGGAAAGACGGAATCATTTTACAGTAATCTAAAGTATTATGATAGGAGAAGCTAAATGCTATCAGATTTTCTTTAATTAAAGCAAAATTTTATGCAATATATTTTGATCATGTTTCCCCACTCCCCCCAGATTCTTCCCATCTCCTTGCCCACCTAATTTTATATTCTCTCTCTCTCTCTCTCTCTCTGTGTGTGTGTGTGTGTGTCACTCTCTATCAAAAAATAATCCCACAAAAATGAAAATCAAAACAAACACAAAAAACAGTAAGACTAAATAAATAAATAGAAAATTTTAAAAACCAAGACCAAAACCACAGGAAGGTTCTAAGAGCCAGAGGCGATGGGTGACTCCACGGAGACAGTGCCTTCTGGACACAACAGGACACATTTACACATGAACTCGGAGACTTGAAGCTATGCAGGTCTCATGTGTGTCACAGTCTCCCATGTTCTCATCCTCTTTCTGCAGTGTAGGAAATGGAACCTGCTTGCCTAAGCTAGGCAAGGAAGTGCTCCCTGAGGGGCCGACTCTCAGCCCCTCTGATGATAAGCACACAGGCAAGGCTTCTTGTTGTCCTGGGCTTGATGGTTTCAGGATGTGTGCTCCGTGACTGTCTCTAGCAGGTTCCACTTGCTCTCCAGTTTCCCTCTGTTGTTTCTCAATGCTATGGGTCATTATTGCTTCCTTTCACAGCCTTGAGCTCTGATACTGGGCCCTTGACATGATCTTATATGATCCAGTTAGATAGCTACTTCCATCCACATGCCTTCCTTGCCCTCTTTTCCTTGTGGCCTGATGGTTGTTCTTATTTTAGCATAAATTTGAAGACAAGAGAACCAGACCTAGTACTGATAGAAACCTCAACACATGTGGAAATAACCATAGGGGTGAGGGTGGAGTACGTAGAAGGTACAAAAAAATCCTTGCATTTATCACCATTCTGTTCTTGAGATAGGGTCTCAGGCTATCGCCCTGGGTGGCCCTAGGTAGACCAGGCTAGCTTGAAACTCAGAGTACCTACTTGCCTCTGCCTCTGAGGGCTAGGATTAAAGACCATTGTGCACTACTATGTCTGGCTTCTTTCATATTTAAAAATTATTTTAATATTTATTTATATGTATGTATGTGTGTGTCTATATGTCATGTTAGTATGAACACATGTGTGAGGGTGTCAGTGGAGGCCACAACGGGCATTGGGCCCCTTGAAGCTGGAGTTATGGGCTGTGAGCCACCAGACATGAGTGGCGTGAACTCAACTTGGTTCCTCCAGTGCTCCAGACCCTGCATTTCTCTGCCTTAATCTGAGGATTCTCCTGCTTGCCTACAAATAGGGATCTCTCCCAAGACCTCTTTGGGAGGCATCCCCTGCTTCCTACATGCTTACCAAAGTGGAAATGAGTCAAGTGTATCAGCTCAGTACTGACTCTGGTTCAGATGGTTTTCCCTTCCCAGACTAAGTGCCTGGCATGGCTACTCTTTCCCCGAGTCCAGTTGGGTTTGTGCTTAAGGGAAAAAAAAAAGAACAAAAACTCTCAACATTTAAAGCAAAAAAAAACCAGTCTCCCAGGGTCCTGATTTTCTTATGGGGTTCTAGTTGCACAAGGGTGGACGTCAAGCGCAACTGAGCTTAACTTTCATTTGTATGTTTGCTTTGTATCAGCAGTAGACCCAGTGTGTGTGTGTGGGGGGGGGCTTGGATTCACACCCATGCTACCTCTCCTGCTTAAGAAGAGCACAGACATCATGGAGGAAGGCAAGCCTCGCTGTGTCTGTACTAGAAGGATGGTAACGGGGGTCCACAGGCATGAATGGGTCCTCAAGCCTTTCATGCTACCAGGGAGACCCATGACATGTGGCCAGGTGACAGACTTTAAAGATTGATGCTGTATTGAGCCGACAATGTCCTTAACTGTCTTGTGGGACAGGAATTCAGCATTCCTTTGGAAGGCTGGTACCAGTGGCTCTGCTGGCTACCACAGGTTTAATGCGTTTCTCCACTCTTTCATCTTATCTTTGCCGCTTTCCCTCAAGGTCTCCTGGGGCAAGGGGATAATAGATCTTTAGTTCTGTTTTTTCTTACACGTCCTGGAAAAGTTACCTCCCTTTCCAATGTTTACTGGAAGAAAATACCTGGGCTTCCACCGCGTAGACCACCAGGAATCAGCCCCCTCCAAGCTTCTGACCTGACTTCTCTCTGACACCTGTCCAAACAGCTCTGGCTTTTACAAGGTCAGTTACTTGACAATGACCTTGGCCATTACAGCCTTTGTATCCTACCTACTTGACAAAAATTCCCCTGAATTTATAGCTGTAAATATTTGTGAAAGTCGAAGATGGCTCTGAAGGCTTGGATGGAGGAGGATTTAGATTTCAGGGACACTGATGACGTCACATCCTCAGTTGTGTATCCGGCTTCCAATCGCCTTCAGCTGTCGCCGCGGTTACAGATGTTTAGAGCATGGCCTTACAGCTATGGTAAGCCTTTCTGGTCTGCCCAGAGTTGGAAGCTCACAGAAGGCTTGTTTGCCCTGGGTAGCTATGAAGTGAGTTTAAATAACTGATAAGAGAGAGCCCCTTTTGTTTAAATAGTTACATATTTCAATTTGTTAATATCTCTGAGAAGGGGACAAAGGGTGTCAGTTGTCTTCCCTGGAAGAACTGGCATCCTCTCTCTGACATCTGAGTCACTGCTGTCTGTGTCATGCAGCCTTCAGCAGAGTTTATGGCCTCACTTGTCTGGGAAATGGGATGAGTGGGAAACCCTGATGATCATTGCTTTGGGAGCCTCTTGAGTAAACAAGGCAGGCCAGTGTCCAGAGGAACACCTTTCTATTATTCCTTGAGTTAGAATTCACTCAAAGGCGCTAACCTCTGCTTTTTATTAGGCATGTTAGCTTTCTGTCGCTGTGATAGTGCCCTGGGGAAGCTACCTAAAGGGAAGAAAGGTTCATATTGATTGACAGTTCAGTGGCTTCAGGTTGCTTTCTGGTCTGTATTGAGACAGCGTGTCTTGTATGGCAGAGGAAATGGCTCACCTCTTGGTGACCAGGAAGTATATGATGGGAAGAGGAGGGGCCAGGATCACAGTTTCTTCTTCATGGGCATGTCCTTCAAACAGTGCCATAGGCTGGTCACCAAGCCTTGGGAACGCTTATTCCAACTCAAGCAATTAGTATTGAGACCATTGCATATAACCCCTACTCCAGTCAATATAAAACCAGCATTCCTTACATTTTAGAATCAAAAATTTGATAAATCAGGAGTCCAAGATTCTCAGCTCTCCATACCAAGATGATTCAGAGTAAAAATGAAAGACAAATATTCCCTAAATACTTCGACATACTTAATTAAGTACTTATTTAACTGATGCATTCAAAATTGCTGATTTAGTACCAAGCCTGTCTCCTGTTTTTATATTGTTTATTGAGAGAATAGAAACATCTGTCCAACAAAATGTCTTTCAGTCCTTCACCTACATCCCGAACCAGCACATTTTATGAGCATGGCTCTTGAAAGAAAACATTAGAAGAAAGCACAGAAGCATCAATGCGGTGATTGTCTCAGACTTGCAGGACTGTTGACCATATGTCTTAGTCACTGTTCTATTGCTGTGAGGAGACACCATGACCAAGGCAGCTATAAAAGAAAGCATTTGATTGGGGGCTGACTTACAGTTTCAGGGGGCTTCATGATCCTCATGGCAGGGAACATGGGTGGCAGGTAGGCATGGCCCTGGCGCAGTAGCTGGGAACTTACATCTTATCCACAAGTTAGAGGCAGAGAATAAGAAAGACTGGGACTGGTGTGGACTTTTGAAACCTCAAAGCCCACCCTAAGACACATACCTCCTCCAACAAGGCCACACTCCACCAACTGGGAACCAATCAGTTAAATAAACAAGCCTTTGGGGGCCATTCTCATCCAAACCACCACATCACATTTTCCTTCCCTTTCTCTCTCCTAGTGTGGAGACTTTATAGTGAAAGCAGACATTTTAGTATGGAACCAAGGTTACAAGTTAGCTGTGACTCTCAGGTAACTGGATGGACAGAGCTATATTTATAATGATAAGATGGCATTTATTTACCTCCATTTGGACCCAAGCCTGAGGGCTATAGATGGAAGTTTCTGTCCTGCCTGGTCTGCAGCCATTCAGTCCCAAAGAAACACACAGAGGCTTATAGCAATTGTAAACTGTTTGGCCTAGTAACTCAGGCTTATTATTAACTAGCTCTTAGAACTTAAATTAACCCATAATTCTGGTCTATGTTTAGCCACATGGCATAGTACCTTTTCTCAGTAAGGCAGTCTCATTTTGCTTCCTCTATATCTGGTTGATGACTGACTCTGCCTTTCCTCTTCCCAGAATTCTCTTAGTCTGGTTGCCCCACCTATACTTCCTGCCTGGCTACTGGGCAATAAGTGTTTTATTAAACTAATATGAGTGACGAATCTTTACAGTGTATAGGAGCATTATCCCGCAGCAAAGGACCCCAACTACCATCTCCTGAGTCACTTTGATCTTTGCTGTTATGTATGTACACAAAGAACAAAACCCAGTTTCTCTTAAGGTTGCTGTTGATGATGTACTCAAATACAATAAAATAATATTCAGCTTTCAAAAGGAGGAGAACCATGCTACACTGAACAGAGTGTGGATGAACTTTAAAGTATATGATGCTAAGTAACTTATGTCTATCACAAAAAGACTCGTGAAGCTAAAAAAAAATGATGGTGTGATGGTCAATCTTGATTGCTAATTTGATTAGACTGAGAAATGTTTAAAATATTAATAGGGTACATCTCTCGGTGTGTCCACAAGGCGTTTGTTTTCAAGTGGGTTAGATCGTGAGGACTCTGACATAACGAGTGCCTTAACCTATTGATGGGACTTGAATTTGAAGAGTCTGTTGGGAAATGGTGGCCCTGTCAAAGTGGGGGCATGGTGGGAGAAGGAGGGAGTTGGTAGAAGCATATCCCAGGGGACTACATCTTGCCCTGGCCCCTTCTGGTCTTACTATTTGCCTACTGGTGTCTACGAGGTCAAGAAAATCCTACACCACACGTGCCTACAGTCCCTAATATTCTTTCCCAGCATACTGGATTGAGCCCATGAATGGAGACCATAAGTGAAGCAAGTCCCCTCTTTTTAAATTGTTTCCACCACAGGAAGTGTAACTGTCACAGAATGTATCTGCTGATGTGATGGAGTCTTTCCCTTCCCTCAGTCTCAGCCTTTGAGGGGCTGGAGAGAGAGCTCAATGGTGAAGATCACATTCTGCTCTTGCAGAGGATCTAAGTTCTGTTCCCAGCATCCCTTCAACTGGTCCACGACCCTCTTCTGGTGTCTTTGGGAACTGCACCCACATGACATAAACACATACATACATTATGACAACTAAAATAAATCTACACTCCACGGCTGCACCTTTAAATACTCTGAAATAATAGATGCTGGTGGAGACTTCTGCTTGGATCAGGCTCCAGAGACACCTGAGTGACCTTTGAAATTTCACACTGGGGCTTGCTGCTTTCCCAAAGAAGAGCACCAATTTTATATTAAAGAACAGCTGACAAACTACGGGTGCTCAAACTTGACTGCTTGGCAGACGTGATCTGGAAAATGAACAAATTAATTCTGTCACTTCCAAGAAAATAACTGACAATGTTTGTTGCCAATGATAAAATTCAAGCATTCAAGAATTTTGATGAAAAAAAAACTTGTATGAGCGACCATAAGCTCAATGGCTTCCCCACATTTAGAGATACCAATGAATATGATCTTTGCGAGATTGTATAATGAATTGTGTTGATACTGGAAGACCTGAGCATCTAACAAGACTGGGTATTTTTCAAGAAACAAATTCTAGATGTCACAAAACTGTACACGGGCTGAATATTCCTTCAAATGCTAAACCAAAGTGCTGATTTTAATACCACAGAGTACAGATATTCATTGATTTTCAGCATCCACACTGCAACTAACTCCTGAGACACCACCAGTTGCTGGATTTGGATGTAGCATCAAAGGAGAGCATCCGGAGTGTTCAGCGAAGGCTGTCAGTACTCATGTTCGGCTTGACTTCGTCTGTGTTGAAAGACATCACACACAGCAAGGGGCTGGAGGTGAAGCAGATCAGAGGGCATAACTGATGCGTGTTAAGTCGGGGGTTCACACGGAGCAAAGGTGCATCCTTGTCACCAACCTTCTGAACACACCAGTTTGTGTATAGAACAAAAACGTTCTAGATATGGAAGCAGATAGTGGGTTTATTAACACAGATGAATAAATCTTAAATGAATAGGCTAGAGTTTCCTCTATTTCTAGGGTCCCCACTCAGCAAATACACTTATTATCTTAAATGGCTAGCATTTGTTTGAAAGTTTAATTCTAAGTTTTTGAGAAATTCACATGAGTACACTGTATTTACACCATTTCCACCCCTCTAATTCCTGTTTCCAACTTCTCCTGTGTCCATCTGTATTCCCATATTCCTTTATAGTATCCATGCCCCCTTCTTCTGTAATTATTATTGTAAATATTTGTGTAATCTGTGAGTCCAATTTGTGTTTGCACACACACATATGTACACACACACATAAATACATACACAAATGCACACATGGATAATCTACTGAGTCCAATTAATGTTTAGACACACATATACATGTATGTGTGCACACGTGCATGAACGTATGTGCACACATAGATGTAATCTATTGAGTCCAATCATACTGTCCATAAGTACATGTGTTAAGGCTGGCTTCTTAGGCTTGCACAACCTACCAGTTCACTGGTTCCTGATTCAAATTTATTCTCCCACTCTCCACAGACATTGACAGTCTGTTGTTTCTCATGTAGGGGAGGGGCCTTGTGAATGTTCCCCCATCCATGTTGTCAGCTTGACTGGCATGATCTTGTGCAGGCAATCATATTGTAGAGATTTCGTGTGTGCAACATCTCTTCCATGTTAAGAAGGCATTGACAAAGGTTGCCTATGAAGGGGGCCCAGCGGGGGCTCCCTTCCAGAACCAAGATTAGGCACGAACCACACCCAAACACTTGTTTCCACAGAGAGATTCTTTATTAAGTTGAAAGAGAAGTTAAGTGGTTGTTTTCTGACTCAGATAGAAATACAACAGCAAATGACCTTGCAGGTGTAATTTTAAAGAAGGAGAAGAGGAGGTCTGTGTTAGAATGGGCTAGGGTGCGGCGGTAAAGGAGATAAGGGATGAGGGAGAAGGGCAAGGGGACAAGGGAAAGGGGGAATGGGGTATTTGTCTCAGAGGGAAACATATAGAGAGGAAACAGATTTGGCACACAGGAAAAAGGAAGTTTATAAAGGTAAAGGGAGAAACCTCATGTTAGGATGAGGTGTTTCATTTTAATTGGGC
The DNA here is from genome assembly GCA_004026605.1 of Ondatra zibethicus. Lineage (NCBI taxonomy): Eukaryota > Metazoa > Chordata > Mammalia > Rodentia > Cricetidae > Ondatra > Ondatra zibethicus. The sequence goes on from PVIU01000474.1 coordinate 113,467, forward strand.
ATGCTAATTATGTGAACCAAGGGGAGCTTCTGGTATTCAGTCTCAGGAGGACGTGATCAAGAGAACAGGTTTATTGGCTAGCTTCAGGAATGTAATCTAATGGATTTTATTTAGGCAGAGGGAAGACATGTCGGAGCCCCATGCTTAAGTGAGCTAGTGTCCCTTCAGACTAGATCTCCTGTGCCCTGTTCTGCAATGTTCCCTCCTCCATAAGCATGGGCTGTGTCACAGAGGTCCCACATAGGGCTGGGAATTCTATGGTCACATATTCCCTTCATATTGGTTAGTTATGGATCTCTGTAATTGTTTCCATCTGGTACAAAAAAGAAGTGTCTTTGATGAGGTGTGAGAGCTACATTTATTCAGAAAGTGCGCCACTGAGGCACTTAGCTCTGTGACTGACTGCCATTATTATGAGTTCTAGACTCAGAATGTTTGAGAGTCACTGATCCAGAACAGAGGCTTCTGGTCAGAAGAGTAAAGAGGTCTGTAAGTAAAAATTCCCACGCTTCATGTCTCCCCCCGAAGACCAGGATATCTGGGGGCCAGATCATGCATACCATTTTTGTAAAGCTTCCCTGGGTATGTGCTGTTCGGTCAAGCCTCAGAAGTGGGTCTAGAAGTCATGCCATGCAACTGACACCTGGCTCCCATTGTGGAGATGGAGCATTTTTGAACAAAAACGGGAGCCTGTCCCCCATGCCCGCTCCCATGTGGGTCACCGTTGTGTATTAATTTAAGCCAAGACTAGAAGGAAGTAGATGTGAGATTCTCATTCAGTGGGAGATACTGGCTTACCATGGCACTTCTTTCTTTCACTTCAAATTAGCAGTCAAAATGCCTGTGGAGCATGGCATGCTGTTTATCTTCTGGGTGGCACCATCCGTTGTACCAGCTGTTTGCTTGAAAACTGACTCCACAGCTCACTGAAGACAAACCAGCACCCCAGCTGCCTTGGAACCATGAATGTCACAGGCACTGTGAAAGACAAGGGTTGTTTGGGGATCAGAGGGATTGAGCACCACAGAGCCAGCTAGCAGAGTCTAGATAGCTTGAGGTTGTGACGTGGGAAGAGGGTGCCCCTCCGATGGCATGCTTTCAGCTATAGGCTGCAATGACTCTCTTCTGCTCTTGGACACATTATTGCTAGATGCTATTCTGGGCCATTGGCCTAAAAGCCTTAGAAGCAACAGAGGGGGAAATGCTGGCCTCTTTCCTTGTGAGTCATAAGCATCAAATCTTTTCATTCTGACCACCCACTGGCTGGGATGGCACAATCTGGATTGGGAGGCTATGTCATCCTGCCTTCACTGCTGCAGGGGCTGATGGGATGGGTTTGCAAAGTTGGGTGCTAGAGGTGTGATACTCCAGGCTCTTCTCCCAGGGTAGGAATTCGGTAGAGGTACTTTGAGCACCACATCTGGGGTGTCTTGGGCTCCTCTCTTCTCTGACTTGTTCAGTAGCTCGGAACATGTTAATGTTCCTTTGTCCCATTGATTGAGGATGAGAAACGACTTTGGGTTGATAAATGCAA
>PVIU01000474.1:120000-318026 GCA_004026605.1 Ondatra zibethicus
CAAAACAGAAACCAATAGCAGGCACCCTGAGAACACTGGTTATTAAGTCCGACTCTGGACTGACTTCCAAAAGTTGGCATATAGTAGTTTTCAGTGAGGCGCCAGCATCTTCAAGAAAAACCAAACAAAAAGCACCATTTTCCCATCCTTTGCAAAAACATTTTTTAAGTAATTAATTTATTTATTTTAAATTTTTTAACCCTTCTTCTGATGCCAAGGTCCATTTGAAAAAACAAAAGCAAGCAGGCCCCTTTCCTGGTTTTGGGTCAACACAGAAGATTCTCATCTGGTCCTGATCGTTTAGTTATTACGTCCCTGCAAGCACTGGCTGAGTGTGGAGGGTGCAGTGTGTGCCAAACCCGATCCAGCTCCCTATGGGACTGATTGTGTCCTGGAGTCTGAAGTTCAACATCTCCTCTTCTACATGGTACAGACTTGCACCCCCACCTACTTTGCGAAATCATATTATTCTAATGAGGATGCAAATGAGAGGGGAGCGGGTGGGGAATGGCACTAGCTGAGTGGCTTGTCAGAAAGGCTTTCCTGGGGAGGGGTGGCTGAGCCCAGCTCCCTCGTCTGCAGCAGCGTTTGCTGGGGGACTTGCATTGGGTGGCACATAGCCAAGTCTGAAGGAGACACATCTTCATTGATGTCCCCATTGTTGCTTGTTCTTATTCACGGCATTTAAACAACTCATGCAGGTTTTGACAGCTCTCCCCTTTTGGAATTTATGTGAGTCTTTTATTTTGGTGATTTGTCTGAAGACCCATGGTCCTGGGGGCAGAGGAGGACGCCAGGCTTGTGTGTGGCATACCTGGAGTGCCCCCCTCATCCTGGTGCAAGTCAGTGTGGCGCTGAAGCATTTGTCACAGGGGGACAGGAGAAAGAGCTGGGGCTCTGGGTTAGTCTGCTGGGCTCCTAAGCTACTCTTTAGAGAAGGGGACAGAGAGAGAACAGGAATAGAAAGAGATTCGCCTGGGGACCTGTGCACAGATAACTCTCATTATGTCTCAAAATGATTCCCAGCCCTTTGTGGCCTTGGGCTTTTATTTTCCTTGTAATGGGTTAGGAGTCCCATGCTATGTCCCCGTCACCGAGAGGTGGTTGTTATGGGCCACCTGAGGTCTGATTATTAAAATCCTTACAGAGCTTTACCTGGATCCTCCCATGCACAGACAGAGACAGACAATAGGGCTGAGAGATTACTGGCACTCATCTGCAGCCTGTCTTCGACAGCACCTTTTCAGGGTGGACCCAACTGATTCGGGGTCCTCTGTGAATACCGGATCTGTCAGACATGAAGCAATGTAGGCTCAAAAAAAATAAAGCTAAGCATGACCCAGAATAAAATAGCAGCTTTCTGTGGCATGTGAGACCTGTGAGGGCTGCAGAGAATACCTGAAGAATGGAGGGGACAGTGTTAATGTCACCTTGTGAGTAAGTCTGGTCCCAGGGGAAGGCGAGGACCCCAGCCTCCTCTGGGTCTTTGCAACACAGGCAGATTCATGCATTTTCTTAATAAGATGTTAATTTTCGGTTGCATGCCATTAGATTGCAACACATTTTTTAAGGAAAGATGTTATCTTTGTGAAGTTGACTTATTTGCAAACTTAACATAAGCTTTCAAACCCACAGAAAATATGGCAGTGTGTTTATATTTAAAATAGATTAAAAAAATCCAGCGAGTTACTGTGAATTCACTTACCACCCAATAATATAGGGATAAAAATAATTTATGCTCCTATTTTAATTAAAAGCAAATCATTTTTATAAAGCAATAGGAGCTCAGTCTAGTGGTTAGATCAGGAAGTGGGAGGAGAGACTCTTAGCTTGCTTCTTGGCTTGGGTGGAGATGGCCTGCATGTTTGGGGCAGGCTCTTAACCCTGACTCATTGCTCTTTGCAATCTCAGCATACAGTGTAATTCTACTCAAATCACACAATGAAATGTTGCTAAACAAAGGTACTTTGTGTGGCTAAATTCTAGCCTCGGTCTGAAAGGTTCATGGCGGATCCCAAGGACAGAGAGATTGGGGTAGCAATAACCCCACATAAGTACAAATAATTGAGAGACGGAACAGCAACATGTGTGATGGGTATTTTCCATTGCCAGTGGAACCTATCCAAAGCAAGTGCCCAGAAACATGCTTGGACCAACTCTGATCTCCGTGACTGCTTCATGTCCTAAGTTCAAGGTAGGAAATGAAATCAAAAGTGGGTGGTCTGGATAGAGAAATCAGTCGCAAGAGATATAACTGGAGGTTTCCTGCCAGCCAACAAGTTCCTGAATAATCACTCTGAGGCTTAATATTAATTGCAAACAGTTTGACATATTAGCTCAAGCTTATTATAACTAGCACATACATTTAAATTAATCCATTTCTATTTTTCTGTATTTTACCATGAGCCTCGTGGCTTGTTACCTCCCATCTTGCTTCTCTGGTGGCTGCTGGCATCTTCCCTGACTCTGCCTTCTTTCTTCCTGTATACGGTTTGACTTTCTCATCTAGCTATGTTCTGCCCTGCCATAGGCCAAAGCAGCTTCTTCACTAACCAATGGTAATAAAACCTATTTACAACATACAGAGGGGCACCCCACATCAAAGAAATCCTCAACCCACAGCCTCAGACTCCATATTCACTCACGAAGTGTGTGATAAGCCTGCTCAGGGTGGGCTCAACAGTCAGAAAGACTCTCTTAGAAAGGGAGACTATGATTGGACCCTGAGCAGTGCTGAATCTCTAGATCAGTTTTGGACAAATATTTGGGGTACAGACAAAGTGCAAAGAACGGTCTCCACCTTCCAGGGAGTCCAGTTCCACGGGTGTACCAAAGGAAGGGGACAGTCCTGGGTGTTGAATGACAGCTCTGTGCAGCAGCTTGTAGGTAAGTTGTGACTCTCTACATGCAGCCAGTCAGCGGGGAGTTCAAAGCAGATGTGACCTATAAGCTACATCCATCGCTGTTGTACTACTTGGTTGTTTTGTGTGTCAGCGTCACACAAGCTAGTAAAGTCATCAGAGGAAGGAGACTCAGCTGAGGAAATGCCTCCTTGAGATCCAGCTATAAGGTATTCTATCATTTAGTGATTGATGTGGGCACCACCATGGTGGGTGTTGCTACCCCTGGGCTGCTGGTCCTGGGTTCTACAAGAAGGCAGGTTGAGCAAGCCCTGGGAAGCAAACCAGTAAGCAGTACTGCATCAGTTCCTGCTTCTGGGACCCTGCCTTGTTTGAGTTCCTGTCCTGATGAACAGCAATTTGGATGTGTGAACCAGACAAACCCTTTCCTCCTCAACTTGCTCTTTGGTTATGGTGTTCCATTGCAGCAATAGAAACCCAACTAAGACAACTCTGTAGTCATCAGGTTGAAGTGGTCAATGTGGGCCAAGGCTCAGAATGTGGCATCTGAAAACTGCGTTTGAACCACCTGTGCATAGTCTCTCAACCTGAGTAGTTTGACAAGAGTTGTCTCTAGATTTAGGACATCCTGATGTTAAAACAAGAAATGTGAGAATCTACATCCTACACGGTAAAGTGCAGTGCACGAGTGTAGCTGAATTGTTCTGCTCTTTGACTTGTCACTTGGGAGAAGCCTTTTGGGTTTTTTTTCGCTTTATTTTGTTTGTTTCCTCAAGACAGGGTCTCTTCATGTAGCTCAGGCTGGCCTTGAATTCATGATCTTTTCTTTCATTCTCAGGTGCCTGGCTAAGGGGAAGACTTTGTGTGTGTCCCCCCACCAAACACACACCAAAAGCAGGTGGATTGGAGTTTTCTTCCAGAGCTCTGAAAGACACGCCCTCCCCCGCAACAGCAGAGCCTCAAGCACTGCCGAGGAGGCATGACACTTGCTGCTCCTGATTCCTACTCCAGGAATTAATTAGAAATTACTAGATGGGACTGGAGAGGTTGCTCAGTGGATAAGAGCCCTTACCCTTCTTGTAAAGGACCCAGCTTTGATTCCCAGCACTTACGCATTTCACAAGCATCTGTAACTCTAGTTCCAGGGGATCTGGTGCCCTCTTCTGACTTCCACAGGCACCACGCTTGTGTAGTGTATACACAGACAGGAGTGCAAAACACTCATGCTCATCATGGAAAATTAAGTAAATATCTTTGAGAAGGAGTTGCTAGTGTTTTAGCCTTACTTCTGACAGTAATTATGAAAGCGCCGAGGGCCCACAGTTTGAGTTTAGCCCAACCCTGCATTATCAGAAGGTTCATTCACTCAGGAGTTTGAATAAGTAGTCTAAATGCTCTGTCCCTCAGCTTATTCCTTGGTAAAATGGATATCGTGCTGTCTGCCTAAAACCACTGTGAAAAACACTTGAAGAGAGATGTTTACAAATTATTATTATTAGTCATGCCCTAAATAATTCAGGCATGTAGGACGTCAGTGTGGATTAGAGTCCTCAGGAAATTTCATGGCAAAAAGAAAGAAATCCCTGGTCATGGATTTTCTAATTCCCATTTTGGTCAAGCAGAGCTGGAGTGTGTGTGTGTGTGTGTGGGGGGGTGTCTTAGGCCTAACAAGGTGGAGAAGCGCCCTTTTAAAACTGTGTATAAGTCTCCTCCCAAAGGCTCATCTGGTAGAGGCTTGATCCCCAGCTGGTGCGTCCAGTTATGGAGAGGTGTTTGCCCTGTGATGTCTCTGGCTTCACCACAGTTTAGTCCACACTGGGGCTGTGAGGAGATGGGGTCTAGTGGAAGGTCAGTCAGGAGGGCCCTTCTTGCCCTTTCTTTCCCTGCTTCCTGGTCACGATGTGAGGAGTATCTCTGTTCCTCCATGCTGTCTCTTTTCATCATCTATCTAAGCACAGCTCAGAAGCAAAGGAGCAAAGGGATGATGTGACTGTGACCTTTGAACCATGAGCAGCACAAACCTTCCCAGCTTTGAGACAGGCCCACGTATTAATGCTCAGCTTTTTATGACTATGACAAATATCTGAGATAATCAACTTATAAGGAGAGGATTTGTTTTGGTTCTTGGTGTTAGAGGTTCTAGACCATAATCAGATGATGCAATTGTCCTGCTCAGAAGAAGCCTTTGTCCTGTTCAGATGACACTATTGTCCTGATCAGATGACCCCACTGTCCTGATCAGATGAATCCATCACTTTGAGGTCTGCGTTCCATGGGTTCTAAACTGCTCAATTCTGTGCCAGCCAGGAAGCCACAGGAAAAAAAGGAGAGACTTAGGGACTTAGGTCCCATCTCTGTTTAGCACATGTCTCTTAACGACTTGATATCCTCCTGTGGGTCCATCTCCTGAAGGTCCCACCATTCTCCAATAGTGCCATGTGGGGACCGATCTTTAAACCAAAGACTTTGGGAAACACTGAAGATACAAACTATATGCCAGTTGCTATGGCCTGCCTGTAATCCCAACACTTGGGTGGTGAAGGCAGAGGATTAAGAGTTCAAGGTCCTCCTTAGCTACATAGTAAGACTGAGGCCAACCTGGGCCTTATGAGACCCTTTCTCCAAATAACGAAAGTAAGGAAATAGCAACAAGCAGCTTCTGATCTTTTATTCCGTTATCCCTCAGAATCCCCACCCTTAAGAACTAAAGAATTCCCCCTAATTTAGTTGCAAAATGCAGTGTTCTCCCTTCAAACAAGCAAGCATTCTTCAGTCATCCCCTGGGTTTTCTGTGGAGTGGGAGAGCAGGAAGGATACAGGAAACTTTACTCTGTATTGATGACAGTCACTGAATGGGCTATTGGTGACCAATGGCCTTTGTAGACGCAGAAGCATGAGCCTTTAGAAAGGTGGTGGCGCACACCTTTAATCCCAGTGCTTGCAAGACAGAGGCAGGAGGCTGTCTGTGAGTTCAAGGCCAGCCTGGTCTACAGAGTGAGTTCCAGCTAGGGCTGTTACAGAGAGATCCTGCCTAGGAAAACGAAAACAAACTAGCAAATAAATAAAATAAACAGAAAAATAAATAAATAAACCCTTAAATGAAATAAAAAGAAAGAGAGAAAAAAAAGAAAGAAAGAGAGAGAGAAAGAAAGAAAGAGAGAGAGAGAGAGAGAGAGAGAGAGAGAGAGAGAGAGAGAGAAAGAAAGGAAATATCATAACACAGCCTCGGTGCCAGGTATTTTTCCAGGAGTGTCATATGACCTAGCACGATTAATTTCCCAAATAATCCTGTAGGCTAAGAGGCCATTATGAATCCCATGCAACAGAGTGGTAAACTGAGGCAGAGAGAAGCTAACTATCCTGTTACTGGATTCTGAGCCTGTATGCTGGCTCTACTGGAAATAGATGGCAGAACTGGCTTCAAGTGCAGGCAGTCTGATCCCAGCAGCTAAGCTCTTGACTGTCAGGGGATAATGCCTCTTCAGAGATTCAGCATGACACAAATGTACCCCTTTCCGTGGCAAAGGGCTGGGACACTCTTGTACCAAGCGCTTGTACCCCAGTGCTCTGAAAACCAGGTGTAAATGCTCATGTCTGGAATCTCTGCTTTAGAGGCCATGGTTGCAGATGGCTCACCAAAGCTCGACTTGTCTTTTTACCCATTCCATTCTCTGAGTGTTTCAGAGAAACGGACAAGGCAGCCCAGATTCCCTGCTCCTCTGTGATCGCTCATCCTTTATCCAGGCTCACGACTATTTTGCCAGGTTGTTGACTTCCAAACCTTGGTGACTGGCATTGTCGGAGGAAATTTCGCGTAGGGCTAGTATAAAAAGAGAAAGGGAGTTTGGATACACCCAAGATGCCTTCCCTTCTGTTAGAGCTGCGGGTGTCGTGATTTGGTTCTGCAGTGTGCCCTCTGCAGAAAGCTCACGTGTTGAAAGCGTGGTCTCCGATGGAAGGGTGGAGCCCCTGTGAGAGATTGGATTCTGAGGACTCTGACCTCATGCACAGAGCCACCTGCTGATGGATTTACAGAGCACTGGAGGATTGGGAGGGCGTCAGAATTTTAGGGGGTAGAGGGTCTCTGAAGCATGTATGTCTTTGTGCCCTTGAAGGGGCTATTTTATCCTTCCTTTTCCTCTTTTCCATTCTCGTTCATGCTCTCTCCCCCTTCCCTTCCTGGCTACCATGAAGTAAGCATCCCTACCAAGTTCCTGCTCCGCCTCTCCATGACTGAGATACAGCCCAGCCAGCCAGCCGTGGACCGAAGACCGAGACTGTGAGCCAGACACAAGTCTTTCTTTCTTTAGGTAGATTTCCCGGGGTGATTAGTCACAGCAATGGAAAGCTGACTGGCACAGCTAGAATCGGCTTTGGGGTTCTATATGCTAGGCTGGCAGAAACCCTAGTCAGAGTTGCAGATGGCATTTTCAATGTAAGCTAGGCAAAGGACATCTCTTGTATTCTGGTCCTCTTCCTACTTATATTCGCTAGGGCTCTCTTTTTCTCCCTCTTTACATTGCCACATAATTCCCAGGGTTTATGTTGTATTTAGTCCACTACTTGTAGTCTACGAGTCAGGCAATCTCCCCCTCATCCCTCGAAAAAAGAGACTTTCAGAAAAACGACCTGAATTGGAATGTGGAGTGACTTCAAAGGTTGTGGTCCCGAAGCCGTTTCCATCCTCACAAAGCATTTGTTCTTTTAAGGGAACCAATATGTTTGTGTAACTGACGCAAAACAAGCTTGACTCTGAAAAGATTTAGCTTAATATCTGCCTATGCATTCCAGGGCCCGGCCGTCTGTGGGCTGCGCATTAACGGCCCTGGCGGTGGTACAGCTCGTCACGTATGATATCGGGCACACAAATGTGACGTGATGCCCGTGGACTCTTGAGGGTAATTCGATGTGCCAGGCAGCTCGATGGGCAGAGAAGCTTTAAACATAGTTGTCACAAGTGAGAAAGAGTGCGGGGTCGAAGGCAGACTGGAGAGGCAAGCGGCTTTGGAACCTGTCTCCAAGCCCTAATGAAAGTGTTAATTAGTGGATTGCGGAATTTACAGAGGGAACAGCAGCTCTGCCAGTCCCCCCAGTGACACACTCCTCGTTAACCCTTTCTTTCTCTCGCCCTTCTTTCTCCAGCCATCTTTTCTGTCTAGCCTAATCCATGAGGAGGGTGGCCTGGGGAATTGAGGAAAGGTTACTTTTTGGTGTGTGGGGGTGGGCATGGGAGGGCTTCGATGGTAAGAGAAGGTCTGTGGGGCACATAGCTGTCTGAAGTTTATAGGAATAAATACACATTTAATCTGTGTAATCATTAATCTTTCTTTATGCAGAAATGATTAGTAAATTGGGTTTTTAAACAACTGCTAAGTGTACACATTGGCATCATAGATTAACTTATTTCTGAAACACTTGATTTTTATCACTCTGCCTAATAATTTATCACCTGATTTATTGGGTGATATGATAAATCATGCGCTATTTATTGTTTATCCTATAAGGAGGGCAGTGATTCGTTAAGTGGTGATGAAACCCAGCCTGTGCCTGGGGAAGTCTACTTTGCTAGCTCTGGTACTTGGCAGGCTAAATCTTCTACCAGGAGTGGGGTTTTCTCCAGTGGACTGTTGACTATGCTTAAACAACTTTCCTAACACAGCCGGTCTTCAGCTCTACCCAGATCTGTCCTGATAAGTGTGTTCTCGGTTGCAAGGACCTGAAGTGTGATGGCAGTGCGTCATCCCTTCAGATTCTCTTCCAGAACAGTTCCGAGAGCTCCCTGAGCCCAGGAGGCGTCTGGGTGTGTGAAGCTCAGGTGGCAAGCACAGCTGAAGGCAGAGTGAGATCCCAAACCAGGTCTTGATCTCTGACCACACATAGCAGCTTCCTAGGGTTGCCAGGAACATAGCATGAGGAGTTCCTTGATGGATCAATACCTAGACAGATGGCTGGTCCCTGGTGGCCAGAGACTAGGTATTCCAGGGCTCTTTCAGACCTGGCAACTTGTCCTCCATTCTCTTTAGGTCTTTGTATCTGCCTAGCTCCCTGGCTGACTTGTTTCGGAAATATAACCCAATTCTCCATGGTACTTTATTCTTAGTACAGGTAGCACTGACAGCTGGCTGGGGACTCCCTGATGCACTGAACTCTGGGGGCCTTTCAGTCAGTCAATAACCTCTGAGCTCTCTGCCCTCCATCTTAGAATACTAGCTGCAGTATGCGGTGATGGTGGTGGGGGCTACAGCTGGTGTGAGTGCCCACGTCTATAATCCCACTGAAGGATGAGGCAGGAGAATCCTGAGTTTGAGACCAGCCTTGGCTACTTAATGAAACCCTTTCTTAAGAAAAGCAAAAAGGAGTGAAACCCAAAAACAAACCATAGAAATAAGCTTGGGTCTCCAGAGGCCATCTCCTTCCCAAAAGGAGACAGGGGAAATGCCCCTGAAATGATGTATGCGAAATATATCCGTATGAAAAGGGTGAAACCCACTCCTGTGCTGATCAGTTCTCTCCCTGTTAACTGGGTCAAATGTAGTTTTTTTCCCCAGGAATGAGCCCCCTAATTGGTTATCTGATACCAAGATAACCAATAAGTTTAGCCTGGAAATCATATAATACAAGTAACACTAAACAAACTGAGGAAGTTGTATTTATATAGTTATGCATATATATTATATTACATGCACACATGTACATGTAACAATAATGATGAAAGAAAATTAGGTGGTGAATAAGAGAGGATGCAAGGAAGGAAGGAAAAAGAAGGGGAAAAATGATATAATTTTTAATTAAAAAAATAAAATGAAATAAAAACATAACATTTCAAGATGTGTAGGATGTGTTCCTGTACTCTGGTTTGAGTCCTACCTGAAGACGTTTGCATCCTAATACTTTCTTGTCCCTTTCATTTTTATGCTTGAACCAATTTGACATAGATTTGCAATTTTTAGAAATTCTCATTAAGGTTGTAGCTCTATGGCTAGGGCCACGTTTTTCCACCACAGGAGCCCCTTGTACAGAGAAAAAGCCATTTCCTCCTGCCTTTCCTCTGTTTATCCCTAGGGAATGCATACTGTGGTTTTCCGAGCCTTCACAGAGGTGCCTGGGACTGTCACTGCAGCCAGACTCATCCTACCATGACCTGTATTATGTCTTACAGTCTCTGGTCAAAACTTTAACAATTGCTATTGTAGCACACACCTGTAATCCTTGTTACCGGGGAGGCCAAGGCAGGAGGATGCTAAGCTCAGTCTGCCTGGAGTGTACAGGCTGAGTTCAACGCTGCTCTGAGAGCTTAGTGAGTGTCTCTCTCAAAATGAGAATAAAGGGCTCAGTAGTGGGGCCTTGATGTGGAATATGCAAGGTCCTGATTTAGATTCCTAGGAGCACAAGAAGACATCGGCTTCATCTGATCTAAATGGAAGCTAGTAGCAGCTTATCTAGTTTGTGAGCACTGAGATAAGGCCTCTGCACATATGATGTATATGACCTGTGTGTACCCACTGGAGGCATTGTGTGCGCATGCTGTGTATGACCTGTGTGTACTCACTGAAGGCATTGTGTTCATATGCCGTGCATGACCTGTGTGTACCCAGCCAAGGAGATGTGTATGCTTGCTATATATGACCTGTGTGTACCTAGCCAAGAAGCTGTGTATGCATGCTGTGTACATGTTTAATCTAGCCGAGCTCTCTTTCCCTCCTTAACTGTAGACTCAGTTCAAGGCCAGCTCCAGTGTCCAGTCTCCGACAGCCCCAGATCTTGATTGCAGGCCTAAAATACTGGGGACCATATAGGAACGTGAGGATGGCACTTCTGAGAAAGGACAGGCAGAAAGCAGCAGTTCTGTTTTGAGACTTGTTTTCTCTTCAGGTTGTTCCAAGAAGACCCCAGGAGCTCTCACAAACTGCTCAGGTGGCCAAACTGCAGAGTTTGGAGGGTCAGCTTCTACGACAACTTCTAGATTACTCTTGTCCACCACGAGCCTATGAGTTCTGGAACACGCTTATTCCACATCCACATTATTTTTGTGAAGTTAATACTTCACAAAGTACCATTTGCCAGTAATGTCACCCTGTAATTACATCCTCTGAACTGACTCTGCCTGTTCATAGGATGTTTTCATTCTGTAGCTCCAACCTTTTATAATGTTACCAATTGACACTGTAATTAGTCTAGTTTACTGCCACACTGATTATGAGCGGCCTCCTTGTCAATCAGCTGCTGTTTGTTTCTGTTTGAGGAGCTATTATTCCCTTACCTCTAAACCTTGGCTAATTTACAGGGCACAGGGGTACAGGGATGCTTGGTGTGTGTGAGGAAGGGATGCTCTGTGCTCGGTTGACTTTGTGCACGTGACTGGCTAGCTCGGAAATGTTCGCTCCACCTCCAACCTTGTCTCAGAAGTGCATTAGCTGCAGCTGTCCAAGCGCAGAGGGTCAGTTGCCCTAGTGTTTGTGACATGCTGGAGTTTGGGATTGGCGTCACCCCTGACCTCTTTCTGAAGAGCTGCACAGCCTTTGCCTGTGCTCTCTGTGGCTCAGTTTCCCCTCACCCAGTCCTTCTTCCTACCTTACCTGCCTCTGGATTCTTCAAAGAGCTAACAGATGTGAAGAGCTTTTGAAATAAGCGTGCCATATAAATTCAAGGTGTTTGGGAATGGTTTTCTCATAAACCTGCCAACACTATCTTTTTGGAAAAGACAGAAGTCACAAATCCACTCTCGTTTTAATTTACCCTGGTATTTCCCCAGCAGATGGCTAAAGTGCTGCTTGTCATGTGTCCTCTGTGGCACCTATAGACCCGTGCCTCCTCAGTAAACCAAGGACTGTAGCATCCAGGGTCTGGCTTCCTGTGATGCCTGCAAGGTCATGGGGTCAGGCTAACAAGCAGATCCTTCCCATCCCCCAGAGTTTTCACTGCTTCGCAAGCAGACGGCAGTGCTCCTCTGGGCCCTTCGGAAGTACACAGAGAGACTTCAGAACCTGGATCCTTCTTTGTCTGAGCTTCCTCCAAGAAGCAGGCCAGAGACCCAGCAATGGGATCCCGGGTGCCAACTGTACTCTCAGGGTATAGGACAGCTCATCCTTGCCTTTTCTACTAGCTACATGTATGGGGGCACCTGAGATCTTCTCTCATGGGATCTAAACCTGGAGAGGGAGCTAAGAATTAGGGAGTTCAATTACAGTGGGTGCAGTGCAGACTAAGAAGCATGATGAGTAATCTCCGCTCACCTCCTCACGCCATCTCCTAGTCCAGCTCTGATGCGGCTCAGATGGTAGAGTGGGCTGTACCATCACAAAACATCTAAAGCTGGACACCCGTGGACCCTGCTGGCTTTCCTACACTTCAGGTCCCTAGCTTTGCCCAAGCAGCTTCCATGACAGGAATCTCCATCCTCCACCAGGTAGCCTTTGACACTGCCTGCTTCCCACTGTGCTTCTGGTCATCAAGCACGGATTGGAGTAGCCTCCTAGGACAAGCATCTGGAAGGTGGTAGTGATAGTGGTGGTGGTGGTGATTCAGTCTATCAGCTTCCCACAACATGCAGCTGTGGGTTCAGAAGACACTCCCTGGGCATGCAGCTGTGGGTCTGGAGCATTCTACCCCCAAACATACAACCGTGGGGTCAAAGCATTCTCCTAGGCATACATCTGGGGGAACAGAGCATCCCTTCCAGGCATACAGCTGGGAGCCTAGAACCTCCTGCCTTTGTGCTCAGCAGTAGCATAACCCTATTCCCAGCTTGCAGCTGTGACTTCCCTTATCCCCCTGGGAGCTGTACAGAGCAAAGATTCTTTCCCTTCAAACACCCTGTCCTTGCTATCTTGCTTTCCCTTTAGTCTCTTTCCCTCTTGCCCAGGATACCTAGGTTACAAGTTCCGAAGGTCAACCTTCTTCAGTCATGACGGCACTGGCCAGTGATGGTTCACTTCAAACTCCCTGCTCTCGGATTCTGTGGCAGGTCTTGGCCTCTCTCTCTTCGGCTCCTCTGAGGTCCTAACATGTATTTTCAGCGCAAGGCCCACTGGTATAACCACATATATACTGTGTGCGAACAGTGGTGTGCACACAGCAGGCAGTCCCAGCTCCTAGGGCTGAAGGATACTTCACTGCTCTCCCCTACTTGCCCCAGGAGCTGAAAGTAGAGGCAGTAGTAGAGATGGGGCTTGGACCAGACAAGTTAAAGGTTGTTTGCCTGTGTCCTCAATGGCACTGCGCACTTCATAACACATCCCTGTTCCCTTTCTTCCCTACCCTTCCCATGTCTCTTCCTTGTCTATCACTGTCTGCTTGGAACTCCTCCCCCTAAGACCCTGACTCCTTCCTAATTGTATATGTATGAATGCTTTATCTACCTGTATGTCTGTGCACCCCCGTACCTGAGTCCTCTGCAAAAGCAACAAGTGCTCTTAACCACTGAGCCATCTTGTCAGCTCCCACGCAGGTCTCTGACTCTTCTCTTGACTCCTCTCACCGCCCCTAACTCCCGAACACCTCTACCTTGATGCTCGATTTAGAAGCTGGCCATCTTGGCTATTCAGGTCTTTGTAGACAAGTCCTATTCTAGTCACTAGAACAGATTTAGACTCTCTGAGGACATGCCTGTCATGTGTGCTGTATTACTGCCGCTTAAGTTCTATGCGGTGATTTAGCATTCCTGTTTAGTTGCAGAATTCCACAGAGGATAGCGCCAGATCCCAAATCTTTTGTCAGCGTAATTGAGCATGCCATCTTTGCAGGTTGTGCTTCAAAAGATGCATCATCTCCCCTCACTCATTTGTTCTATCTGAGCTGCTCTGAAACTTTTAACCTGCCCCATCCCTTGGAAGGAGTTTTGAGTTTTAGGCTGGTAATTTATGTTTATGCTGAGCGTGCGATTTCTTTTCTGCACCCGGAATGATTAATAGACTTCTCTCTGTAAATTAGTACAGGAGAGGACAGAAGGAAATTGCTAACCAAACCAAAGAATTTCTCTGTGTTCTTGTGACTCCTCCTAGCTCTTTTTTATTCTCAGTCCTTAGATGCTCCAGTCCACCTGGACCTTGAGCCTTTGGCAGCAGAAAGACTTGAGAAATGAGCATCAACCACACCCAACTCTCCCAGCTATTCCATCTCCTGCACCCTGCAAGCTAAGAATGCCTTCCAAATATGTTAAATGGTTGAAAGCGTCAAAAAGAAAAAAAAAAGAATAATATTTTATGAGACGTGAAGACGATATGAAATTCCAATTTCCTTGTCCCTAAATAAAGTTTTGTTGGGGCACAGTCACACTCATTCATTGACGTATTGTCTAGCCGACTTTGAGCTGTGCTGAAAGAACAGAGTGGAGGTGATAGGGAGCCTATGGCCCACGAAGCCTAAAATATTTACAGTCAGGCCGCTGAGGAAAGTGTTTGCCGACACCTGCTTTAGGAGAAGAGCTAGGCTTGCTTGCCGCCTCTGGTGGTTATGAGCTTTGGAACTGCCTTAGGCTGCACAGTGTTGCCCCCTCTACTGCACTGGCGCTTGCTCTAGGAAATTGCATGAATTTGAGATCTCCTTCAGCCTAGACCAAGCCACAGATGGAGCTCAGGGTTGTGGCAAGAACCAGTCACCAAGGTGTGTTCTCCCCAGGGCAGAGTGGTTTTTTTCTGTGCGTTAGTCACTTGGCTATTCTGCATCCCTGAGATTTGTGTCAAGCCATCTGAGAGAGAATTAGGGCCCACTCAGACATATATTAGGGTCTGCTGAGGAGGGACTAACGGCAAGCACCTGGTGACCACAGGGACTGAATAAGGGCTTTAGAACTAATAATATACTTTGATCCCTGGGTAAAGCCATACCTGTTGTCCCCAACCCTTGTGTGTTTGGTTAGGTGCATGTATTTTAACTTCTAGCTGAGCTTCTGTGTCTAGTGTCTGGTTGTAGGGAGTCTAGTGCATGCCCCTCATAACAGAAGTCCTGCCTGGCTCCCATACACCTACTTAACTGTACTCACTTGCTGGGAATATCTGTCCCTGGTTTCTAGACAGATGTGGGGAATGCCTAGTCCTGGACCAGAAGCTAATTCTATTAAACCTAACAAGTCTAGTTGCTCTCCCAACCTCTGCTAAACTGTTTATGCCTTCTCTGAAATGGGCTGCCCAGAGCTTCACGGCCATAGTGAGAAAGACTGGACGCCTGAGCTGACAGGATAACCATTGTTCTCTAGTCCCCACCCTCACACCCTCCTTATCCAAGGTTGGGAAATGGGCTGGTGGCCCAGCAGAGGAAACAGTGATGGAATGGAGATCATGAGGTACATGGTGTGGGCCTGTCACTGCAGAGGCTCAGCATCTTCAGTACATCCCTGAGATGTTCTGAAGGTTGTGGTCCTCCTCAATGGGAGTCTTGACAGCATGAGACTTCCTTTGGGTTTTGTAGAGACTAACCAATAGAAAACAGGCAAAGGACAAGGAACAAATACTGCTATGGTTTGTTGGTGGTGTCTGTAAACAGGATGCCTGGGTTGAGAGCATGCCTGCAGAAACAGCGGCAATTTGGTACCACCTGAGCATCCATCCTTTCAGGTATGGATAGAATCCACATCTCAACATCCTGCTGAAGCAGATGCGGCAGGTATTCCAAGGAATTTGTGGGGAAATATGAAGCTGAGATTAGGGGTCTTGTCTCCCATCTCTCTGCTGGTCTAGCAGCAGGACATAAAGTTCCCGGTCTCAGCATTTAAAGCAGCATGTATTTCAGAAACAAGGTCTGGAAGAATGAAGCGCAGCATGGGACTGCCTGTCTGCCCTGGACATGTACGTCACCTTGTAATGCTAACCCTCTGCTCTTGCTGCTTTTCCTGCCAGCTCACATGCTGAAGGAGGTGGCTTGCTCCAGAGGGCTATACTCTGCAGCAGAGATGGTGACAGGATTCTTTGGGGGTGCCCTGCATGTTACAAACAACTCTGGGGTTTCACGGGCAATTAAACCGGTCCAGAAAACAGCCTGTGGCTTCTGGGGGTATAAAGGAATCGGTGCATATGGACTCAATTTCCTGTGTGGCATGGATGTGTTTAAGCAGAAAGGAAGAAGGTGCTTGGGATTTAGAGTGTGTGAGTTCTGCAGACCCAAGATCATAGCTGTGGTCTCCCATGGTCAGGACCCATGGTAGGTTTCTGACAGCCCTGCGGACCCTGGCCCAGAATGATGCCTCGACCTAGTTCCCCTAGCAACGTTCTATTGACAAACCAGATTGGAGTGTGCCTCTTCCTGGGACCCTCCTTTTGGCTCATTTGAACGAAACCATTTGGGATGGCTCCTGGTGATGCTTCCTGACCATGTGGCAGAGACAAACTGATCTTGAAGATGCTCAGATATTTCAACTGAGTTCAGGGGTGAATCCAGGGCACAGGATACAGAGATTCAGGCAGGGAGTGGTGTGGACCAGTGGTGTGGTCAGAATAGAGGAAAGCCTTCCCATCAGTACAAGAGAGACGGGACAGGCAGGAGGATGGAGAGAGGTGCTGTCTAGGTGGGCCGTTCTTGGCGAAGCTCTGAAAGAGAAAACATCCTTCCCTAAATCCAGTCAGTCCACAACTTATTCTGCCAGGTGACAGAACATGCCCCGGTCTTCTGTAGAAGACAGTGGACGGGAGGTCTTCAGGAAGGTGGTGACAAACTTCCTGTAGCCACAGGACCAAGGAGGAAGCAAGTGCTTTTTTTAGACCAGGTGAAAGGGTCAGCAGACAACAGGGAAGAATTCTGGTACCACTGTTGGGATCAGAATGAGCAGCCTAAAGACAGGAAGATCCAGAACAGTGGCTCTCAGCCCTATGACCAGGATTGCCCTGGGGGAAACTCTTGAGTCCTGGAAGGTCAAGAAGCTACACAGACTCCAAGTCCCTCTAGCTTAGGTGTGGGCAGCCTGGCTGGAATGCTGTCCTCACTGTGAATGTCTGGGAGGGATGAGAAATCCGAGCTCTGTCAGGAGGGAGCGAAGGATGGGGCTGACCTTGGTCTCTATTGATGAGGAAAGGAAGTGCCTCCACGTGACAAGAGAGATTTGTTTGCTTGGGAACTCATTTTCCACAGCCTCAGGTAGAAAAATTAAGCCATCCATTTGCTCAGAATGAGCCCGAATCCCCTCCCTGAGGTGCAGTGGTGTTTTCACTAAATTCCCGCTCCTGAGAAAACCCATTAAGGTAGTATTTGTTTTGCTGGCTGTAACCAGGGAGGCTACTCGTTGTGATATTTGAAGAGAAGAAATCACTTTAAGAAAGTTCCAGATGCCTGGAGTGATAGTTGAAATCCACAAGCAGGGTGGTCAGTGCCTGAGATGGTAAATGATGTTTCAGGGTTCAGAAGGGGGGCAGTTAATTACCAGCTGGCAAAGCAGGTGATTTTCATTTCCCACAGTCACCCCAACACCACATCTTCCTCAAACAAAATTCACAAGGCTGCTCTTTCTACCTCATGTGACTGCTGTCTTCTTGGATGACCTTTTGAGTGGAGGGAGATGAGATGCCCGGGCATTGCCCCTTAGGAGACTGGCTCCTTAGACGAAGAGTCAAAAGCAAAAGTAAAAAGAGAACAGTACGAAGACCCACTATTTCTAAACAGTCTAAGAGGAGCACTAGGATGAAGGGGAATGGGGTGGACCCTGGAAGAACCTCCTGAGAACTCAGGGAGATAGAGGACAGAGAGGGTGGGGAGACATGCTTATGAAGCCTGGGATGGTCCTCAGCCTTCATCCATGGCTGAGACACCAAGGGAGAAAAGACTCAGAGAGAGCCACGAAAGCAAAGTCTCTGGCTGAATGTTTCCATCTGCGGCTCTGATTGAATTATGGGGAACAAGGAGTTTGGGGAATCTGTTGGCCAATCCAAACCATGCTGTGGCAAATGAGGCCCTTTGGCCTTTTGGAAAACCCACGCTTTATTAAAGCAAATTAAAAGTGAGTGAGTCCTTCTGGTCCCTCCTCTCCTCTCCCCATCATCTCTGAGGCAGCCCCACATGGCTTCCCATTGTTTTAGCTTCAGATAGCTTACACTGGCTAAGGCTAACCTGCAATTACCCTGCCTGCAAAAAGTGATGGCTGTCACTTAAGAGAAAAACCTGCCGGCTCTCCTTCTACGGGGGCCTCTGGATCACGCCAGAGCATCTGTCTGTAATCTCTCCAGCTTCCACAAGAGCTTTGTTTGAGCCAGCCCAGTGGCAGAGAAATGACAGGGTTGCTGGTTGCCAGATGAGGCGGTGGGAGGGGTCTGAGACTGTTTCCCAGGATGCTGTGGCTGCCATCTCCAGGCACCCACCAGAGGAGTTAGTTCAGGGCAGCATCCCCGTTGCCACCAGGGAGAGCTCAAGTATGGTGCCTATTGCTTGAGCATCTCAGAAAGAAACAGACAGCTCTAGGGGACCAGTTTGCGACTCGATGAAGACAATGGAATCAGACACAAGTTGGTGAATGAGGGTGCAAGAACAAGCAGACAGCCGAGTCTGCTTGTAACAATTTATGAGTTAACACATGGAGAGGACTCTAGCCTAACTCCACCAGAGAACCACATCCCTCTGTCTTTGATCAAATTGTCTTATAATTCCAAGACGTTATAGCAGATACTTAAAAATAGCTCCCCCCTCACCAAATGTAAACTCATCACCTGAGCTCCAAGACCCCTAGAAAGAGCTCTGAAGGTCTGTAGTCACTGTCCTCAACCTGAAGTCTCCTTGGATTCTTGGAATGACAGGACAGTGGATCCAAACTCTCCCAAAGTAACTGGGCAGACCATCCCCAGAGTGGGGGCGGTGGCCTATGAAGGTGAAGCGTGGGAACTGGATGGCCCCTCTCAAGCCATGCCAGCTGTGACAACATAGAGCTGCCTCCGGAACCACACCCTCCCCTGGTCTGCTTCAGTATGCGGACTCCTTGCCCCTTCCTCCAACTTTTTCTCTCTTCAAGCCCAAAGCTCACATCAGTGCCCCAAAGATATACTTGGGAGTCACTGAACCCCCTTTCTCTGTATTTCCCAATGTGGTCATGTTGAGTGAATATCCTATTCCTGCTTTGCTCCACTAACCATCTCTTTAATTGTCACACTCAGATGTGTGGCTAGGCCATGTCTGTTTGTACTTAGAGGCCCTAGAACTCGAAAAGCACTACTTGATGACAGCAGTCCCAGGAAGCTTTCTGTTCCCAGCCACCCCCAATCAGCAAAACCGGATCTTCGTTAGAATTAGAGGGATCCCAGAGGAACCTCTGAGTTATCTGGAAAACACATGGCAGGAAGGAGGCTAGAAGTGTGTGATGGGTGTCTACCACATATGCCAAGCTCCCCTGAACTACCTCTGCTTCGGTGGGTGACACAGAAGTGTTTGTTTCCTTACTGGTGTGCATCACCCTGGACAGAGATATTCCAGAATAATTGAGTCAGAGGGAATCAGAGGACAATTCTTTATCTCTCGAAGCTGCTGCAGCACTCTCTGGGATAGAATCACCTTCAGAGACCCAGGGGCCAGGGAAGAGTCCCTTCAGAGGGTGTGTTTAGTCGGTTTCTCCTTATCAGTAAAATAAATCAATCTCTGTGACTCCAAACCATAGATCCAGGCCTCGTTCCTTCTCAACTTTGGGCATTCTCTTACCCTGTGCGGGTCCCAAATTGAGTGCTAATAAATTCATTTCCCTAGACTTTGTGAAAACAGACATTCTCCTGAGAAAGGCTTGATTTAAAAATAGAGTATCTGGGATATTATGAAATATAAATGCGACCCTCAGCCCCTGTCTCCTGGCACACAACTCTGAAAATCTTCAGAATTTCCAAAATGATCAATGTCTTTTGGATGCTAATAAGATTGCCAGTGGTTGGCCGCCCCTTCACACACCCCTGGGTGGGGCTTCTCCCTGGAAAGATCTAGCCAGGCTTAGAGAATTGGAACTTGCCACCCCAGCCCTCAACCTCTGGGATGGGGGAAAGGGGTTAAAGGTTAAGCTGATTTTCAATAGCCAATGATGTAATCCATCATGTCTCTGTAATGAAGCAGCCACAAAAACTCAATAGAGCAGAGTTCCAAGAACTTCCAGACAGTGAAAGACATGGCCACCCCTAGCGAGTGGTATGCCTGGAGAGGGTGGAAACGCTACATCATTTTGCCACACCAATCTTATGCCTCTTTCCATCAGCACCCACTGTCCTATCCTACAGCATAACCAGCATTTCTGTAGGTTACTTCAGAAAATGAACCCAATCAAGAAAGGGGTGCTGGGAAACCCAAGTCAGCCAGTCACAAGCATGGGTTGGGCAATCTGGAGAGTAAGGTTGGCATCACCAGTAGGGCTTGGGCAGTCTTTAGAACTGAACCTTCAACCTATAGGATATAAAGGCATCTCTAAGAAGCTAGTAGAGCCAGCCTTGGGTTGAGCTAGAAATACTGGCTTATGTCTACTAGTTTCCTGGTTGCTGATGGGAGAAAGCTCCATACTCCTTTGAGATGACAGGACTCATCGGTGTTGGTTGTCAGAGTGTTTCCCTAAGCTCTGGTCCTTTTTCACCACCTCTTCCTCTTCTACATTTGCCAGTCTGAAGGACCCCAGAAGAAACTTGCCTAATCCAAGCTAAAATGCTGGAGGCTGTGTGAGTCACTATTTGTCACAGTAACAAATGCCCAGGAAAAGCAACTTTAGGGAGGAAATGTTTACGTAGGCTCAGAGTTTCTGAGATTTCATGTTCCTCTGCTATGGGCTTCTGGGGAGACTGAACCATCATGGTGGAAGGGTAAGGCAGATGCTGCTCATGTCTTGGCAGCCAAGAGGCAAAAATGGTGGAAGGGGCCGGGATAATTTAAGCTCTTCAAAGTCTCAGCCATACTGACTGCTTTGGTTAGTTTTTGTTTGCTTGCTTTTAGATTTTATTTTCTTTATTTTATGTGTTTGAGTATTTTGCCTGAATGTAAGCGTGTGTGCCATGTGCGTACCTGGTGCCTGAAGAGGCCAGAAGAGGGCATCAGATCCCCTGGAATTGGAGTTACAGATGGTTGTGAGCCACCAAGTGAGTATTGGGAACCCAGCCCGGGTCATCTGCAAGAGCAACAGATGCTTGTAACTTCTGGGCCATTTCTCTAGTCCCCTGTTGATTCGTTTTGTCTGTCAGCTTGCCATAACCTAGACTAGCCCGGGAAGAGAGTTTCAGCTGAGGAATTGTCTAGGCCAGTTGGTCTGCAAGCGCTCTGTGGGGGATTGTCTTGATTGTTACCTGATGGAGAAAGACACGGTTCATTGTGGGCAGTACCATTTCCTGGCTTTGGATCCTGGACTATAGAAAAGTAGAGCTGCCTTACTGAATAGTAAGCAAGCATGCAACCAAGCAAAGGCATGTTTATTTTCTCTCTGTTCTTGACTGTAGATACAGCATCACTAGCTTCTTGGGTTCATCACTCATTTCCCACCAGTGATGGATTTAAACTGAGAATTGTAAATGAACAACAGCAGACCTTCCCTCCATTGTGTTACTTTTTGTCAGTGTGTTTGTTACAGCCGTAGAAACAAAGCTGCACCAGCGACCTATTTACCCCAACTTTCCCTGTACCTTGGTTTCCATTACTGCCCAATTATACCATCAAATTGCCGGTCTGTCCCTGGAACAACCTGATGAAGTCAGAGCCCTCATGGTCCAAACGCTACTCCAAAGTCCCCTCAAGGGACTGTAGGTAACAAGAGACTTCAGGGGACACTTCACATCCAAAGCACAGCACCGGCTCACCATGGCTTGGTGTGTCACAACAGCTAACAATGTGACAGAAGTTGTCAGAACTGGAAATCGAGTGCATTCCAAACAGTAGCGAGGCCTGAATGTGACCATGGAGAAAAGAGGGTTGGAAGGAAGGCAGCGATGCTCCCTGTTGTGCAGGCCATTGCCTCCTGGGCCTTCGCGAGCTCTGGAGGGAGAGGCTGTGGCTTCAGGAGATGATTCTGGGTTACAGTTTCTGCATTTAATACCCTGGACTTTGAAAAGAATTCACTTGGCTAAATTTGTTCCTGTTCTTGTGACGGGGGAAGGAATTTCAATGAGTTTGAAGGTGAGCATTCTGTCTGTCTTTCTGTCTGGCTCACTGTCAGACAAATACAAGCTTGGCCAAGAAGTAATTACAGTAGGAGCAGCAACAAACACCCAGGGAGAAAGCAAAGGCCAATATCCTGACATAGAGCAAGCAGGCTCGGCCTCAGCATGGAAGAACTCTCTACTTGAGACACACGTACATACACGCACATGCACGCACACACACACACACACACACACACACACACACACACACACACACACACAGAGAGAGAGAGAGAGAGAGAGAGAGAGAGAGAGAGAGAGAGAGAGAGAATTATAATTAAAGAAGACCCAAAGAAAACAAAAACATGCAAGTATTGAAGTCAGGGCCTCTTGCTTTCTAGGCAAACACTCACTGTTGATCCATGCTCAAAGCAGATGCTCTACCAATGAGACACATTCTCAACCCCTCCCTGAGGTATTCCAGGCAGGGCCTCTACCACTGAGCCACACCCCAGCCCCTCACTGGGGGATTCCAGGCAGGGCCTCTACCACTGAGCCACACCCCAGCCCCTCACTGGGGGATTCTAGGCAGGGGCTCTACCACTGAGCCACACCCCAGCCCCTCACTGGGGGATTCTAGGCAGGGGCTCTCCCACTGAGCCACACCCCAGCCCCTCACTGGGGGATTCTAGGCAGGGGCTCTACCACTGATGTATACCCCCAGCCCCACACTGGGGAATTCTAGGCAGGGGCTCCACCACTGAGCCACACCCCAGCCCCTCACTGGGGGATTCTAGGCAGGGGCTCTACCACTGGGCCACACCCCAGCCCCACACTGGGGAATTCTAGGCAGGGGCTCTACCACTAAGCCACACCCCGGCCCCTCACTGGGGGATTCTAGGCAGGCGCTCTACCACTGAGCTAGGACCTCAGCCTCCTAGTGGGTTATTCTAAGCAAGTGTTTTACCTCCGACTCATGATCCCAGTCCCTTCTTGGTGATTTCTAAGCCAATTCTCTATTGCTAAGCCGTATTTCCAACTCATTCCTGGTGGATTATAGTCAAGCTCTCTACCACTGAGTTATAGCCTCAGAACTTTTAACACTTCTTATATTGAGAAACAGTCTCACTGAATTTTCTAGGCTAGCCTTGACCTTACTCTGTAGTCCAGGTTGACTTTGATTATATGATCCTTATGCCTTAGCTTTCCTAGTAGTTGGGATTACAGGCCTGTGCCACCAATTCAAGTTGTGTTTGTATGGGAACAGCGAGGTGGGAGGGAGAGGTCAGGGTGGGAGAAGAATATCAGCTATTTATAAGCTTTCATCAAACATCCACATATTGCCAGGCAGTGGTGGCGCACACCTTTAATCCCGGCGCTCGGGAGGCAGAGGCAGGTGGCTTTGTGAGTTCGAGGGCAGCCTGGTCTACAGAGCTAGTTCCAGGACAGCTGGAGTTGTTATACAGAGAAACCCTGTCTCTAAACCCTCACCCCTACAAAACCATCCACATATCACTGTCAGAGAGTGACTTTTAAGTGACATCTGGGGAAACTTGCAGGTGATGAGTTTCATTCTGAAGAAAGAAGAAAACCTCAGTTTCTGAAGACCCAGATGAGAGTCATCACTGGGCAATGGAAAACAAACCAGCCCTGTGTGATTTCACGAATGCGGGGCTTGCTGGGAACCTGCTGGGCATACGGGCATGGATGGCAGGGACTGGGGCAAGAGCTGCTAAGTTCCCTTCTTACAGGACCCTCTGAGGAAAGGTACTGAAGCAAATAAAGAAAAGGTAAGCTGTGGAGGTCCTGGATATGGGGCATCCAACACCGCATACGTGGAGAGCCGGTTTTAGCAGGGAAGGAAGATTATTGCTCAAGATGTTCAGGTTGCAAGAGGGAGCACATGAGGAGAAACTGAAACTCACAGTAAGTGATAGGGAAGGTTTCCCAGAAGAAGAGCAGACAGTGAAAGCAGGAGAGCAGACAGCCTAGCTAGATATTGTGTTAGCACTGGACATTGGAAACCTGCTGCCCCTCTGGGGATTAGAGGCAGATAGCCCTTGCTAGTAACAGGAATGCCCTAATCTGGAAATGTAACACTCTGTGTCATAGGAAAACTATTTATATCTATATATGCCTTCTAATTCGTAGAAGGGATAGCTGAGTAGGAAAGTCCATTAGCTTGTAATTAATGAAAACTTAGAAATCAACAATGATAAGGTTCAGACCCAAGAGATGAACCCAAAGTTAGCCATTGGATGGATCCATAGACCTAAATATGTTCCCTGCTTGGAAAAATAAATGAAGCATAAACAGAAACCAGCAGATTTTCCTTATCTTTTCAATTCAAACATATGCAGATTAGTTCGAAACTTTAATAAGCACAAAGCTCCCTCCCTATGTTGTGCTTCATAGTTTTCAGAGTTTATTCATGAAAGCCAGAAAAAATATTGATATTCAAACCAGTCTGCAGGCCATGAAAGTGAAAAAGAAGCTCACAGACTCTCTCTTCGTAGTGCAGGCTTCATTTCCTAAATGTTAAAATATTCGCAGTGACTCTGGAACTGGATTATGATGAAAACGTTCCCGTGGCAAAGACTCTTTTAGATTACAAAGGTGATCCAACACCAAGAAACCTATTAATATAATTAATACATTATCCGAAGAGAACAAAAGGAAGAAAAATTATTTCTTTCCTTGCTACAAGGCATCTGATAAAATGTAAAAATCATTTCTGTTGAAATATATTAGGAGCATATTTTAAAATTTGGGGAAAGTGTATTTTGACCCATTTGTCACCCTCAGATGTAATTATAAAACGTTGGGGGATGCATCCGTGATGATGAGGAGCAATGAAGAAGAGCAGCCACCTCCATTACCGCTGTGTATTGCTTGGGAGATACAGACAACGTAATCAGGCAGGAAAAGGAAACAAAAAGCATGAATAACACAAGAGGAAGAAGACCTTTCTTCAAAAGGCAGTGCCACCTATGGAATGGTTGGGGGCAGGGCCCTCTGAGTGAGATGTAACGTAGGCACCACCTAAGAAGCACTCGTCATACAAGGATCGACAAGACAGATGGTCAGAGACACGGTATCAAGGATATTGGTTTAGTTTGTAGTTAAGAAGGTTTCTTTCCCACATTTAGAAAAAATTCAGAGACTGAATGGAAAGAGTGAAGTTGTGGGTGGATTGGAAGGCTGCACCCTCTGTCCGTGCTCTGTGTCCTAACCTCACAGGGGAAGGGTGGCACATGCTAAACCATACCAGATTCAGAATTGTTTACATTGAAAGGATGGCAGTATGTAGTTTGGCACACATGGCTTCTTTCTTGCTGCAGATTGACTTACTTCAGAATCAGAAACCTTAGAAGTGCTGGTTTTTCTTGTCTATAAAAAACGGTGGTCAAAGTTCATTACACCACCAAGTAAGCCCTACAGAGGACACCGGAAGGAATACTTTGTACTGAAGAGAAGAATAAACAGATGCAATAGGCTATAGGAAAGAAGATGCTAAGACAGTTGTTATTAACCAGGGAAGACAAAAATCCATTACTAATGAGGTAGCTTAAACTAAAAAAAAAAAAAAAAAAAAAAAAAAAAAAATGTCCTCTGTGAATCTCTCTTAGAGAGGGAAATGGAATAGATTTTATGGTGGACTGGGGGCTGGTGAGTAGGGAATGGGAGAATCAGGTGGGGAGGGAAAGAAAGATAGAGCTGAGGAACAGTATGTAGAGAGAGACAGCTAGAATTGGGGGGGCATTTGAGAGATGCTATAGAAACCTAGTGCAGTGGAAACTTCCTAAAATCATGAAGTTGATCCTAATTAGGTCTCCTAATAATGGAGGCTATGGAGTCCCGGCCGACCATCTCTTGTCACCAAATGAGGCTTCCAGTCCTGGGACTGGATTGTATTCAATTGAGCTGGTGGCTGATGGGGAACGGGTTTCATGAAAAGCCCCAAACAGCCCAGGATGTTGTTAAGACAATAGGTTGCTCTCCAAAAACTGACAGTGCTGACAGCGAGGAGGATGGGCATAGCCAAGGCCAACACCCACGCAACTTATTGAAGGTGGAGAAGTTTAGCTGGTGCCTGCGCAGAGACTTCTCCCCTACGTTCTGGTGCCTTTGGTGTGGGAAGGTTCTCTGCAGGCTGCTGAAAGAGAAACGTGAAAACCAACATAGCCGCAAAACCTTTGACTTACAATTGGCCCTGCCTGCAATATACGCTAGGGCAATGGTGGCATAGAATTTGTGGGAGTAGCCAACAAATATCTAATTTGACTTAAGGCCTACTCCATAAGAAGGGACCTATATCCAACACTGCTTGGGTGACCAAGAACCAGAGACTGTATAGCCCAGAGACCTAGGGTAAAACTAAACACTCCTAGTCTTCAAAAAAAAAGTGTATCAAAATGACTCCTAATGGCACTCTATTCTGCTGATAGATCAGTGTCTTATCACTAGAGAAGCTTCCTCCGACATCAGACAGGAACAGATGTGGAGACCCACGGCCATACATTATGTGGAGAGAGAGGGTCTCTGGAACACACAGCTACAAATAGGACGTCTCCACCACATGCCTCCCCTCAGAGCTCAGGAAGGCCCTGGGAAGAGAATGCAGAAAGAGTGTAGGAGCCAGAGGGGATGGAGGACACCAGGAGGACAAGGCCCTCTGCATCAACCAAGCAAGGCTAATATGAGCTCCCAGAGACCGGAGCAGCAAGTACAGGACCTGCACCAGATCCTCTGTGTATATAGTATAACTTTCAGCTTAGTGTTTTGGGGGAGTCCCGAGTGTGTGAACAAGTGGGTCTCTGATTCTTATGCCTGCTCTTGGGGATTTCTTCCTTCAGTTGGACTGCCTCCATGTGATGGTTTTTGATTTATCTTATTATATTATATTTTGTCATGTTTGGTTGTTATCTCTTAGAAGTCATTCTTTTCTCGTGAGAGACAGAAATGGAGTTGATACAGAGAAACGGAGAGGTTGGGAGGGACTGGGAGGAATAAAGGGAGGGGAAACTAAAATCAGGGTATATTTTATGAGAAAAGAATCTATTTTCAATAAAAGGGGGAAAATGTTTCCGTAGGCTCATGCATTTGAATAGTTAGTCCCCCGGCCGGTGATACTATTTGGGAAGGCTGTAGAACGTCTAGGGGGCGGAGACTTCCTAGAGAAAGTCCACAGCTGGGCAGGGTTTTACACTTTCATTGTCTGGCCTCACTTCTTCCATCTGATTGCTGTGTGAGAGGAGATGAGGCTGGCACACTTCTGCTCCTGCCTCCTGCTTCCCCTGACTCTCTCCAGGCCTTCCCTGTCATGATCTGCTGTATCTCTCTGGAGCTGTGAGTCAAAATAAATCCTTTCTTCCCTACATCATTTACACCAGGGCATTTTATCCCAGAAACAGAAAAAAAATTAAGAATACAGCTACAAGCCCAAGAAAAGGAAAGAACTACACTAACTTTAAATATATAGATGATTTCAATTCACCAAAGACATTGGCTGCCAGACTGGAGTAGATAACAAAATTCCTGTTTTTGTTTTTTTTCAAAAACACAGCTTACCATCAATGATAGTCACTACCTTACAGTCAAAGGGTAGCAGAAGGTGTTTCAGGCAAATGGGAGTAGGAATGAAGCAGGCTTTGCTATGGTAATATCTGACAAAGTAGATTTAAGACCCAAACTAATCGGAAGCAGTCTTACTAAAATCAGGAATGAGACACAGTGGCCCACTCCTTCAACACCTGTTTGCTCTAGCACAAAAAAAATCTTAGCTAGAACAGTAGGACAAGGGAAGAAAATAAATACAGCGCAAATAGAAAAATGAGATATGATTCTCTCTATGAGAGACACTAAAGACTCAATCAGAAAATTCCTGGGCAGGAGAAATCCCCTTAGCCAAGTGACAGGACATGAAATGAACACACAAAGCCAGTATCCTTCCTGTACATCAGTGATAAGCATCCTGGAAAGAAATCCTGGAAACGATTCTCTTCATAAATGCATTAAAAATACCTTGGAATAAATCTGAGGACATGAACAATCTCTAAAATAGCAACTTGAAAATTCTGAAAAGAATCAAGGAAGTCACTAGAAAATAGAAAGTCCAGGATCATGGACTGAGTGAATAGATAGTGTACAAATGACTCTCTTACTGAAAGAAATCTATGGATTCAAAGTCACATCAATAAAAATCTTCACGCCATTCTTTACAGATTTAGAAAAAGAATTAAAATTCACAAAAGACCACAAAGTACCAGCATAGCCAAGTCAATCCTGGGTGAAAGGAATACTGCTGGAGGCATTGCCATGCAAGACATCAAGTTATACTGCAGAACCATAGTAATAAAAACAGCACGATATTAGCACAAACCACACATGTACATCAATGAATAGAAGACTTAAATATAATGCTACACAATTAGAGCCACCTGATTTTTTACAAAGATGCTAAGAATACTCATAAGAGAAAAGACAGTATCTTTAATAAATAGTTCTGGAAAACTGGGTATCTACATGTGAAAGAATGAAACTAGATTCTTATCTCCAACTTGCACACAAATTAACTCTAAATGAATCAAGGACCTTGGCATAAGTCTCAAAACTGCCACTGTGGGGTGGGGAAAGTAAGGGGTAGACTACAGGATATAAGCATAGGTGATGAATTTCTGAACAGGACCCTTGTTGTTCAGAAAATAAGGCAAATAATTGACAAATGGGAACTTACCAAATTAAAATGCCTTTTTTTTTCCAGCAAAGGAGATGGCCAGTTTGGTAAGGAGGCAGAGTACTGAATAGTAGAGAACATTTGCCAGCTTTCCATTTGACAGAAAGTTAATATCTAGAAGATGCAAAAATCTCACACTAAATAGCAAGAAAACAAATAATGCAATACCAACGCCATGAAATTCAACAGAGGGATCTCAAAAGAACAAAAAATGTAAGATGGTACAACTACCAGAAAGATCAGTGTGACATTTTTCAAAATGTCAAAACTTGAACTGCCATAGGACTTAGCTATATCACTCCTAAGACTCTGTATCCAGTGACGAGGATGCCTACACAGCCATGTTCATTGCTACACTAGCCACACTAGCTAGGAAATACGATCAGTCTATGTGTCTGTCAACTCATGAATGGACTCTGATGTTCTGATATGTCTCCACAACAGAATTTTATTCAGCACTGAAGGAAAATGGTATTATGAAATCTGCAGGAGACCAGATGGTATAGGAAGACATTAGACTGAGTGAGGTGACCCCAGCCTAGAGAAACAAATGCTGTATGTTCTCTCATACATGGATGCTTGGCCTGAATATTTTACATTTCTGTGTTTAAGTTGAAGTGAGTATCTACAGAAGCCAGGAAAGAAGAAAGGATGCAGAGGTCGAGGTGTGGTGGGTGGAGAGAACCAAAGGAGTCATGTGTGGGATGTCTGTGTAAAAGACATGTGATATGAAAATAGATGGAGTGTACTGGGTAAGAAGTTTAATGAGGGTGGGAGGGTTGGGGTGCACTGGGGTGGTAATGTTTAAACTGGGGTGGGGGTGGGAAAAGGATCATCCAAACTAAAGATGTATTTAAAAAGCCATATAGGAACTCGATACTTTATTTTTCCATACAAGTAGTATTTTTAATTTTGAAAAATTTCATACATTATACAATATATATTGATTATATCCATTCAGCACCATGTTTCTCTAAGCTGCCTATAGTCCCCCACTGTATATCCCTCTCAAATTCATGTCCTTTTTTCATTGTTATTAATAACTCCTTGAGTCCAGTTGGTGCCCGCTCTTCCAGGAGTTGTCTGAGCCTTGGATGGTGGAGGTTGATAAGATGACCCAGCCACAGCTCGGCACCCAGTGCTACTGTGCTCAGAACTTGGACCAATCATGAGGCTTCTGCAACAACCACTGCCCTCTGCATAAGAAGCTTCTTTTAGAAACAGCAGAAATCATACACATTTAGAATACAGCTTGACAGAACGACCATTTAACAAATCAGCAACAATAGACACGCTACATCACAAACTAACTAAAAACACAATTAAAAATTATCTGGGATGGAATTACCCTGTGTTATGGGTGTATAGTGCTGCTCCTATGCTAACCTCAAGGTTTTAAAACCAAAATCCCAGTGCAAAGCATGAACTGTTGGCTGTGGATGTCCTGAAGTTCCCAGTCACTGCTCTTGAACGCCATCTAGAACCAGATGGTAATGTAAGCCCGTTGCTGAAGACACTATGCATCAAGAGAAATCAGAGAAATCAGGAGAAGTGAGCTAGAAACAGCCTCCTTGGAAACTAGTCTACATATTGAAAAAGACATTATGGAGGCTGTTGGGCAAGAAAGGACTTCGACAATCTCACCCAGATATGATTCCTACATGCTACAGCGCTGAATTCACAGGCAAGATACAGCTACTAATACAATAGTGGCATGATTGTTTTGGGGGTAACCAACTACCTCCTGATTGGTTCTGAGGCCTGCTCTGTGGAAGGGAAGACAAGCCTGGCACTGTA
Source organism: Ondatra zibethicus (assembly GCA_004026605.1). NCBI lineage: Eukaryota > Metazoa > Chordata > Mammalia > Rodentia > Cricetidae > Ondatra > Ondatra zibethicus. Next base: position 150,393 of record PVIU01000474.1, read on the forward strand.
AACTTGGTTAAAAATAGAAGGATGGGGAGGTACCAGGCCCTATGGAGGAATCTACTCCTCATCGATTGCTAAATGAACATGTGTCTAAACTACCTTCTAGATATTTTTGTTTATACCTGTAGACTAATAGAACTCTCAGGTTTAGTCAGAGAAACCTCATTCAGTATGAACAGAGACTCATAATGGGTCAAAGAGCTGAGAATAAATGACAGCTGACATCACCCACTTTGAGGCCCAGGGAACATGGTGGAAGAGGGGATGGAAACAGTATAAGAGCAAGAGGATGCTGCATTCTGAACATGGTGTGGTTGTTGTAGTAACAAACACAGCAGTTGATGCTATGTGCATAGGACCTGCTCATACAAAAGCACACGGGTGTGTGTGTGTGTGTGTGTGTGTGTGTGTGTGTGTGTGTGTGTGTGTGTGTAGTTGGAAAGAAGAGAGAAGACAGTTTTAACATGAGTGAGGCAGAGATGAAAGAAAACAATGCGGAGAGAATATGAGTACAATGCATTGTGTACAAGTATGAGACTGTCAAAAACTAAATGAAAACTAAAAAGAAATAAAATCAAAATAGGAGACCCCAGAAGCAGTATTGCAGGTGTGTGGAGTGTTGTTTAAACATTAGAAAAGAAAACACAACGTGTTTAGTTCCTCAACCTCTTACTGAACATATTAGATAATTAGTAAGAGAGAAAATGGAAGAATTAAAGTTGGAGAGAAAACTCGAAGATGATATAATTAACTAATTTAAATAATCCAACAGACTCTATTAACAACTGCAATAATTAACAACGCATTAATATTGATGTCTGATTTCATTGAAATGGTGGGATACAAGATTAATAGGTAAAAACTCAAAAGCTTCCTGACGTCCCAGCAGTAGACAAGTGGCCGTGCACCTCATCCAGAGACGTCACGAATTTATAAATGATGGCATGAGTAAGTGAATTTGATGATAAATAATACTAGGCCTTCACGGAAAGACCTCACATTTAACACATTGACTTGAATATAAATGGAGGATTGCCTGATTAATCCTCATGACTGGAAAGATCTATTTTTAAAATGTTGCCTCCCTCTAAAATTATCTAAAATTTTAATGTATCCCCAATAAAAATTGCAATGAGATTATTATGGAAATTGACAACCAGATTCTCAAACTCAAATGGAGGATAACCATGTGCGGACTGTGGGGGAATTCTGAAGAGGTGATCAAAGCAGCGCCCTGTCTTGGCGCCATGTCAAATTCATGAAGCACTTACCGTTGACGCACAGAGGTATCACCTGTGAATATCCAAATAGATGGAAGGAACTAGAAATTTCAGATGCAGAAGTTTGTCTCTCTTGGTCTCGTGGTGACACATGTTGAGGTTTGAAATGAGTGAAGACTGGCAGAGGAGTTCAAAGGACATGGAGGATTGATACTCTATGGTAATTAAGTATCGAACAAAGCTTATAAAATGATTTTGAATATATCAAATAGACGCCCATAAAAGTAAAGCTGCAGCAGAGCCAGCAAGAATTAAGGAAAGTACTTTAAGAATTATTTAAAACCTGAAAAGTTGGGTACATTTGAAATGACCAAGATGCCTATAATTAAGTGTTGTCAGAAATGATCTCAAGGGACAAGCCACTCAGGTAGACAGCAGGTACGTCGAGTTTAGAAGGTTAGTGCTAATAGGACATGAGGATGTGATAAATTGATCAAAAAGTTTGAGCAAGTCAAAAGTAAGATAATTAGTAATAATAACAACAACAATAATAGTAATAAATATGAGAGTCAACCAATTTGGGAAGCAAAGAGAACAGCCTGTAGTGTTTATTGTTCTTGTAGGAGTTACCCCAGGAAAGCAGAAGTCAGCAGAGGCATAACCAAGAGGACTTACAGGAACCCAGTTCATAAGAGATGGAGAAAAAAGTCAAGATGGATGGACAGTGAATATTGTCGAAAAACCACTAAATAAATTAGAGCAAGGGAAGGAAGGAATACCAGATTTTTAGCTGTTAATAAAATAGATTATTTTTAACTAGCATATTAAATAAGCATGCCTCATGACATAAGAAAGCAATGACGTTTTATTAGCTGGTGTCCCTTCATGCTTTATTCATTGGGAGGAGTGCATCTTGGTAGCTAGAAAGAAGAAGCAGCAGAATCTAAACTTTTCTCTGAGGATTCTTGGGTGGATGTGACTTAGGCGGAGCACTGTGGGACTTGGTGGTTTTAAATCGGTAATATCCCCTCCCAAGGAGTGAGCACTTGTTTGCCAGCTGCTGCAACTGTTTGTGAGACTAGGGTTTTTAGCAAGCAGAATCTACTCAGAGTTCCTGCTACACCACTTCACCGAGCATGGAGCTTTGCCGGTCAATGACTGCTCTCTGCTTCCTGATGCATTATGGTGTGGACAGCCAACACCCCACCCTCCCACCATCACAGACTCTGCAGGGCCTTCCTCACTAGTATACTTCTCTTCCTATTGCTCTGATAAACACCATGACGAAAAGCCTCTTAGGGAGGACAGGCTTTACTAGAATGGCTTACAGGTTCAAGTCTCCCATCAAGGTAACCCAAGGCAGGAACCTGGAGGCAGGAACTGAAGAAGAAGCTGCTTACAGGCTTGCTATTCATGGTTGCTCAACCTACTTACTTATAAAACCCAGGACCACCTGTCCAGGGGTGGCACCACTCACTGTGGGTTGGGCCCTCCCACATCTATTATTATTAATCAAGAACATGCCCAGGAGATACACCCACAGTACAGTCTGATGGAGCGAATTCCTCAATTCATGCTCCCTCTTACCAGGGGACTCTAGTTGGTGTCCAGTTGACAAAAGAACTAGCCAGCACTCCCATAACTGTGGACAGCTGCATTTGGTATGACAATCTGGCTGCACGTGGCACAGTGGATTTAATTCATTGTCTCATAATTCTGGGGCTCCTTCTCCCCATTGGACTACAAGCTTCTGGGGTGATGGGGTGAGCAGAGGTTCTGTGTTATTCAGTCATAGTTTCCTGACATATTACAGAACACCTGGAGCCTTAGGGAATGGCCCTTGTCTTGGCAAGTCACTTGGGAAGTCAAACTTCTTGACCCCAAGGGTGACACAAGATTGCACTTCTTATCGCTCCATAGTTAGGAACGGGAACACTTCCTATTAGTGCACACATTTAATAAATGACAAATAACATCAAACACAACATATTACATGTGCAATGTAGCATGTGCAGAACCGAAATGATTTTCCTGAGTGCTAGCCTCTAATCAAGCTCTCTAATGTTGCATTAACAGGGGCCTCTGGCTTAATAGATCCTCCTGGTAGTCTCAGACATTTAAGAAATGAAATAGACTCAGTCATACCCTATCCCGTGCTGCTGACTCCTCCCGGAAACCCAAGGACATCTTCTGGGCAGGATGCATATTTCTGGCCTCACACAGATTAAAAAACAAAACCAAAAATACGGGACACCTTAGAAGGAAAATGAGACTGTGTCCCTCATCTAATATCGACATCCAAAATTTTCAGTGAGTTCCTTATTCCTAATTCATCTCTAAAAATATAGCCCTGTCATATCCTTACTGTTTTGCCAAGTATTTCTTTCTTTGCTAATATCAGCAAAATATTAACACGCATAGGAGGTGTATGGAGAATTTTTGTATGGATCATGCACTGGGTTTGAAGCACACAGGGGAAAAAAATGACACATTTACTGGGTTCCTCTGAGCAGCCCCGGGCTTTGTAAGATTACTTTTAGATTCATAGAGTGGTCAGACATTGACCATGACGTTGGCCCTCTACACACTCAAGAAAATGTCCTTTCCCCCAGGCAGGGATTTTGTTGTATCACAGTTATACCAGCAAGAATAGATGAAGAAAATGACTTTGCACCAATATGATTCACTGCGGCTTTTCCTGCTTGAAGGAGAAGGGGAGGCAGCCAGAGGCAGTGCTCTGTAGAGGCCACACCTCTTACTCTTAAAACAGTGGCTGGGTATGTGCCTATGGTAAAAATAGGACTCCCAAAACTTAGGCCTATCCACAATACAGAGTCTGGGGGAACTCATCCCCACCATCGGTCTGTGTTGGATACTACTGATTGTTGGCATCATTGATTTCTGATAGACAAGAAGACCTTCTATCTTTCATTCTGATATTCCTTTAGTCTTCAACTAGCAACACCTGCTTCGTAGGCTAAAATCAGTCTAATCATGGCCTCCTTGTTCATGATTTCATGAGCTAATAAGATTCTGTGTCTGCACGTAATTGGAAAGCACAGAAATGAAAGACCCCAAAGGCACACATCATTCACATAAGACTTCCTGATTGGGGAGGTCATAATTACTCAGTTTGTCTTGCACACCCCCAAGTTTTCCTAACGCTTTCCCAAGTTTCAGATCTTTTGGGAAGTGCCATTAGCTTGCTCCCTGCCTGAAACCATAAGCAATACTAGCAGAATAGAGAATATAAATAAGAGGCAAGCCATAGTTTCACGGAGCATGCAACTGAGTAGGGAGGGAAAGTTGTTTTGCCATCTACAGTACTGTCATTTCTTCTAGCCAACATCATTCTAGTTACCCTAGGCGGGTGCTGAACTTAGAATCCTCCTGCATCAGCTTCCAAAGTGCCAGGATAAGAGCTGGGATATTAATTCAATTTAACGAAACAAATTGTGTTATTTTGAAACAGTCTTGTTATGTAGCTGAGGAGAGTCTCAAACTTACAACCTTCCATGAGTGCTCCTGAGTGCTGGGGAACTACCTGGGATGTTATCTTTATCTGTTTTATTTTATTTTGAATTGGGGGGGGGGTGTATGGCCTTCCTTTGTAGACAAAATTGGCTCCAAATTCACCATCCTGACTCAGTGGGATTTCAGGTGAGAAGTATCATGCCAGGGACCAAAACTGCCATGTTATTTGGACCAGTAGTTTTCTGTAAGTAGGAATGGCCTTGCTTCTATCACCTGGGCAAGCAGAGTGGGGTAACTCAGCCTCCCGCCTTGGATCACAAGCTTCTGTGTCTCCCCTCAAAGTCCATCATCTCTAACTTCCAAGATCCCCCAAATCTGCTTATGTCTTTGGGTAAGCTTCTAGGATTAATTTGCCCCCCTTCCTGGAGAGACTTTCTTCAGAATGTACCTGTGTCCTCAGTATTCGGGAAAGGAACTGACCACTGCACCGATGAGGTCTCCACCTGGTGTGGGCCTCCACCCAGGAACATTTGCATTCTCTACCTCCTGACACCCACAGGAATCCTTCACCGTCACACCCCACCCCTGCTGCTGGAAAACAAGAGAACCTCTCCATCCAAGGTCAATCTCCCCTTCCCTGACCGCTGCCTCCTAACTTCCTAGGAACCCACCAAACTGCATTTCTTAGCTGTTGCCTCCCACTGGCTACAAGAGGATTCTATCTCAGAGGGCTTTCCTTCTTGATGTAAATATACTCTCATCTTCAAATAAGTAAACAAAGGAAAAAGCTCAGGGATGCCTCCCTTCAATGCTTATAGCCTTTTTCCAGGTGTGGCCAAACTGGGGAAGGCTTTTAAAAGAATCCATGCAGCACAGGCCTTTAATGCCAGCACCTGAGAGGTAAAGGCAGAAGCAGAGGCAGGCAGATCTCTAAGTCCAAGGTCCCCTGGTCTATGTAGTGGGTTCCAGAATCTGCCTAGAGAAAGCAAACAAAAACAGAAAACAAAACAAAGAATTCCTTATATTCATTGCTCCCCCTGAACCTCTCTCCTCCCGCGGTTCCAGTCCTGGAACAGAAGTAGGGCACTCACACTCAGCAAGTACTTTATGAGTAGCTATATTGTCTTCTATCTTTGTACTTTTTGTTTTGAGTCAGTCTCCCCAAGTTGCTCACTTGAGTTCACTTTGTAGCTCAGGCAGACCCTAAACATGTGATTCTCCTGCCTTAGTCTCCCAAGTAACTGAGATGATGGGTGTGCATCTCTAGGCCTGTCTTTTTGTCCCATTTCCTTACTTCAAATTCACAATGAAGCTCCTGTCATCAGCATCTACCCACCACTCTACCAACAAGGCCATTTGGTTATGGATGACTTAGACCTGTATATTTCATAGCCCAATGGCTGTTTGAAATTCATATCAGACTGCTTAGAACTAAAGCAAAATTCCTGACATGGGCTCCTTATGAGTACAACCAGGTTTACTTAGCTCACTGGTCTGAAGGCTGGAAGCTGAAAGTCTAAATTTCAGCACATGTTTTGTGTGGTCTTCATGACATCCAGTAGAACTTCTTTAGGGGGAAAGGATCTTAACTTGGAACATGAAGTCAGACAGGAGTTGAGCAGGACGGTGATCAGTTTGCTATAACAGTGTTCCCACCCCCAGAGAAAAGTTGCTTAGGTCCCCATAGAAATGTCTTAATCCTTTCTGACGGTGTGGTGATATCTAAGGACCTTTCACATGGCTCCACCTCTTATAGATTCTACCAGACTGAAGGCCAAGTTTCCAGCACACGGATGGAGGGCAAACAACATTCAAAGCAGAGAAAAATTCTTTGCTCCCTTGACTGTTAGTGGCTCTACACTGATGAGCCCTGTCTCACTGGGGGAGTCACTGTTGCCTTGCATGCTGGCTGTCCCATCTTCCTCCTCCTTTTCCCACCGCTCCAGTATCTCCTTTACCTCCTGCAGGCTTGATCTCTTCTATTCATCTAGAGTTATCAAAAGTGTGGTTTCATCTCTTCTCATTTTCTTTGTATAATTTCCTTTAATATTTTTCTTATTTTTCAAATTTGAATATTTTCATTATTATTTAAAGATTTATTTATTTTTATTTAATCTGTATGGATTTTTTTGCCCAAATGTATGTCTGTGTATCCTATGTGGCCTCAGAAAGCAGAAAAGGCTATTCAGTCCCTAAGGACTGGAATTATAGATGACTGTGAGTCACCATGTGGGTTCTCTGGAACCAAACTTGGGTTCTCTAGGAGAGCAGCTAGTCTCTTAACCCCTGAGACACTTATTTAACACCTATAAACCATTGAAACAAACACAGCTTGGAACTATGGTATAAAGTAGGCATAAATTATGGAAAGTAAAATCAAGTCAATTAATATGCTTTTCCTCACACAGTTTCATTTCTGTGGCAAGAATACTTAAAGTTTGCTCTTCGATATTTCCAAGCAAACAGTGAATTGTTATTAAGTAGAGTCACCATGTTGTATGGTGGGTTGCTCAGATGTATACTACCTACCATGTTTCTGTATCTATAACTTCCATATACTAATCTTCAACAGATTCAACTTTCCATGAGCACCAGACAAATAGTTCCATCTAGTTTTCATCATTATGAGAATGGGTCAAAGATTTCAGAAACTTTGTGGCATTAAAGCTCAACCTGTGATCTTTCTTCTCAAATCTGACTCATCTTTGGTTTCACATTTCCAGTGAAGTTACCCTGGGTCAGTCAAGTGTGACTAAAGGAGAAGAACAATAGACTCTATGAGAGCATACAAATTATATATGTGCTATATGTAGGCATCTATAATTGTAGAGCAAGATGGATTCAGTTGACCTGTCAGATTGGGATCTGGGTGGTCCTTCCATGGCTGTATGCATCCTAGAGAATCAGAGAACTTCAAGGTGCCCAGTTTAAGAAGATAGATGCTTCAGAAGAAGAGGGATCAATGTTGAAGCCATGGGCTTGGGGAAAAGGCCTGAAAGTCCTTCTGGAGAGTTCCTGGGGTGGGTCCATGTTGTGGGAGAATTATTTTCATGGCCATTCCACTGTTCAATAAAAGCCACCTTGAATCAAAGGACATAGTCAGTGATTGGCTTACTGGGATTAGCGATAGAGTTGCTGGAGGACTGACAAGGTCTGATAGAGAGGGTCAGAAAGAAAGAAGAGGGAATTTCCGGGGGGTATTTCCAGAGCTGCTGGATCAAGGAAAATGTAGAGAGAAGGTTAACCAATGGATTCTACATTGTTCCTTGGATTTGTCAGGTCTTTATCTCAATTTCTGACTCCCAAGTTTTTATTATACTAGAACAGTTAAGGTAAATATTATATCTGGCATCCAACATGAGGGGTCTTAGATCATGCCCCAGGTGGCAAAGCCACCACAGCAGAACAACTCTCTCCTCTCAGCAGTTGACTCTGTAAGCCCTGCTGCTGCACCAGCCTGTGGCACACTGACAGCCAACAGAGTACATTCCCGTTTAGCCACCCCACCAACACTCATGGCAGGCAGTTTGGTTTTCTTGCACACTGCATCCTGCCCTCCACCGCTAGCAGCAGGCTTCAGGGTCCCATCCCATGTTGCGTCCCAGCAGCTCCAATTTTTCCTACCAGTTTCCTTACATTAGCTCTTTGGACAGCTTACTCCTTCCTGCATGACACATGAGCAATCACAGTGTTCCCTAGCCCAACCGTGCAATTAGCATAGCATGGGGCACTCTGCCACACCCACTCTCTATGCTACCACAGCCAATCATGATCGTTGTAGCTGATTAACCCTTTACTTACCTCCTACCCCGACAAGTTCCACTTAAGCTGTCAGTGTCATCTGATCTGGTAAAGACACTTGGGATTTTTTCTTAAAAAAATATTTATTTATTTATTTATTTATTTATTTATTTATTTATTTATTTATTTATTTATTTATTATGTATACAATATTCTGTCTGTGTGTATGCCTACACGCCAGAAGAGGGCACCAGACCTCATTACAGATGGTTGTGAGACACCATGTGGTTGCCGAGAATTGAACTCAGGACCTTTGGAAGAGCAGGCAATGTTCTTAACCACTGAGCCATCTCTCTAGCCCTGGGCTTTTATTTATTTATTTATATTTTTTTCTTTTTGATACAGGGTTTCCCTGTTTTGTCTTTGCTATCCTGGAACTCACTCTATAGACCAGGCTGGCCTCAAAATTACAGAGATGTAGGAGCCTGCTTGTTTGTTCCTGGCTGCCCAGACTCTAAATAACCACAGAGAAATATGTTAATGAAATCACTGCTTGGCCTATTAGCTCTAGCTTCTTATTGGCTAGCTGTTATATTTTAATTTAACCCATTTCTATTAATCTGTGTATCGCCACGTGGCTGTGGCTTACTGGCAAGGTTCAGGCTCATCTGTCCCTGGCAGCAGCTACATGATGTCTCCTCAACTCCACCTTCTTTCCCCCAGCATTTAGTTTAGTTTTCCCCACATTGCTCTGTTCTGCCCTGCTATAGGCTCAAAGCAGTTTCTTTATTCATTAACCAATGAAAGCAACACATAGACAGAAGGACTTCCCACATCAGGCAGGCCTGCCTCTGTGTTTCAAGTACTGGGATTAAAGGCATGTGGCACCACACCTGGCCAAGACACTTGGAAATTTTTAAATGAGAAATTAGGGTTTTTTTATTTAAATAATGGGGGGGTATGATCCTTCCCATGTTAAGAATCGTAAATATCACAATGCAGATAGTTAGGATCCTATTTAGTGCTACTATTGATGGCTGGCAAATGGAAAACATAAATGAAGGGCTAAACCACTTGGTTGGGGAAGATATAATACAAATTCTAATTATTATCAGTTTGATAATTAATATTTTAACATTAAAAGGTGTTTTGATAACTGTGCCAAATATGAAAATTTGACTGAAAAGATACAAAGCTTAGAAAGACTTACTCCTAATAAGATACAAGATTTAGGAAGACTTAACTACTGATAAGTTACAAGCTTTAGGGAGGCTTACTACTGATAAGATACAAGCCTTAGAAAGACTTGCTACTGGAAAGATGCAAGCCTTAGAAAGACTTACTATTTAAAATAAGAAAAATTTGACTGATAAGGTACAAGTCTTGGGAGGACTTACTATTGATAAGATACAAGCTTTAGAAATACCCATTAATGAAAGTAAGAAAGATACTCAGACACAGACAGAGAAATTTAGAGCAGAACCTACTGTACCATTGCACTATGAAACTGAAGAGGAATGGCCTAATATTTTAGAAAACCAACATTAATTTGTCCAGCTATCATATAAGAATGATCACCAGATGATTGGCACTCCTAAGGCTATACAGAAGTTAATTGAGATTCTGTAGAAATGTTAGAGTTGAAGAGATTCACAGAAGCAGTCATGTGGTATGCATTCAACCTTTGTGGAGCAGGTGTTAAATTCCTGGGCAACTCAGAACAGAATTATTCTACAAGACTGGAAAGATTTAGTTATAACAATATTGGAATCTGGTACTCAGTTACAATGAAAAACATTGTAAGCAGAGATTGCTTGTTCATGCCTGGCTGCCAGACCCAAAATAATCACACAGAAACTGTATTAAGTACAACACTGCTTGGCCAAACACTTAAGCATATTGCTAGCTAGCTCTTACAACTTAAATTAACCCATTTCTATTCATCTGTGTATTGCAAATGGTTGTGGCCTACTGGTAAGGTTCTGTCTGGTATCTGGTGTCTATCTCCTGTGGCAGCTACATGGTTTCTCCTCAACTCTGTCTACTCTTTCCTCCTCTATCTACTTGGAATTCCTGCCTTGACCTATTCTGTACTGCAATAGGCCCAAAGTAATTTCCTTATTAACCAATGTTATTCATAGCATACAGAGGGGAATCCTACATCAAAACATGGTAGAGAAAGGAAGTTAGGGTCATAGAACAGAAAATAGAGTTAGAAGAATTGGAATTTCCCAATACCAGCTCCTTGGTGAGGGTCAGTATGTTGATTTGCAAAGACAGTCTACATTTGATGATCACACCTGGCCCTACACCATACAACAGCTTTAAATCTTTGGAACAAGATTGAGGAATTAGGAAAGAGGACTGAATCATTAACTAAAATTATACAAGCCCCACAAAGCCTTAACTGATATCTTATAAAGATTAACTTCAGTAGTAAATAGAATGATATCAGATCCAAAAGTTAGATAAATATTAATTGAATCTTGGGCTTTTGAAAATGCTAATTTCGAATGCAAAGAGTAATTAGGCCTTTCAAGAAAAGATCAGAACCTATAGATGAATGGTTCAGAAATATGGCTGATATTAGATCTCATGCTTATGATGAAACTTGGATAAGGAGAAATGACTTCTAAAAAGTTTGAGAAAAAATCAAAAGGTTAGATGTTATAATTGTGGCAAAACAGATAATTTGAAAAGGATTTTAGGTAACCTGTTCCTAGGAACAATGTTTTTCTATAGATAATCAAAACAGAAGGTTCCAGCCTTCTACAGTATGCAGGTGTGGCAAAGACCAGCATTGGACTAATGAGTACAGATCAACAAGAAACAGGCAAGGTAACCCTTTGCCATCAGAAAATGCACTGAAGGGCCTCCCACAGGACCCAATATCAAATTTTGCTCAATAATATCCTATCAACATCAAAGAAACTCATTCACAGAGCAATTAAAAGACTTAATAGGCTTAATATCTGTTGTTAAAAACCACACTGATCTGGATATGACTAAAGACAGATCAACTTCTATAGCTACGATAAAAAGTTCAGGAGAAATGAGAAAACAAGGATTTTATTAAGCTATTATAAATGATCAGAGACCAAAACAAAAAATACATATGAATGGCATTAAAATTGAGGGCTTAGTAGACACAGGTGCATAGGTAACAATAATTTTTCCAAAATCTTGGCATCCAGATTGGCTTCTTCAGGAGGAAAGTGTTCAGCGTCTACGGATTAGAACTTTATCTCAGGTAAGACAAAGTACTAGGTGGGTTGAGTGTATAGAGCTATAATGACAGATAGGAAAATTGAAATCAGTTTTGGCTAATATAGCAATGAATTTATGGGGATGTGGTTTATTACAGCAATGGAAATACATATTAAAATTTCTCCAATCTCAGAAGCAAACCATAAAATAAAGAATGCTTCTGAGAGAAATAGTAAAAGGTATTATCAGGAATAGTCACATACTGTTCAGATTGTTCATAAGCAGGGCACAGTAGCTGATGGTCTTTCAAAAGTACCAATGGCTCTTCTTTGAAAATGAACATTGACAAAGAGCTTGTGGTAATTTGTAGGCAAGATTATCACAAATATTTCCAAAGCAAGAGATTAAAGCTTTTAAAGTGAACCAATTGGATCCTTCCTTACATTGTATGGGGGACACCAAATTCTAGAACCCTTACATTCTATATTGATACAAATAAATCAGAAAAGGCAGGTTATAAGTCAGGAAAAATAAATAAAGTGACTCAAAGCCCTGATGATTCAGTTCAAAAATCAGAAGTATATGCTATTCACATGGTATTATAAGATTTTTCAGAACCTTTTATATAGTTACTCTCAATATGCAAAAAGAATTGTTTTATACATTGAAATTGCTGAACTTATTCCAGATGATTCAGAATTAACTTTGTTATTTATTCAACTACAAGTAATCATAAATAAAAATCTTGTATATAACACATACCAGATCCTATACAGGTCTACCAGGCTCTTTAGCACATAGGTAATGATTGAATTGATGAGCAAAAGTACTAGAAGTCTCAAAATTTCATTAAAAAAATGCTATGCTAACAGCAAAGTTTTGAAGAAAGATATTTTTCCTAACATTTGGCAACAGGCCAAAGAAATCATAAGGAAATATTCTACTTGTCCTTTGTATAACCAAACTCTACTACCTGTAATTTGCAACCAAAAGGGTACTCAAAGAAATTAAATTTGACAAATGAACGTGTTTCATTTTTCTGAGTTTGGAAAGTTAAAGTATGTGCATTCTACCATAGATACATATTCAGGATTTCAATGAGCAACTGCTTTAAGTTCTGAAAAGGCTGATTCTACAACTTCACATTTATTAGAGGTTATGGCCACCATAGGAATACCTGTACACATTAAGACTGGTAAAGCTCCAGCATGGGTCTCTAGTAAAATGAAACTGCTTTTTGCATATTATAACATAGAGCATATTACAGGTATACCAACACAATCTTACAGAACAAGCAGTTATGGAAAGATCTAATTGCACTTTAAAAGACATGCTTAATAAACAGAAAGGGGAAATAGAGACCCCCAGAAATTGGTTATACAATGCTTGATTTATTAACTTAAAATTTTTTAAATGCTAATGAGAATGGAACTGTGGAGAGATATTGGATACCAAAAATCTGATGAATTGAATCAGCCTGTATACTTGAAAGATGTGTTGATCTCATAATGGAAACCAGGATATGTGTTATATTGGGGAAGAGTTTTTGTTTTTGTTTCCACAGGAGAAGAAGAGCTATAGATATCATCAAGTTAATAAAGATTAGATTCAAATAGGAGAAACCTCTTGATTAGGATCAAACAGCTTGGCCAATCAATCCAAACTAGCTTATATGACTAACTAATACTTTTAATTTGATCATGTATAACCTTCCAAAAAAAAAAACTCCCCAAATTTAGGGTTGGGGAAGTGTTTTGTTTTTGACTTTCCAGGAGAATAAAAATATCCAACAAAGGAATCTGAAAGCCACTGGATAAATGGGACATTTGAAAAAGAAGGGAGAATCATCCAGAGAAAATGTCCCAAGAAAGAATATACTAGCCTAATGGTATATCTAATACAATTTCAATAGGATAAAATCTCATAAATCTCTCCAGGTGTTTGTCTCTACTGTTCTCTACAGACATATGAAACAAATGGTCTTTTTGTACTCCCAATTCGATTTAAGAAATAAAATCCAGCTTTGGAGTTGGAGCATGGCTCTATCCTTCTCTAAACCCAAGCATGTTTGTTAAAAAGTAAATCCCAACCCTCTGTCTCATATCAGAAGAGCCTGTCCTGGTAAGGGATAGGAGAAAAATCAAAATAAGGTCTTTTCTAATGCCACTAATCTCATAATCCCTTGGTTTTATTTTAACTCTTTAAAACTTTTTAAGGTATAAATATTCTCTCAAAACATATAAAATTAATATATACATAATCACATGCACATATGCCTCTGTCATGATATTAATGGTCATGTAGAGTACTAATTCTAGAAATAGACTTCATCTAGTTTCCTGTTTGTGATTTTGGGCTTGAGTCTGAACTAGGTAATCAGGAATTAAGCTTATATACCCTTATATAAGTAGATTGTGATCCTTTAACCTCTCTAAGATCTGCTGCATATGATATTTAAAATGTTTAAGCTTTCTACAGTGAATTGTAACCATTCCTTATAGTGACCTTTGACGTCTCCAAAAATGATGATGGGGCCCCACAATGATGATTCCATCTGAATTGTGGTAACGCTATTAAACTGACAAACACCATGGAAAGATCAACTTTGAACTAAAAATTGCTCAGGACAATTTCAAGGCAGTTAGATAAGATGATCTAGCATCATAGACTATTTCAGTCAGAACTTCAGATTAGCCTTGAACTTTCTTATCATGTGGATACTGGACAACAGCTAACTCTTCCAGGACTTGATCTTTAGCTCAGTTTTCTTCAGGGACCCCTAAAGATGCCATCATCCTGAGACAACAGGAAGTAATTTTAAGAATATGACACCCACATTCCCAAATGTGGGGTATGTGGAATTTTTAGCATTTGTTGGATGTTTATTATCATTTAAGGGGGTTGATTACAAGTTGTTATTGGTCATGGTCAGGGAGGAAACTAAGCAAAAGAGATTAAGTACTAGGATCTTGTTCTGAAAAGAAAATGGGGGTATATAGGGATAATAGAAAAAGTCAGATTATTAAATCTACTTTTAAACTAAAAAAGCAAATAGTAGTCTCAAATATTTCACCCTGGTATGGATTTTTGCATATTGGTACAAATTTAAGGTTATTTTTGTTATGCTGTATATATGTTTCTACTCTTGTTTAAGATATTTTTGTATATTGATATAAATTTAAGGTAATTTTGGATATACTATATACTATATATATGTTTCTATTCTTGTTTAAGATATTGTATCTGTATAGCTCATAGAAAATTTAATTTTCTAGTCCTTGAAAGTTATGTATGGTAACAAAGAAATACAGGTTAACAGTCATCTATAACAACCAAAATTATAATCATGCTAGATATGTTTTCTAAGTCAAATAGAGATATATTTTAAATAGATAGACGATCTTCAAATTTTTCAGAGACCTACAGAATATGGCCTTTAGGATATTTTAATAACATAGGGCTTTTCTTGACAATGTGACACATCTGCTCCTGGCAGCATCTATTTACTTTAAGAGAAGACAACGGGCATTGAAGAACCTTCTAAAGGAGTTTGCTTTCAATGTGGCAAGGCTGGTCATTTGGGCAAGGGGCTACCCTTGCTTTGACTGTTGAAAGTATGCAGTCCAAACTGTACACACAGGATATAAAAGAGGTGTCTGCTGAATTTTGCCATGACAAAGTCTTACAAGAATTCCTGTTTTACAAGAACTCTTTCAGATACCTGAGGCCTGTAGACTGAAGATGAATATCCCAAACTTGTAGAAGAACCATAGGGTGACTCTCAAGGCAGGCAGATGTCTCTGTTGTTTCTATAGTTTTGGAAGTTGCTAGCTCTGCACCTCTTGTTTGCTCATGTCTCTGATGCAGTTGAAGATTAGATAGTTATAGCTACAGTTTTCCTTAGTTTTGATAGAATGTAAATTAGGTATAAAACTTTGGACTCACCAAGATAGGATAGATAGTAAAGTATTTTCTCTGAATTTGCCAAATACTAAAGGACTAGACATTGTGAATGCACTTCTTACTCAATAACTGATCTTATTGTATATAGTTTTATGATGTTAGAGTTAAAACCTTTCCTTTTTATTTGGAAACAAAGGGGGAAATGTTGTGGGACAATTGTTTATACAGACATTCCACTGTGCCAATAAAGCCACTTTGAATCAAATGATGGAGTCAGCAATTGGCTAATCGGGATTAGCTATAGAGTTGTTGGAGGACTGAGGGGTGTGATAGAGAGGGACAGGAAGAAAGAAAAGGGATTCTTGGGGAATTTCAGAGCTGATGGATCAGGAAAAACATGGAGGGAGAGAGGGTCAGCCAATGGATTTACCATTGTACCTCAAATTTATCAGGTCTTTATCTTAATTTCTGAATCTCGAGTTTTTATTATACTAGAATAATTTAGGTAAATGCTGTAGGATCATGTTGAATGATAGATGAAGATGAATATCTATGGGCAGTAACAACAGGGCAATTACAGCAGCAAAATATGTAAACACTGAATGTCCTGTTATAGGCCTTTAGTCCCAACATTCAGAACACTGCAAAAGGATTATAAATGAGGTTGAAGTCAGTCTGTGATATGGGATTCCCCTTTGTGTGCTGTAAATACCATTGGTTAGTGAATAAAGAATTTGCCTTGGCATGTGATAGGGTAGAGTAGAGCTAGACAGGGAAAAGAAAACTGAATCCTGGAAGAAAGAAGGTGGAGTCGAGGAGATGCCATGTAGCCACCACTAGGAACAGACATGCAGGAACCTTGCCGGTAAATCACAGCCACATGACAATACACAGATGAATAGAAATGGGTTAAATTAAGATGTAAGAGTTAGCCAATAAGAAGCTAGAGCTAATGGGCCAAGCAGTGTTTTAATTAATACAGTTTCTGTGTGGTTATTTTGGGAGTCTGGGCAGCTGGGAAATGAACAAGCAGCCTCCTACAAGAAGTCTGGGCTTTATAGCAAAGACTGTGCTATACCATATCAGGCTCACCTCTTGAGAAGATTCCCTATGTGGATGATCTTGGAAACACCCAAGCTGGAGTGCAGGTGAGGCTCATGGAGAGATGATGGAAAAGTCACACTGGAAATATTGAAGAGCGAGGAGAGAGTTCTTCCCTCACTTCACACCTTCATTAATTTCCTACATCTGCAGTTGAATCCCTGGATACTCTGACCCCTGCTTGTCTGGCCAGGCTTCCTGTTACTCATTTGGCTTCCTTGAATTCCCTCACCACACATGGGCTTCCAGGCTAGAGAATGGTGTCACCCAGATTGAGTGTGCATCTCCTCACTTCAGCTAACCTCTTCTAGAATCCCTGTCACAGACACAATCCAGGGCTGCAAAAGTCTTCTAGGTGATTTTAAATCCTTGCAGAGTGAAAACAGAGGTTCACCATCAACTAAAGCCTTGAGTCCCTGAGAAAAACAGGATTTTAATTTATTGTATAAATTCATGGAAGAGCCAACTAACTGGTGAAAAGTATTTGCAAACTGTAAAGTGTTGACTGACTGGTACTCTGAGCCAGAAGTTGCTCAAGCAGTTAGTCATAGCCATATTTCAGTTTACAATCTGCCTCTCTTAGTTAAGGTTTTTACTGGAAAGTATTTTTGCTGTGAAGAGACATCCAGAAAGTTTTATGAGCTCAAACATTTAATTGGGGGCTGGTTTACAGTTTCAAAGGTTTAGTCCATTACCATCATGGTAGGAAACATGGTGGCATGCAGGCAGACATGGTGCTGGAGGAGTTGAGAGTTTTATATCTTGATTTTCAGGTACCAGGAAGTAAACTGTCTCTATACTGAGTGTAGCTTGAGCATAGAAGACCTCAAAGCCCATGCCACAATAAGATACCTCTTTCAAGAAGGCCATATTCACTCCAACAAAGTCACACCTTCTAATCCTACCACTCCATATGAATTTATGGGGGCCAATTATATTTAAACTACCACATTCTCACTACACCCATTTTCTTCCATTCTCTTTATTGATAAAATCTGTCAATCAGGGATACCAAAAATTTAATTTTCTAACTCACATGTGGTGTTGTCCTTCCAGACTACCTTAGGTGAGTGCTTTCTCCTTTTGTGTTTTGTTTTGCTGGTCAGAGGAAGGCTCTATGGAGTACTTGCTCTGTGCTATGTGAGTTTTACTGGGCCGCATTGCTTATGCCTTGTCTGTGACAGGTACTGGAGGAATTTGCCACTCCGATATTTTTCCAGAGGTGAAAGTAATAGAGAAATTTTATATGGATAAGATAATTCTTGCTTTTAACTTTAGAAAGGGACAAAACCACAATTTATCATAAAGAGTTAACCTCTTTTTTGAGAAAAAAGAATATGTGTCCATTTCTGGTGTTACAAATGCAAATTTCATGGGGTTTTATCTTAGTTAGGGTTTATATTGCTGTGAAGAGACACCATGACCACAGCAACTCTTATAAAGGAAAGACATTTAATTGGGTGACTTATTAATTTAATTGGTTTCTTTATTAACCAATAAAAGGAGGGTCCTTCTGTATTTGGGTTGCTTTTATTGGTTAATAAAGAAACTGCCTTGGCCTTTTGATAGGACAGGACTTAGATAGACACGGAAAGAGAACAGAATACTGGGAAGGGGACAGAGTCAGAGAGAGCTGCCCACCATGAAGCTCCCAGGTCACACACGCTGAATCTTTCCTGGTAAGCCACGACTCGTGGTGACACACAGATTATTAGAAATGGGTTAAACAAATATGTGAGAGTTAGCCAATAAGAGGCTAGAGCTAATGGGCTAGGCAGTATTTCAATGAATACAGTTTCCATGTAATTATTTCTGGTACGCACCTGGAGCCAGGCGGGACAGAACAAGGAGCCCTGCGCTGGGAACCAGGCACTGGGAACGCAGCCCGAGCCCCTCATTACTACAAGCCTCTGCCTCTGGAGTGCTGGGATTAGAGGTGTGCATCACTGGCTCTAAGCTTTTCTTTAGTTCCTTTTCACACATTGGAAACTTAGCTGGGTGAGATCTTGACCTGATGTTACCATTCCCTTTCTTCCATTTCTTAATCCATTCATCTCTTTGAACACAGGACTTTCTGATGCTCCCTTTCTCCTCAAATGCTTTTCTTGCTCAGCTTGCTCCTTTTCATTATCCATCTTCATTAGCATTAACATTAGTAATCACACAACAGAGTCTATAACAGGCTGTTTGAGATTTTTCTCTGTCAATGGAATTAACCCAAAACTCTTGACTTTAGCCTCAGGTAGACTCTTCAGACAAGGGCAAAAAACAGCCACAAAAAAAAAAAATCACAAGATTGGTCTCTAGGCCTCATGCTAACATTCTTCTCCTCTGAAACCTCTTGATCCAGGCACCCACAGTTTAAATAACTCTCAACACCATTGTCTTTTATGCTCCTACTAGCATGGTCCATTAAGCAGTGCTTAAAGCATTCCACTGCTTTCCTAAGCCATGCTCCCAAAATTCATATTCCTTAAAACAAAAGCATGGTCAGACCTAGCACAACAGTACCCCAGGTCCCAGTACCAACTTCTATCTTAGTTACGGTTTTTACTGCTGTGAAGAGATACCATGTCCACAGTCACTCTTACAAAGGAAACCATTTAACTGGGGTACCTTGCATTTTCAGAGATTCAGTCCATTATTATCATGGTGTGGCATGGTGATGTTCAGGCAGGTATGGTGCTGGAGAAGAAGCTGAGAATCCTACATCTTGACTCACAGGCAACAGGAAGTGGTCTGAGACACTGGGCAGCATCTTGAGTAGATATGAGACCTCATAGCCCACCTCCACAGTGACATATTTCCTATACAAGACCACACCTATTCCAACAAGGCCACATCTCCTAATAGTGCCACTCCCTTTGGGGGCCATTTTCTTTCAAACCACCACAGGTTTTATCTTTTAACAAGGAGTTTGCATCATCCCAGTTACTTCCCCATAGTCAAACTCTAGATATAGGGTCTGCAGCATTGCCTATGGGCAGAGTGGGTTTCTAAGACCTCCCACCACACTTGGTTGGCCTATTTTTACAGCTCCACCTTGGTGAATGCCTAAGACCAGTTGACAGAAAGGATCAGAATGCTTCTCTTTTGTGTATGTCCCTGCTATGATTTGAGAGATGCCCCCTCACAGGAACATGAGTTTGAGTCCTTAGAACTGGTCACTGTCATATGCAGTCATGGGTCCTTTGGAATGGGAAGCAAGGTGGATGGAAGTCAGTAACTGGGTGCTGGCCCCGGTTACAACCTGACCCTGCTCCAGGCTTAATGCTCTCAACACATTCCACTCCCTGGCCCCAATCCTCCAGATGCAGGTAGGAGGTTCTATGCTAAGCTCCATGCCTTTCTGCCATGATGGAGCGATGGCCCTGAAACCATGAGCCAGGAGAAACCTTCCTTCCTTTAAGCTGCATCTGTCAGATATTTTGTCATAGCAATGAGCAAAGTGATGAATACATGGCCTCCTTCCATAACTACCGTGACTGTCCCCTGTTCCTCCCTGTGATGGTTGGTTTTGAATGTCAACTTGCCACAACTTAGCATGGAGCTTCTTCTGAGGAATCATCTATATCAGGTTGGGTATAGGGGTAGGGCTCAATACAAGGGAGCAAGGTGACACACCAAACTGAAGAAGGCCAGGGAGCATGTCCTGGGACCAAGAGTGACCCGAGTGGCATTGTTAGAAGCAGAAAGTTTAGGTGACAAGGTGTATGGATTTATGGAGCTCAATACAAGAAATATTGAAAACAAATATTTTCACACCATTATGCTTTTCTCACGAGGCTGTACTGGCTGCTCACCTAGCATAAATAAGGATAGCTAGAAAAAATGGCCCCAGAGGTGGGGCACTGTGTCCCTAGTGGCCAGCCCACTTCCACGAAACATCACACCTACTCTCCTAGGCACAGAAAAGCAGAAATAATTCATATGAGAGGCAAGGACTAGGGAAGGAGCTGATAAGATGACTCCCTGATGGGCTAGTGAGGGTGGGGTTGCAGGTGGTCACATGTCACTACATACAAAGAAGAGAGGGCCAGGGATGTCGGGAGAAGGATGGCGAGCAGGGCTCCTGAGCCTGTGGCGTCTTCTGTTGTCCATGTGATCATGGGAACTGGGGGCCTCTGCTGCAGCTTACAAATGTGTATTTCCTTGTTCCATGTCAGCAAACACTGCTGTCTTAAGACTCAAAGCTGTGCCTCTAGGAGAGACTGTGCTTAGGATCTCCTCACTCTGTATTCTCAGCTTCAGGGCTTGTAGCTCTGAGTGCCGGGACCAGCTCCCCTGCCCTTCCCAGTAGGGCAGAACAAGCCTTCACAGGCTGGGTCTGCTCTCTGGGTGTCATGTCCTGCTGTTTGAAAGAGCTGTGGAGTTAATGAATTAACTCCTAGCTGGTGGTAGAGTAGGAGCAACCAAATCTGCCCCAGGCTCTTCCTTGCCTGAGCAAGCCCATCACCCAGTTCAGTTCCTGGGATGCATGGCTCCTGCCTTGATGCTGGAGCCTGAGAGAGGAGGTATGAGCCATGCTACATGTACTTGGCATGCATGCTACCTATGAGCCACCACCGAACATCCATTTGTTCTGTGTGCAGCAGACAAGGAGAAAGGGGGTAATGATGAATGCACTTTGCTGTGAAAGTTTGATCTGTGGATGGATGCCATTACGTCATAATGAACATTGGTGACTATCGCTGTAGCGTAGGGATCATTCTGATGCTGTCAGTCAGAGTTCTGGAGAGGAGGGTCCCTGTGGCAATCCATTCAGGGATAGACACAAGTCCATAAGAGTGGCAATTGAAAAACTGTATTAAGTGGTTGGAAAGCCTCCAGCAGGAGATGGGGACCCTTGTCAGGGGACATTGCCAGAAGAATAAAAGCCTGGTTTGTTCTCTTGGGAGTAGGGTTGTGACAACACAGACACAGGACTTCCCAAGTGACCTACTTAGGATATTACCTCCAAGCTCCCTCCTTACAGAATGGGACCTCAGGAGGGACAGTTATGAGGAGAGTTGGCTTGGGAGTGGCAACTCTCCTTTTCTGGGAACTGAGGTAGCAGGGGGAAGAAAGAGGCAGGGGAGATCCATGGTAAAGATATCACAAAACATGGGGCAGATTCAATTCTCCCAATATGTTGAAGTAGGGGACAGGATGAGGTCCTCAGGCCAAGGATTGTGCTTTGCTCTGGGACAGCATGGGGTGCCTTCGAGTCACTGGACCAGAGGGGGAGCAGGGATGTAGTAGTGGAAGCATCCATTCATCAAAGCTCTTTCTGTGCAGGCAACAGGAGCCTGTGAGAGCTTAAAAGGGCATTTGGTAACCAATGACAAGGCATGATGCTTTGCGGTCCAGAGATCTTTGGACTGAGCTCAAATTCAGTTTTCGGCCTGAGTTCTGTCCCTCTCAGAGCTCTGTTTACAGGATGGCTGCTGCAGCACCAGTATCTGTACTACCTTCCAGTACAGGCTATGGGGAAATGGGAAGCCCTGACTCCCACCTACCTTCCAGTACAGGCTATGGGGAAATGGGAAGCCCTGAGTCCCACCTACCTTCCAGTACAGGCTATGGGGAAATGGGAAGCTCTGACTCCCACCTACCTTCCAGTACAGGCTATGGGGAAATGGGAAGCCCTGACTCCCACCTACCTTCCAGTACAGGCTATGGGGAAATGGGAAGCCCTGACTCCCACCTACCTTCCAGTACAGGCTATGGGGAAATGGGAAGCCCTGACTCCCACCTACCTTCCAGTACAGGCTATGGGGAAATGGGAAGCCCTGACTCCTTAGTCTCACGATCTGTTTGCATCTCACTGGCAATCATCAGATCACGTGTCAACTCTAATGGCCAAAATCTCTCTCCAGCTCTGACGTCCAAGGTGAGGGTATTTGGAGATGAGGAGGCTATCTTAGGCTTCAACTGACCTGTTAGAAAGTTATGCTCAAGGTAGGCTTGGATTTACACACCTCAGCCTTACTAGGCCCAAGGAAAGGGAATGAGGGTTCAAATTCAGCCTGAACAGCTTCAAAACATCAACAGCAAAAAAAACCGTGCATACCATTGTGCATTATGCAGAGAACAAAGGATTTATCCCTTCTTAATGTATAGCAGAGTGATTTGGGCAGTGCTTTGTCCAGCACCCAAAATCAGTAAGGACTTTGGATAAAAATTCAGAAATGCTGTGGCTTCCAAACCAGTATAGAAAATGGACTATGGATCCCATGAAACAGGACCAGAAAAAACGTTCTTAGAATAAGCTTTCTTGGTGTGCCTTCATGTGGGAATATCGCAATCTGATGGGCACAGAACATTTATGCATGTGACCTCTGCTGGCCAGAGAAGACCATGGTCTGTCCGTCTGCTGGGTTTGGGGCACAATCCCAGTGTCTGTCAATCAGTTCCTGCAGAGAAAGGGAGACAGATTTAAGATGTTCCTCTTTTTTTTTTTTTTTAGTACAGTTTTGTTTTTGTTTTAAGACAGAGTGACACCATGCAGCCAAGTCTAGGCCTGCAGTTAAGTGTCCTGGTGTTCCAGGTGCGCGCCTCCACACCAGGACTGCCCTTCTGTTGTCAACCGGAGGGATGCAGACTGGGAGAGCTGCTCTCTGAAGGTCAGCTGTCTTCTTCTCCACACAAGTGAAATAGCAGTCAGGGAAAGAGGAGGGGGGGCGCATCTGATCTGGAAAGGGTCGAGATCTAAAGGAGCTTGTGTGTTGTGAAATCAAGCCAGTAGGTAGCTGGGGTGGGCAATGGGCAGAGCACAGTGGGACATGAAGGGAGAAGCTGAAAAAGGCAAAAGGCTCTACAGTCAGGGGAGGGTCCTGCACTTCACCCAACAGCAATGCACAGCTGGGAAAAGAGCAGGTTTCCTGAAGCCCTCTTTAAGCAGTGAAAGTGATTTGGTCAAAAAAAAAGTCACCCCCTCCTCTCGGTGTGTGTGTGTGTGTGTGTGTGTGTGTGTGTGTGTGTGTGTGTGTGTGTGTGCGTGCGCGCATCTCCCTTTTCTGGAACCCTTGAATTCTGTCATCTGGAGTGTTCTCAGCACCAATCGAGTCCAAGTTGTAATTTGCCTCGTACTAGGTAGTCAATCACAGTCAACACTAATGTCCCAATGACATCCCAGATGAAATCCTGGACAGTCGTTGGGCAGTGGCATCAAGAGATCATTGTATCCATGCCTCTTCTTGCAGGTCAGAGACCCAATAATCCTTTAAGTTGCCCTTTAAGGAAAGTGAATTTTATTTATTTATTATTTTAAAATTTATTAGATTTTTTTAAAAAAAATACCAATCCAAGTTCCCGTTCCCTCCTCTCCTCCCACTCCCTCCATACATCCTCCCACCCCACACCCATCTAATATTCAGAGAGGGTTAGAACCCCATGAAATTAGGATTTCTGTTTGTGGTTTGAACAAGAGGCCTATACTTTACAAAAAAAAAATGTTCACCATAGCTTTAAACTTCTATTTTCGTTATTTTGTAATTTTTTGATTTCTTTTATAAGTAAAAGCATATAATGTATACATATATGCATATATATTATATATGCGCGCATACACACACAAAACACACCCTTCAAAAATATCCATAAAGATGAAAAGAAAAAATGTCACGTGGTGACACTTGCCTGTGATCTCAGCATTTGGGAGACCCAAGATAGGGTCCTAAGTTTAAGGTCAAGTCAACCCAGGTCTGTACATAGAGAAACTTTGTCTCAAAATGCAAAAATGAAGCAAACAAAAAAGTTTTGGACAAATAATAAAAAACAATCTTACACAAATAGCAAGCGATTGTGGCACAATGATTTAGCCCTAAGAATTCAAATGCACTACACATTTCACACGCAGTGAACATTTGTATGAGCCACTATATACAGTGCGTTTATTTACTGGATGTTATAAACAGCCTAATTTTTCATTTAGCTCTTTGAGGTACAGGCTACACAAGTTCAGAGCCAATTTTTCCTCAGTTGTTTTTCTAAGAAAAATTGTCTCTCAGACCTGAGTCCCATAGACCCGAGGTCCAGCTACATTTGATGTCCAAGCATTCTGACTCCTTAAGCTTTTATGTGTTGGCCCTGCGAGACAGAAAGTGGAGTGAAGTGAGTCACATATGCACGGTGCGATAAAGCAATGAATGTCTGAGGGAATTTGCCGATGATTGGCATGTAAACAAGGGGTGACCCTTTTGTGTAACTTTCTTCTTCTGAGGAGTTGGCTAAAGATCTGGGTACTTTGGGGGATGCCAAATACATGGTCTAATTTAAGCACTGTTGACTTTTTATTAAACTCTTTCTTCTAAATACCTTGCCACTGAGAGCTAGGAGGAGCCTGCCGCTGCCATCCAAGGCTTCACTTGACAGAGCTGTGGGCTGATCCTGGCATCTTCTCTGCACTGGGGATCGGTTTTCAGAGGCATACTCGAACTGGAAGGGAGAGACATTTCCCACTGTCCATCCAAACAAAATGAAGTCAGCTTTGACTGTTGCAAAATGTCGATGAATTCTTCAGAGTAAATCAGCCCTGTCAGGGTGATACAGAACCGTCAGCTCTTTGTGACATAATATAATATGAAATGATATTGAACAACATGCGTTTGGCGCTAAATTGTTAGCGCATTTTAGGTTTGACAGCACCAAGTTTATTGCTTTAATCCCAAGGTCTTTTAAACCTCTTTGACATAAATTGAGGTTGGCTTTTGTGGGGGGGGGGGCGGGCTCCACTTTCCTTTCCCTTCCTTTACCTAAAACTGCTTTTAACAGTTTATGCTAGTACATCACACTTGTTCTGGGTGACAAAGGGAAACAGAAAAGAGGATGTATTCGAATGGAAAGAGGGGGAGCGGCCACTTTAGGCTAAGCAGCCTGCACCTCCTTTTGTCCTCATGAGACAGCTTTCTTTGGGCATGTTGCATTCCACTTCTAATAAGGTGTGGCTCCGTGAACAAAAGCAAGGTGGGGCGAAGTCTTCCACAAGGTGGAGGACAGCCACAGCCGGGGAAGAAAGAAAGAACTCCTAATCAGAAACAGATCTTGGTGCTGCGTCCTGCTTCAGTCGAATGCATTTCCATATATGGCTTCCTGCTGTCCTCCTCCACCACCTGCCCCCAGCAGACACTCTCAGAGATCAAAGATGACTTCTGAAACCTTGATTTAGTAAGCATGGCACACAAGCAGAATCCCTAAGTTTTATATTGTAATCGGAGCTCCAGATGGCTGGTGGGTTCTGGTCTCACACAATGGGACGGGGCAGAGGACAATGAGGGTCTCTCCTTCGATTGATTGCCTTCCTGAGGTTGGTGTTTCTTCCGAGGCACCCTGTTTACTTAGCCAGGTTCTTGTGAGAAGGTTCTTCACATGGGGGGCCAGGCCACCCGGCAGAACATTGGTGTAAGGCTGTTGGTTCTGGATGGGCTGGGTGAGCTATCTTGCAGCTGTCCTGTGAGCTGCAGATCTCTGAACACAGCAGGATAGAGTGTGGTAATTCTCCTGCAGCAAAAGACAGATGTGAATCCAGCTCTTTCCCCAGAATGAACTTACTTACAGGCCACTTAAATTCTCTTAGTTCATTTAGTCTCTCATTTATGAAACAGGGAAGTTGAATCGGACATTTGCTGTAGAAAGAGGAAGATTCAGAGACACGGCGTGGCACCTCTGGAGACCTGTCAGTACAGTTGTCCCTCTCTCTGCATCTTTGCATTGCTGCTTATAAGCATGAAGGTCAGAATTAAGTTGCATTTTTTCATAAGGACTTTTTGAGAATACGTATAGCCACCCAGAATAATTTTTCACACTGATAAACACAAACATTCATAGACACAAACATTCAAAACATGTATTGTTATCCAAAATAACAAATATATTTTGCTAACTGAAAATGTAGATTAGAAGACTATGGGCTCCCCATTCCATACATGATTTCTGATACTAATGTAGTAAAACAAAATGTCTGGCTACTGAGATTATATTATGAAGTACATATGATTATGTGTATTATTACAATACATTATATACTATGTGATTTGATTGTATTCACCCCTCAGTGTCTTTCCATATCCCTAACTCCACTGAAACTTTCTTTTTTTAAACAACTTCTCTCTTACTTTCTTTTCTTTTTCAAAGACAGAGTCTGACAGGCTGTCTGGAACTTGCTATGTAGATCAGGCTGGTCTCAAACTCATGAAGATTCACCTGTGGCTACTTCCTGAGTAATGGGGTTAAAGGCATCCTCACCGTCACCTTGCACATATGACTGTTGTCTCTGGGCAGATGTGTGGTTAAAATAGTCAAGAACTATTTTTAGCAAATTTTTATGACCCCTGGCATCGGATCTCTATAACTTAGGCGTCTTGTTCAACTGAATTGTTTTCACCCTTTGATGAACACTCCTAGCTCCTCAGTTTCCCCAGCTATCATTCTCCTCTCTACTTTCATGCACCTGTTTATAATTTCTCCATGTTAGATCATTCAAGATTTTCCTTTCTGTGTCTGGCTTATTCTCCGGATGTCTTCTGGCATCATTCAAGTTTTTGCAAATGTCAGGATTATCATTTTGTTTGAAGACTGAATAAGACTTGAGTGTTTGTGTGTGTGTGTTCCACATTCCATCTATTTGTCCACCCACTCACCCATCCATCCATTTATCTATCTATCTGTCTATCCATCCATCCATCCATCCATCCATCCATCCATCCATCCATCCATCCATCCATCCATCCATCCATCATCTGTCCGTCTGTCCATCCATCCATTATACTTTACTATGATAACTAACACTGTAGTGGACTTGGGAATTCAAGTATCTCTTTCAGGTTCTGGTTTTATTTCCCTCGAGTGTCAACTAGAAGCAGGATTTCTGAGTTGTATAGTGGTTCTGTTTTTGAGCTGCCCATGGAACTGTCACACAGTTTTCTGTAATAAACACGCCAGTTTCAATTCCTGCCAAGATTATGTGCAGGGTTTCCTTTTCTCCTACCTTTGGCAACACTTGCATTCTTGTCTTTTTGATGTTGGCCATTCTAACAGACATGAGGGACCATTTCAAGTTAGCTCTTTTGGAAGTTATTCATTTGATGTGTATGAGTGTTTTGCCTGCATAGATGTGTGTGCACCACATGCATGCAGTGCCTTTGGAGGGCAGAAGGGGAGATGGATTACCCGGAGCTGGCATCATGGGTGGTTATGAGTCCTCATATGGATGCTGGGAATCAAACGCAGGTCCTCTGCAAGAGCAACAAATGCTCTTAACCACTGAGCAGTCTCTCCAGCTTCCTGTTGTGGTTCTGATTCACATGTTGCGTTTCCCTGATGACTGGTGATGGTGAACACTTTCCCATTGCCCTAGGGACCACTTTATGTCTTTCTTTTGAGGGATGTATATTTAACTTCTTATTCCAGTTTAACTGAGTTATCTGTTTGCTATTGAGCTCTCTATGTGTTTTGGATGTTGCCTTCTCAAAGATCTAAAGCAACCATGTTCTCCACTGTGGAGGCTGCCTTCCCTCTGAGGAGTGTTTTTTCTGAACAGAAGATTTTAGTCTGATGAGACCTCACTTGTGTGGTTTCACTTGTGTTGTCTGTGTTTTTCTTGCCATATTCTCAAAATATCCTCCCTGAGATCAACGCTGGGAAGCATTGTCTCTAGGGATTGTGTTTTGTTTTCTTTTTCTTCTGTTTCTCTGTATTTTCCACATACTGATATTATGATGTATCAAAATACTTGCATAATAAAAATTTTAAATCAGAGGGAATTTATGCTTCTCCGCTGACATCCTTTGAACATGGCTGAGATTTCTTCTCGCCTTGTATGTTAATTGCTGGATTCCTTGTCTAATCACTGTTTCTTTTACATGGGTCCAGATGTACACAGGACTCCAGATGTTGTCTCACTGGAACACAGACTTGGATGTAGCTAACACCTGTCTTTCCTGTACCGAGGGAGCTGATCTTCTCTGTCAAGACCTTTAGTTTGGAGGTCTTAATTAATGAAGTGGCCCACACTCTGGGTGAAGGGCCCCCCTTGCTCTTTCATCTTTTCAAACTCTGGGATCATCTCAGCTGAGCAGCAACCTTCTTCTATCTCCATGTCAACTCTTCTCCTGAGTGGTAGAGTCCACTTGGGATGACATGAGATGCTATCAAGTAATTGCTAAAGACAAGGGCTGGTCAGAAGAGCTTTACAAGTATGGGTACTGTGATGAAGACTGTCAGAGTCCTGAGCCCTTTTGATTTCTAGAGTTGGGGGGGGGAGGGTCTTGCTAACATATCTCTCTCCATTTTAAATCTGTTATGCAAAGCTAGGTTCCAGCTTCAATTATTTTACAAGTGGTTCAATAGTTTGATAAATTATTCAGGGTTACAGTTCACATTGCTTTAACCAAATAAACTGATCTGGGAATATTAGATGATGCCAGTCAGACCACTGGTGGGCACATAACTCCCCCTTTGTAATTTTACATTTTTAAAGGGAAAACAATGCCAGCAAGTCATACATTAATTATAGCCAAGCAGATGTAAGGAAAACTCACCTCTTCTCCATGATTCAAGATGAGCAGCTCAAAACTCCTCCGGCAGACAGCAGGAGGGGGATTCTCTGAGGGGCTGAGAAGAACCAAATCCCAGTCCTGGCCAAGCTAGCTTTATTAGACAGACAACCTCCTTGGCCTTTTCAATTTCTAGAGACTTGGGTCTTGCTACCAAGTCACTCTTTGATTTAGATCTGATACACTATGCTATGAGATGTCCTTTGTCCTTATGTCTGATTCAAGTGCCTGACTCTTCCATATTGTATGTAGACACCGCTACTTCTCCAGGGCATGGAAGGAAGTATATGTAAGTAGAAGTTTGCCACTGTCTACAGAAGAAGGACCCGTTTCTAGGAGCAGCTGTAGACCTCCTGTTGGACAAACACAACTGTTTCCTAATCCTGGAGACCACTCTGTTAAGGGTCATGAAGGCATGTTCATCTACTCACGTCTGCCTCTGGTGCCATCGGAAATGGGCACATGAGGAGGTCTCTGAGAGTCCCATGGAAACAATGTGTGACCAATCCACAGCCACAGGTTCTCTTCTGCAGCCAGGAAATGGCCACACCTCTCCGATAGGTACACTTCTTAGCCCAGACAGAGAGTGCTTTAGACCAGGAAGACCTCCATAATCTGGAATACAGACTTGGTGTCCAAATCCTGCTCTACTCCCCCTAGACCTAAAACCTCTATGGCACAAGCTTCTTTCCACCATAGGCTCATGTGGTTGCATAATTGGTACCTAGCTTGTGGGCTTTCTGAAAGGCTGTAGAACCTTGGGGCATGAGGCCCGACTTAAGGAAGCAGGGTGCTGGGACAGGCATTTAGGGTAGATTTGTCTCTGGTTCTGGTCTCGTTTCTCTGCTTCCCAGTCCACCAAGATGCAAGGGACACTGCTTCACACTTGTAGTGCAGTGTGAGTGGGGCCACCCCACTGCCACACCTTCCCTACCATGATTGACAGCATCCCCCGAACTGTGAGCCAAAGCAAAATCTTCCTGCTTGAAGTGGCTTCTCTCATGTACTTTGTTATAGGAACAAGAAAATAACACAGTAAATATGTCTGCTGTCTTGATAGTGAACAGTCTGATAATCCAGACTACTACGGTCATGTGGAACTTTGGAATAAGAAATTGATATTAATTTCAAACAATGTATAATGAACACACATCTAGAATATGAATCCCACCTACTATAGAAAGTCCAGAAAAACCCTTACTTAGTAACTGGTATCTCTGGGGCATCTTTTAAAAAAATTATTTTAAACATTTTTAAGTACGTTTAGGTAGTGTGGTTGTACGTGGATATGTTACTGAAAATGCAGGTGCCTGTGGAGAGTAGAGGCATTGGGGCCCTGGAACTCGAGGTGGAGATGGTTGTGAGCTGCCATGGGTGTTGGGAATCAAACTTGGGTCCTTTGAAGAGCAGCAAGTGCCCTTAATGACTGAGCCATCTCTCCAGCCCTCTCTGGTGAGTCTTACGTGAATTTCACTTCTTCCACTTCTGTCTATGGAGTGATTGACGCATCTTGGCATTGTGTTCCTTGTGGCTATTTCTTCTTTGGTAATCACACTGATGTAGTCATGAAACATCACCTCTTCTCTCTGAGTTCTAAGCTCACTATTAAATGACAGTTTCATGCAGTAGATTTTCAATAAGATGCAGGAATGACTGTCAAGGTTTGTTCTGTCAACATGACATAAGCTAGAGACAGCTGGGAAGAGGGAACCTCAGTCGAGGAAATACCTCCATCAGATCGGCCTGTGGCATGGATAGGAGGCATTTCTTGATTAATGAGGGAGGGCTCAGTCCACCATGGGAGATGTCACCCCTGGGCAGGTAGGCCTGGGATAGATGCAAATCAAGTGGAGCAGGCCATGGGAAGCAAGACACTAAGCAGTACTCCTCCGTGGTCTCTGCTTCAGTTCCTGCCGTGATTTCTCTCGGTGACAGATGATAAACTAAATAAGCCGCCCTTTCCAGGGGATGCTTTGGTTCCTAGTGTTTACCACTGCAAGCTGGAACAATGACAGGGCAGCTTTAAGTGTAGCACACAGATTCTGAGTATGTCTCAGGATAGCGACAGAGGAATTTCAGAATTAAGACTCATCACAGTGTGTTCTTAGCAACTATTGCATATGAGAGACTAAAGAAAGATGCTCCTCCCAGCAGGCAGATGTGGCTGTGGACATTTGTGGTTGGTAAATAGGAGCCATTTTTTCTTCCTTAAACAGAGAGAAAAATTGCTATCAATGGTGACACTCAGGACTGTGGTTTGAAACCAGCTGCTTGCCGGGGTCTGGCTCACAGATGTGATTTTTTTCTTTCTTTCTTTTTTTGACTCACAATGGATATACTCACATTAAATTCAGTGGCCATCACCTTTAAATCACTAGCTCTTCTTAAGTCCTTTAAAAGTCGTAGTATCTGGTGACATTGAAGACAGCTCCTTACATGGTGAGGTCTGGCTGGTGCTGCCTCCTGCCAACAGAAGGAGCACCCTAATTTCCCACGACTCCATGAATTTGAAGGCAGCTCTTTCTCATGCCTGGCTGATGTTTGCAAGCACACATTTGCCTCTCAGTCCTGAACAATAGAGAAGAGCCATTGGTTTTTAAAAACTGTTCATTTATTTTTTTATATTTTATGTGTATGAGTGTTTGGCTGTGTGTCTGTCTGTACACTATGCTCATACAGTGCCTGCAAAGGTCAGAAGAGGATGTTGGATCCCCTAGAACTAAAGTTGCAGGCATTTGTGAGCCAGTATTTGGGTGCTGGGAACTGAACGTGGGTCTTCTGAAAGAACAGCAAGTGCCCTTAGCCCCTAAGCCATCTATCCAGCCCACAGCATTGGGTTTTGAGAGCCACACCGTAGTGAGGAGGAGTTACCCGATCTTCAGGGGCTTTGAGCGTCCCTCATTTCATTCTGTGAAAATGATGGCATCAACCTGCAGATTTTTGCCTAAAAAGGCCCAAGAAGTGCCTTGAACTCTTTAGAGGTTACTGATAGTCAAAGTGTAGATTTCAACTCTTGGCACTTCAAACTCCATGAAACATCTGTCTTGACTCCCTTGTCTTTTATGTTTGAAACTGGATACTATTCTAACATTGACTTTTCAGTGGACAGAGTTGACAGTTTTCTCTGATTTGATGCCCAGGCACATGTTAAAGTTTGATTTTTTGGGAGCTGAAGCCAAGCCTTGGGTGTGATTTTTTTTTGCATTTTAGGGTTCTCCCCTGTTTTTCTCAGGCCACTTGTCTTGTGACTTGCTAGTTGCTGCAATGCAGTTTGCAGGGTAGATTTCATATTCAGGAACTCTGAGGCAGATGCTGCACAGGGAGGCAGCAGATCATTCCTGGGGAAGTCAGGATTATAGGACGGAACCAGAGGGATAACTTGAGGAGTGTGGGTGTTTCACAACTACCTCGGTGTCTCAACGGCCAGATGCTTTGGCAAATGCGCCTTATGACAACTTTGCAAAGCCTGTTTATCATTTATTCACCTGCAGGCCAAGATGCCCAAAATTCAGTTTCCTCCACAGTGGAACCAAGGTGATGACTCAATGGCATTTTAGGGACAGCCAAAGTGAAGTCCCGTTGGAGACTGGTGTTAAGCATCCTCTTCCTGCTGCACAGCCCAAGAAGCACTTGCAAAAATCCCTGATTGGTAGCTGCTACTCAAGGATGTCAGTTCTGGGCCTCTGACATTTAAGATAGATGTTCCTGCCACCCAGTGCTTGTGAGTGGGCTTGGATTTGGGTTACTTTCCAAGCTTTTGCACGAATGTGACTTATTCTTCAGCTTGTTTGCTAAAATATACCATTCTGGGGACAGAGTCCCCACATGACTGGCAGGAGCATGTGGGTTCTAGCTTAGAGATCCACCACAGCCACCTCCTTGCAAGGTGTCATGCAGAGAGCAGCCAAAGTCAGACTTTGCCCAAGGAAAGTGTCTAGTCTCTTGACTAAGCTTCTTTCAGTGTCTCTTTGATTTCCCAGGGATGTTTATAGACATTGATAAGCAAAACTATCTGCCCTGAATTACAATGTTGATCACTCCATGCTTCTACAGTGAATAGCCTGGCCATATTCTGAATTCACAACCAGCCCAACCCCCTCCCTCCGCAATGTCTGGCATCCACTCAATCCACTCCCTGCTGTCCTAGATGTTTACCACAATTCCTTTTCTTCACAGTTCCTGATTTCCAGTTGGTTAAGGCTTGAAAGGTAAGAGCCCAGCTCCAAATGATTGGTGAGAATAGGCTGGCTAGCTTCTTGGAAGACGTATCTGTCACAACCATGACCTGAGCTCATCTGGATACTTGAGTTTCCTAGATAGAGATTAATAAATAATGGTGGGTATTTTTTCTGTGCTTTGTTTTACATATCAGCATCGAAACCTTCATTGTCAATCATGGGACCGTAGTTTTTTTAGGGTGCATGAACTGACCATTCTAATTCTAAATCATATGATATATTAACCAGAAAAGCCACAAAAGAAAATCTGGGTGTGTTGTTGTCTACCTTGTGAGTTTTATTTATTATTTACTCACTTATTTTTTTGAGATAGGATCTCACTGTGTTATCTTGGCTGGCCTGGAGCTCACTATGCAAACCAGGACAGCCTCAAAGTCACAGAGCTTTGCCTATATCAACTTCTCAAGTGCTGTGAATAAAGACATGTGCCACAATATCCTGCTCTTAGGGGCTTCTTCCTCTTCCTTTTCCTTTTCCTCTTCCTCTCCCTCTCCCTTTCCTTCTCCTTCTCCTTCTCCTTCTCTTTCTCCTTCTCCTTCTCCTTCTTCTTATTCTCCTCCTCCTTGTCCTCCTCCTCCTCCTTTTTTGCTTTTGTTTTGAGACAGGGTTTCTCTGTAGCTTTGGAGCCTGTCCTGGAACTAGCATTTGTAGACCAGGCTGGCCTCAAACTCACAGAGATCTGCCTGCCTCTGCCTCCCGAATGCTGGGATTAAAGGTGTGTGCCAGCAGCGCCCAGCACTTATGGGCTTCTTTAAATTATTTATTTATTTATTTGTATTTTGTATGCATGTATGTATATGTGTGAAATGATTGGTGTGGAAACCAAATCCACCGAGTCATCTCTCCAAGTCCTTCACAACCTTTCAGAACCATCATTTATCTACTATAAATCAGAGATTTTTTACAAAGAGGAGTTGTGGTTCCCCCCCCTTATTTGTGTGAGTTATACACCCTCACTGTAACTTGAAATTGCAAAGAGCACTGAACCAGACACATGCTTCTCCATAGACATACTTTACATGAAGTTATGTTAGGCATGCTAAGAAATCAACAATAAGGAGCAGAAATAAAATAATAACAGTCCACTATGGTTATCAAACGTTTGTAAATGTGATCTCTCTCCTCCCACGCTTGTTACATACTGTAAGAATTTTGGTAAATTCTTTTCTTTGGCGTATTTGATTTGGGAGAACATAGTCTTACACTTTGGGGTGGACCACCATTAGTTAACATCAGAGCCACTTGCTCATGAGTACTCATTATGATGTGTATATGAAGAGTTTCCCACAGGTTCATGTGTTGATCACTTGGTCCCAAGGTGGCATAGTCGTGTTGGAACTTCAGAGAGTGTGGCTTGGATGGAGATGGGGGTCACAGAGGGAATGCCTTTGAAGGTTATCTATGTGATCTTCAGTCTATTCCCCTCTCTCTGCTTCTTGTCTTCCTGAGCTGCAGACTTTCTTCCATCTCGTGATCTTACCACTATGATGTTTCAGTCAAGGGCACAGAGCTAAGAAACCATGAATGGGGCTCTTTGAAGCCACAAGAAATTAGATACTTTCTCTTTTTAAGTTGTTCTTGTGGGCATTTTGACACAGGAACAAGAAAGGTAAGTACACAACACTGTTATATCGTGACAGGCACTTTGGTCATTGAGACAGCTACCAAGCGACCACCAGATGGGTAGCGTATGCAGTCTGTGTACTTTGGTCATTGAGACAGCTACCAAGTGACCACCAGATGGGTAGCGTATGCAGTCTGTGTACTTTGGATGAAGTTCACTCCATGAACAGGGCAGAGTGTGATGCTGTGGTATTTCATCACAACGCTCAGGATGCCGAGAAGGCGACATGCAGTGAGAATGTGTGAATTGGCTTTCCTTGTTGTTGTTTTAGAGGTTTCCGTTTCATCTTTACAGACTATAGTTGACCTTCTGTAACCGAAACTATGGAAACTGAATCCATGGCCGAGAGGAATCATCTTTTCTCCATGGAAAGAACGCAGGCTTGGGCTCTCTTCCCCAGGTCTGCTCCTTCACTCATCCTCTCGGGTATCATGAGCCGGGAGGATGAGTGGCCTGGACGGGCAAAGGGCCAGGACAGCGTTCTCTGAACCGTCCATAGCCTGTGCTCAGAATGGCAGGAGGGAGAGGGTGGGGGAGAAGAGTGAGAGATATTTCCCTTCTTGGTCCCCTTGTCCTCCATCTTGGTTACCCCATTAACTTTATCTACCATGTGGGTGACAGACAAACAGGGTCTCCTTCCATGAACTTCACTTTTACTCCACGGTGTGGAGTGTGCTCAGTAACACTTCTTGTTTAAACACCCTTTTACTTTTAGTTTTTTCATTGCTTCAAAATTCCATACATGCATATAATATATTTTGATAAAAATCCATCCCCACTTCTTTTCCAATCCTTCCCCTGTTCCCTCCTCCAATGACTTTCCGCTCACAAATTCATGTGTTCTATTTTTTCCAAACCCACTGAGTCCTTCTATATGTGCATGGGTGTAGGACAGCATGGGCTACCTCTTTCCAAGCTGTGGGTCAGTGGGATCCCATGGACTCCCCTCTGCAAACATTACAGAATCTTGCCATAGCTCTTCATCACCCTCCAGAACTTGATGGTAAGACCCTATTGCTGAAGATGCCCCATCCTTGAGTCACAGGACATGGGGGAATCAAGCTGGTACTCCATCTTAGAAACTCTATCTCTACTGACTAGCTTTCATTGTGCTGTGAAGTTCTATGCACACTGCCAGGCAAGAAAAGTGACCAGCAGTCTTAACCAGCTGTGAACTGTGCAAACTGCATGAATAACTGGCCTCACAAAGACAGACCAACAGGTACAATAGTGGTATAGATGTTATAGGAGTAATCAACCATTTTCTCATTAGAAACTGACCATATTTGCCATGTTGCTTTGGATGAGCAAGAAGGCAACCTTATGTCAACCCTGAGGTACTGGCTTGACTTGACTTTCTTTTTTTGGAAAGACTTTGTTCAAAACAGGAATCTTGCTCTTCCATGATGAGGGGTTGACACTGTAGCCCTGTATAAGAATCTGCCTAGGTTATTTATTCATCCACTTTATCCCCACATCCTGTGCCCATCAACAACCATTTTGATATGTTAACACATACTTGAGTTTTGTGTTCCACTGGGTTCTCACAAATATGTATATAATCTTGATTTATATGCATGAAACTTAATTTTATGGAAATGCTATTGGTTGAGACAGCATCATCTTGTTTGAATTTTTTCTCACTTGGCACTGTTTCGAAAACCCATGCATGTTGGTATGTGTATCTCTAGTCTGTCTCTTCCAATTGATTCATGGGGGGGGTTTACTCTGTGGCTTGCATTCACCATATTTCACTTGTCCACTTACCCCCTGGTGGGTAACTCAGTAGCTTCTACCCCTCAACCTGTGCATACTGTAATAAGCCTCTGTGAGCATGTCTACCTCTAGACAAATAGAAAAATTTGGGGGCACATACCCTGTAGCAGATGCTTACATTAAAGTTAACCAATTATTATACTATAGTTGACCAGTTATTCTACTGGGTTGGTATACTGGTCACTTGCCAATAACAGTGAGTTATTAGCTCACATTCATTCCAACATTTGGCATTATCCTGTGTTCTCATTCAGCCAGTCAAATGTGCATAAATGATGCCTCATTAATGTGTTAATTTGTATTTCTCTATTTCTTGTTTTAAGCATCTCATCATTGTGCTTGTTATCTTTAGAATTATCTCATCTATATCTTGCTAATAACACTCTTGACCATTTTTCTCCACTGGATTGATGTTTCCTCCTTGTGGTTATGCAGAAATTCCTTATGAATTCTGGAAACAGTAGGGGCTTATTTTAAGTATTACAAATATTTTCTCTTGTATCATCTAGTAATTTTGTTTATTATCTTTTGAACAAGACTCTTTTAGTTCAACATAATGAAATGAATCCCTTTTTGAGGCCTTATGGTACTTGTCTCTGAAGTTCATTTAAAAGGCTATGGCCAATGTTCTGATATAATACAGAGGGTCCTTTTAAGGATAGAGAGGGATGGCATGTATCAGAAATTATCTGCAAATGATATAACTATATATCCAGAATGATCAATTAAATCAACATATAGTATTAGAACTAACAAGAGTCCTCATTGATATTTCTGGATGTCAAATCAACATTAAAATATCCACAGCACTTCTCCACTCTAGCAATAACAAACTCAAAAACAGACCACTAAAGATGTTTGTCTGCTCAGACAATGCATTTTGCCTTTTCCATTTTGTTTACAGAAGAGAACTGGTCTTCTACCATGGAACATTTCACAAACACATAGTATCTGTTATGGTCTGGATATGAAGTTTACCGCTAAAAGACTCACCCACTATTTGAGGAGTGTCTTAATCTGTTTTCTATTGTTGTGATAAAAAAAACTGATCAAATATAGTTTGGGGGATCTTATTTCATCTTGCGGCTTAGAGTCCATCATGAAGGAAGTCAGGGCAGGAGCTAGAGTAGAAGCCACGGACGAATACTACTTCTGGCTTGGTAGCCATAGCTTTCTTAGCTTGCTTTTCTTCTTTTCATTTTTCAATCCAGGAGCACCTGCCCAGGGGTTGCACTGCCTAGAGTCCTTAGTGAGAAGAATGCCTTGCCTCACTTGCCAAACTAATGCAGGCATGCTTTCAGTTTAGAGTCCCTTTCCCAGATGGTGCTAGATTGTGTCGGGGTGACAAAATACTCAACAACAGAAGGACATTCTGAGAACTCTAGAAGGTGGGCACTAGCGGGAGAAAGCAAGTCACTGGAGGTAGATCCTTGAGATAATCTTATTTCTGGAATATTCTCTTTCTCTTCCTCTTTCTCTCTCCCTCTCTCTCTACTTCCAGCCCTTCCCCATCTCTACCTTCAAGCATCATTTTTGTCCATACTGAAGTGAAGAACTTCCTTTCCTACACAGTCCTAGAATCATGATGCGCTATCCATGAACCGAGTACTGTGAGACTGTGAGTCAAAACAGAGCTTTCTTTATTGAAGTTCTTCTCAGGCATGTTGTCATAGTAACAGGAAACGGCGAATACAGCATCCTAACAGGAAACTGCTGTAGGAAAGAGAAGGGATCAGAGAACGGGTGACCCTACAGGATGGAAGGACATGAAAGTGAGGAGTCTCCAAGGTTTCTTGGGTCTGCAGAGTCACTGGAACCCTGTGAGCTTGAAGGGAAGAGATTGCATGTCATACACCTTGCCTTCTCACGTAATGGGTCTTAAGTACTTACTGAGGAATGAATGTGGTATGTTTACCAAGGTCCTTGCAACCAGTTGTCTAGAACTTTCCATGAAGTCCCATGGGAAAGCCTTCTGAATGTAGAATTAGTTTGGGGAGATGATCAGGGAAGTGATGTAAGATATTTAGCACTCTCAGAAATAGGATTGAAAAGCAATTTAGGAACAAATCTTTTTATAACAAAGGATTTTGGGATAAATACTTTTATCCTAAGGACTCCTAGAGTCTCTCCATTCAGGACTTAATAGTTATTGTGATAAAATATGCATACCATAAAATATACTACTTAGTACCCTCTAGTGACATGATTATCACCATCCATCTCTAGAACCTTCCACCATTGCAGATGGAAATTCTTTCCTCACTGGAGCATGATTCCTCCCTTACTCCACCACTCCTCAGTAGTCACCGTTCTTTGTCTCTTTGTTTGGGGATGGTGTCTCACTCTACATCTCAGGCTCACTTCATGCTCACAATCCTCCTGCCTCAGCTTGTCAAGTGAAGAGACAACAGGCACAATGCCTGGCGCTGTTCTATTTCCTGTCCCTATGAATTCAAATACTCTTAGTAGCCTGTATCAGTAGCATCATACAGCGTTGATGCTTTTCCTTATGACCTATTTCACTGGCTGTCAAGCCTCATTCACATTCTAGCATGTGTCGGGACACATTCTTGTTTAAGGAAAATGTTGCATTGTATATATGAGCTGCATTTGTCTTGACCACTGATTCATTGGTGGGCATTTAGCGCTCTCTCTCTCTCTCTCTCTCTCTCTCTCTCTCTCTCTCTCTCTCTCTCTCTGTGTGTATGTGTGTGTGTGTGTGTGTGTGTGTCTGTCTGTCTCTGTCTCTGTCTCTCTCTGTCTCTGTCTCTCTCTCTCACACACACACGCATGTCTTTCTCACACACACACACACTCCACTTAAGCCATATTTATCGCACATATAATCTTGGCCAGTAATCGGCATATGTAACTATTGCCTCTGCATTTCTGAGGATCTCCTTAGAGACTGATGCTGAGTCAAGAGCTCTGGTGTCATCTGACAAAGAAGGGTGCCTAGAAGAGATTCCACACAAGGGGGTCACTCTCCTCTCCCCCAGGATAGAGGCATGGCAGGAATGGGGTCCTTCCATGGAATGAATAGCTCATCAGTCAGGCCATTGCTGGTTGGTGTTTTGGGCAGGGATAGCATATATACAAAGATGACCAGGGACTACTAAGTGGTAAAGTGTGACTGAGGCATGGGTTGTATGTTCATAGTGGTTTGTGTGTAGACTGTGTAGTCCCAGCAGGCTGTACCCTGGTGGAAATGGGTAAATGATCAAGCTAGAAAAATAAGCTGAGGACAACATTCAAGTGGCTATTTCTTGAGATCACAGGAAATTGCTTAAAATCTGAAATAAATATATAGTCTTTTCTCATGCACAGGCACTTAATATACCTCTTTATGTGCACATGGTTTTTGTGACTTAATGATACACATGAAAATAAGCTTTTTTGATATCCATATACAGAAGGCTTCCTTGTTTATGGTCCTTATACCTTCCAGGTGGTGTTCATGGATGTGGTACAGCCTATTTAACCAGCTCCCTGTAGGGGAATGTTTGGCTGGTTTACCCATCTGGTTCTTACTGGCAACTAATGAACACACTTGCAGAGACATCGCTCCATGTGAGTGCAATATAACTAGAGGATAAATTCCCTACTGGGTAATTGACTGGTCAAAGGGTATATGCATATGTAATTTTTATAGATGGTGCTGACTTGCCCTGCTAGAGGGTTACATCAACTCGTAGTTCCCATCAGCAAATCTGCTTGGTTTATTTCTGTGGTGCCTCAAGGTGTCATCAGACTTGCCTATGTTTCCTGTTTCAGTGGGGGAAAATGGCATCATGAGATACCTGCAGTTTAGGCATGGCTCATCACAGCCAACTTGGGGTCTTACATCTCCTAGCTGAACTTTCTTGTCAACCTCTCCACTTTCAGCTCGGTCTTGGGTATTTTGGTATAAATTCTGAAGAAGTCATCACTGATCTGTTTTGTTGTTTTGAGCCTTTAAAAGGAGCAAGTATTGCTGAATTTTAGTGAGCACTTTTTTTGTCTTATATCTGAGATAATAAGATGATTCTTCTTAAACCCAGTTGTTTATATTTATTGGATTTTTGTATAATTTCACCAAGTTTGAATTTCTAAAATAAAACCTCATTTTTATTGTTCATCTTTTTTAATGGTTTGATGTACACAGTTGCTAATATTTCATATTGACTTTTACATCAACGTGCATAACACCATTAAGCTTCAGTTTTCAAAAAATATTTGTGTTCAATTTCTGCCAGCTTATGCATAATATTATATATGCCTTAATGAAAGGTTTTGTAACTGTTCCTTTTTTCCCCCAGTGCCTTAGACAACATTATTGAGTCAGGCGAAGTCATGACTCAATTAAAGTTTCTGGTGTTAAACTTTCTGTGTACCTGTTACTTAGGTTCTTCTGTTTCCCATAAAGAAATCCATGCAGTGCACCCCTATGTTAGGCATGCAGCATCCCCCATATGCTAGGCATGCAGCGTGCTCCTAAGCTAGGCATACAGCCCACCCCTATGCTAGGCATGCAGCACACCCCTATGCTAGGCAGTACATTCCTATGCTAGGCATGCAGCACACCCCTATGCTAGGCATGCAGTCTACCCCTACTCTGGAGATCAGATCAAATTTATTTGTGCCTCCCTCTACACTGACTCTTTCTTGCTCTCATTTAATTTCTAACATTTTGAACTAAGATGCCTGATTTGTCTTCATTTGTTTGGTCCCTTTTTGTGTGAGTGTAGATCTTAATGTTGTGCAATATTTTGTTTCTGTTTTGATAAATAAAGCTTTCTTAGAGTCAGAGGGCAGAGCTAACCACTAGTTAATCATAGAGATTTGGAAGGCTATACAGAGCAACAAGGCATGATAATGGATGAAGCATTAATCTAATTACTCTTCATCAATAAAAAGTTTGGAGTCAGATATTGGGATAAAAATCTGGACGATCAGAGAACAGGAGGTAGCTACCAGTTGCTTCCTACCTTGTGAGTGCAGACTGCACTTATGTTTCCCAACTGCCCAAACCCTAATAATCACACAGAAACTATATTAACTACAACACTGTTTGAC
The DNA here is from genome assembly GCA_004026605.1 of Ondatra zibethicus. NCBI lineage: Eukaryota > Metazoa > Chordata > Mammalia > Rodentia > Cricetidae > Ondatra > Ondatra zibethicus. The sequence continues at coordinate 192,259 of PVIU01000474.1, forward strand.
TAATGGCTCAGGCATACTCCTAGCTAGCTCTTATCTTAAATTAACCCATTTCCATTAATCTATGTATCACGACAAGGTTGTGGCCTACCGGCAAAGTTCCAACATCTTTTTTCTTTGACAGTTACATGGCATTTCCCTGACTCCACCTTCTTTCTCCCTGCACTCAGTTTAGTCCCCTCCCCACCCTGCTTAGCTCTGTTCTGCCCTGGCATATACCAAAGCAGCTTCTTTATTAACCAATGGTAATAAAATGGTATATTCACAGCACACAGAGGGGAATCACACATCATCTTCCTTTTTCTGTCCAAATAAAAAGAAAGGTTTTAACTTTTTCTTTTCTTTTTTTACTTTAACATAGTAAAATTACATATAAGAAAACAGGTATTAAACAAGAATTACAGTTACAATATTTAGTCTATCTGTATCTAAAGTTTTATATCTAACTTATCTTTTATCATAACTAAGGAAAACTATAACTGTAACTATCTGTCTTCAGCTCCATCAAAGACCCCAGAAAGGTATAATATTACCTAAGTAAATAGGAAGTACATTGTAAGCAACTTCCAAAACTCAAGGATTGACAGAGAAATCTCACTGACTGGACAGTCACCCAAAGTTCTTTTGTAACATTGGGGCATCCATCTTCAGCTTACAAGCCCATGGTTTCCAGAAGGCTTTTCCATGAAGCAGGAAATTTGAAAGACTGTTTTGTCTATATTGGCAGTTTGTCAGTCACTTTCTTCTGTGTCCTGCAGAATGTCTGGTAGACTCTTTCATGAAGCAGGAACCCTAAAGTATGCCTCACCTTCTTTTGGCAAGTTCAGCAGTCATTTTCCTGTGGGTTCTGCATGTCCAATTCATAAAAATACCATCAAGCAGTGCAGGCAAGAGCAGTTTCTTGCCCAAATGGCTAACAAATTTTATAAAGAGTCTCTTCGATGCTCATCTTCTTCTTGAAGTATTGGTCCTGCCAGAAGCAGACAAGTCTCACTGTCAAGAAAAGTTTAATCTTTTAAAACCTTTCAAATGCCATACTCTGCAGGTCTTTGAAGTGTTGAAGATTATTTATCTAACTGAAATATATCTCTGTATATTTAGGAAACCTAACTAACATGACTACAAGTTTGACCATTATAAATGACTATCAATCTGCAATTTTTAATTATACATTACATTTTTAAATAAACTGTATAAGCATAACACCTTAAACAAGAGTAGAAATATACATAGAACAAAATTAACCTTAAATTTGCATCAATAAACCAAAACCCATACCAAAGAAAAGTATTCATTTCTATATCATATTCCCTTTTTATTTTTTAGAAAGAGATTGTCTGTGACCATTAACCACTCATAACCAAACCCCTTTAAATGAAAATAAACATTTATAAACAATCATTTTGGAAATTTGGGCATTGTTTTCTCCAAACTGCTTCCTGCCATTTGTTGAGCAAAGTATTTTTAAGTGTTCACAGAGACCTTTCAGAGGGTCTTGTTCCATTAAATCACGTTATCCTAGAAGGAATCCATAAAAATCTCGTCTTCTGTGGAAACAAAAGCAGAACCTCTTTTCCAATGTAAAATATCAGACTCAAATTTTGAAGAAACCTTTAAAACATATATGTTGGTTTAGATTAGCAGACTGTAAAATGGTATGTCTCTCTGTAGTTAGTTCATTTGCAGTCAAAAGGAAATATAATAGTATATATAATCCAGACTCTCTTTGTATTTTCCACCTTGAGTGGCTTTTTTTCTATTACTTTTTAATATTTATTTTCTTTACCCTTTTAATTTATGTAATCTGTACTTTTTTATATTGATTTTACTGTCTCTTTAAAGATTTTGTTTTATTTTTTAAAACCATTTACTTCTTCTTGTAACTGCCTATACACATTTTCCTCTCTCTTCCAAGCCTACACACATTTTTAAAAAAATAGTGTGTTTCATTTAGAGGTCTTTTATATTGAATCTGACTTATTGTGTATCTGGAAACCTATTCTAACAAGCAGCATTTTAAAATGGCAAGCAATGTGGTTGTGGCAGCCATGGATGCTGACTCCACCTCTCTTGGCCTTTCAATATGGTGGAGGTGTGTTTACTGCCAGCTCTGGGACAGCTGGTGGGAGCTGCGTTCACCACCTCAACTCTGGGAAGAACTGTGCAGCACATAAACCTTTTTTGTTTTTTTTGTTTTTGTCTGAGTAAAAGCTAAACTTGCCATGTAGCACATTGTGCAGCCTGGAAATATCTCTGTGCATGGTGTCAGGAATCCGCCATTCTCTCCTGGCTGTGCACACCTAGCAGACCTGGTCCCACCACTTGCCCAGGTGGGGAGTGCTTAGTCTCAGGCCTGCTCTCAGCTTCATTTCCCCTGACCCAGAGGGGGCATACAAGTACCCTGACCATAAGTGGGTGGCAGGCCACACAAGATAGCCCCAAATGCTTGGGCGCCATTGTGTAAACAGAGATTGTACTTAAATTTCCCAGCTGCCCAGACCTGAATAATCACACAGAAACTATACTAATTACAACACTGTTTGACCAATGGCTCAAACATATTCCTAGCTAACTCTTATATCTTAAATTAATCCATTTCTATTAATCTATGTATCACCATGAGCATGTGGCCTACAAGTAAGGTTCCAGTGTCTTTCTCCTTTGGCAGCTACATGGAGTTTCCCTGACTCTGCCTTCTTTCTTCCTGCATTCAGTTTAGTTTTTCTACCTAGCTCTATTCTGCCCTGCCATAGGCCACATCAGCTTCTTTATTAACCAATGGTAATAAAACATATTCACAACATGCAGAGGGGAATCCCACATACTACCTCTCCAGTTCCTCAGTTCAAAAGGATCTAGCTCCAGTCTCCTCCCTGTCTTATCACTTCCTGTTTCTGTACAGTCCTCCAGACCTCTATGTTAACTAGTGGCTAGCTCTGCCCTCTGACTCCAAGCAAGCTCTATTTGTCAGAACACAAACAAAATATCACACAGCATCCTACAGCCTTTTTTTATGAGTACATGACTTTCTCTGCTTTACAACTATATCTGTCTTCTCTGATTGACAATATTACTATTGTTTTACTGAAATTTCTTAAAATTTAGATTGCTTTCTCCGTCAACATAGCAGTACACATAGAGACATTTAGAAACTTTTAGATAGGAAAGGCCTTTTGTTTTTTATTGCATTTACTTCTTTTTTTATTATATTATAATCAGAATAATCTAGTTCTTAAAACAATTAAAGAAAAAGAGGCCATGAATATGAAAGAAAGCAAGAGGAAAGCACATGAGAAGGTTTAGTGGGAGGAAGGAGAAGGGGAAATGATATAATTATAATCTCAAAAATATTTTAAATTATTGTCTCTTTCTAAGCTTTTTAAAATTCTTTGAAAATTTCATCCATGGATGCAGAATATTTTGCTCTTATCAACTCTCAATTCCCAGTCCCCAGACTTCTTTATTTATTTGTTTTCTTAAAAAAATGCTGGAAGTTACTTTGTGGTTTTGAAAAAATTATTGGGGTTCCTTTGTAGCTACAATGTGATCAATTTTTTAAAATAAATGTCTTATGGAAATTTATGAGGAAAGCAAATGATATTTTGCCAGGGTGTATAATAAGTGTATCTCAGTGCAATCTGACCTGTTTAGTTGTGTGGCCCAAGTACACTAGGGTTGTTCTTCCTGTACCCTTGGCCTGTCTGGGCCTGAGCCATGGCTGTCTCCCATTCCTGCTGCTGTTGGTTCTGCTTGATTCCCCAACTATGTGTGCTCCTCCTCCTCATCTGTTACAGATGCTGAGTCAGCCATGTGCAGGACTAAGAATCCTCACAGCATCCCCAGGAGCCTCATTCTTACATAGCAGAGGACACCCTTCTTGCTAAGTATGGTGGAACACGTGTAATTCCAGTACATGGGATGTCAGAGCAGAAGGATCAGGGGTTCAAGGTCATCCTGGGATATCTATTAAGTTTGAGGCCAGTTTGGGCTATGGGAGACCTGGTTTCTTAAAAACAAACAACCAACCAACAAATAATACATAAATGATAAAAAGAACAGAAGGTCCCCTTCTCTGCCACCATCATGCAGCTTTTCTGAATTCTATCATATTAGACATCGAATGTTCAGCCTCCAGCCCCTTCACGCTCACAATCTGGAATGCCTGTGAATGTCTTGTATGTTTAGCTTCTCTTGCCATTAGTGCCTTATGCATCTACAGAGTCCAGGGCTGACTTTGCTGTGTGGGCTGTCAATCTTTCTTACTTGTGCCTTCCTTTACTATGACACCATTTATTCTTGTTCTGAGATGTTACTGTGTGGTCGACTTTGCTTCTTTGTTCTGTTCTAAGGTTTTGTTTATTTATTTGTTTTGAGACAGGGCCTCATTATCTGGTCCTGGCTGGTCTCAAACTCACAGAGATCTGCCTGCCTCTGCCTCCAGAATGTTGGGATAAAGGTATGCACTTCCACACCCAGCCTTGCTTTGTTGTTTCCAAAGTCCTCTGCTATGTGGCCAATTCTATTTGCATTTATTCTCTCAATATATAAAAATACTTTATTTCATACTTACTATAATTCCTCTAATTATAACTTTATGTGGCATCTTTAGCTCTTATTCCTTTAGTCTTCCTTCCCTTTGTGACTGATGACAGATTTCTGCTCCCCTCTCCTTCCTTTCTCTGTCTTTCTTTTCAACCACCTGATTTTAATCTGGCACATTAGTATATTTCTGAGTCTGGAGGCAAGGGGAGCTTCTTATATGTGTACTGTTCTCACATCATTCCCATCCTTCTCAAATTTATGACTTTTTTCTTAATTATTAATTACACACACACACAGAGGAGGAGGAGGAGGAAGAGGAGGAGGAGGAGAGAGAGAGAGAGTGAGCGAGCGAGAGAGAGAGAGAGAGAGAGAGAGAGAGAGAGAGAGAACCTGCTGAGTTTACTTAGTATTTGTATGTATATGTGTTTAGGGCTGACCTGGGATTGAATAGCCTATCAGGAGCTTGTCTCTGGAGAAGATTGATCCTTCCTCTCTCAGCAGCTCTTAATTGCCTGTTGTTCTTCATCTATAGGTGGGGCCCTGTGATATTTCCCCTGTCCTCGTTGGCATGTCAACTGGTATTATGCAGGTCGTATTTGGCTGACCATATTGTTGAGATTTTTATGGGTGCAGCTTCCCTGTTGTGGACAGAAGACAGTGTCTTACAACAGGCCTCTGGTCCTCTGGCTATTACAATGTTTTCACCCTCTCTTCCATGACGCTCCCTAAGCCTTGGGTGTGGGGTTGTATTGAAGATGTATCATTTGGAGTGTGGCACCCTGCAGCCAGGCCAGGTGTTACCTGCATTTTGACCAGTTGTGAATTTTTGCAATGGTCTCTGTCTGCGGAACAAAGAAATTTCTTTGATGAGGTGTGAGAGCCACACTTATCTGTGAGTATACAGAGAAGATTTTAAAATGAAGCTAGAAATGATACGGGTTTAGCAAAGTGGCACTAGTGAGATCTCCTCCAGGGTCCATGACCTCACCAGTCACGCGTGTAAACTAGACTTCAGACCAACCGTGAATTCCCTCCTATGGAGTAGGCCTTAAGTGCAATTATACAGCCATTTTAATTTAATTATTTAATTTACTTATGTGGGCATGGACATGACATAGCATGCTTGCAGAAGTCAAAGGACAACTTGCAGGAACTGGCTCTCTCCTTTACTGTGTGGGACCCAGGGATCAAACTCAGGTCAACAGGCTTGACAACAAAGTGCCTTTAGCCACTGAGCCATCCCGATGCATCCCCAAACCCACGTTCGTCTTATGCGTATAATTCATCACTGATTGATTGTGATATGATTATCTGGTCATATTGGGGTACATGTTCTGCATGGCAGAGGTTAGCCAAAGCTGGTGCTTCCTCCAAATAGATCTAGAACATTCTGCTTTATGGTTGTTCTCATGCAGTAAAAGGCTAACTATTCCCTTCTAATCTCTGCTTTTACAGAGTGTATCTGCTTCTCCAGGCCTGAAGGATCAACAGCAGCCTGGGGAGGGCTCTGCTTACAGTTTAGCAGAGCTCAAGGCAGAAGCCAGTGTAGACACCCTGGCTACATGATTGAATTGATAAACAGAGACAGGGGGGTGTGGTGACAACCCAGGCTTCTGCCTCGTGCAAATTTAAGGGTGAGACGATGATCTGGTTCATCATGCTAGGTTCTGTGGATATCTGCTTCCAAGCAGTCAGTGTTGTGGGTAAGTTTGGAGCTCAGGGGATGAGGTAAGGAACAAAGGTAAAGGTCACTGGGCCTTGCTTGCTTTCTCTACTATTTCATGAGAGCCTGCTAAGGACCAGGCAGTATATAAATATCAGATCAAATAAAATGGCCTCGGAGGAGCACAGGTAGCATAATTTACTTGGGAAGTCGAGTCGTTGTGATATGGGGCTCCAGCTGTCCTTCCTCTAGGCATTCCCATATTGACAGCATGTTTGCTTCGTCGCATTTGTACCTGGTCATAATTTGAAGAGGAGAACTACCCAATGCAATTTCCTAAGTGATCTCATATAAACTGGGTTATTGGGAGCAAGGTGCGTTTCAATGTCTCATCTGAGACAGCAGCCACCAGTGACATCCTTGGCATCACCTTGGCCCATTTGTGAATAGCCATCAAGATCAACACAATTGAGGCAGAATACGTCAGTAATTTAGAGATGTGTCTTCAGATGGGGTCACCTCCTTCCCTTCCCTTTACGGAGGAAAAGACAACTGGGTTGAAGCAGATCTAAAAGGAAATGTAAACATTGAAAGGAGACATGCCCAAGTAAGATGGCACTTCTCTTTGAAGTACACTGTCCTCTATGACTTCCCCAGTGATGCCAGGGAAACTTGGGAGACAAGGACACCATGGAAAAGGTGACAATCCATTGATTTCCAGAATTTGTACCCATTCACTGTGTGTGCATATGGTGTGTGCATGTGTGAAAAGTGGGCCAGAGGAGAGGAACATGAAAATATTTTTAGATTCGCATCACCACAACATGTGGGAAGTGTTACCATAGATAATTCCGCACTCTGTCCCTAATTACGTCTTTTAATATTTTGTTTCCGTTTAAGAAGGGGCAAGCCATTGCCGTGTCTACTACATGCCTGGTTTGGGAATGGGAGAATTATACTAGACGGTGTGATTAACTGAGTTAGATGTGGAAACAGTTGAGAATGGGGCCTGGAATGTATGAGAATAAGTTTTCTGGGACTGTGTGCTGCTGTTATTCCTACAAAGTACTATTGTAGGGCTAACATTCAGAGAGATGCAGAGAAACGCAGGTGCGTCCATACTGCTTGAGATCTGGACTGGATTGAAAGATGCCTGGCAGTTAAGTAAAGCACACTACCTGGTGTGTTTATGAAGCCAGTTCTAGAGATGATTGATATGTGGGCCAGCCAACGGGAAGGGAAGACATGCCTGGCTGTAGGCACCACCACCAAATAGGCTCTAATAAAGGTTGAAGGGGAAGGAAGCCACAGCGCCTCCTAGTGAATGTGTCTGCCTTTGCCCCTGCAAACCTCAGCCTCCAGCTTCATCAGCCTTTCAAGGCAGACTGACACCAAGGACCCTTCCAGAGAACTCCAAGGCCCTTAGCAGCAGGCTGGGGTATATCATTGAACACCCTCATTCTGTAGCTTTCCTGTTCTTAGACAAGGCAGCTGCTGGGATCTCTCTCTTCCTATGAACAAACACATTAGACTCCTGAACCCCAATCTTGTCAGACATTCAAATCCCCTCTTATAATTGCAGACATGACCCGCACCCATACTGCACAGCCCCCTCCTGTCAGTCTTTTCTGTCTTTGGTGAATTGCCGAAGACCACTTGTCAAAGGATCAGCGTATGAATGCCTGAGTGTTTAGCCCTTTAAGTGCGCTGGCCTCTACAATATCTTCCCACGTCTTCCTTTGCCTTGACAAATATTATGAGACCAGCTGCCAAATAAGAATTAGCATCGCACCTTGGTCCTTCTCTGGGATGCTTTTGGGCAGTCACATAGCAGCCACTATCTATGGAGATGTTACTTTCAAGGGTTACTAGCGAGAGACTCTATGTATGTTCAGGTGCAGCTGCCTTCCCATCTCCGTTTACTTCATCCTTGAACAAATGAATGGACTGTGCACACAGAGACTACATCAGCATCTGCCTCCATTAATGTAAATGTCACAGCTACAAGCAGGAGTAGCTGGGATGAGGAGTTGAACCAAAGCCAAATAGAATCAGTTAATCTGTTTCTTCAGCTGTCTCCCGATGTCTGCAACTCAAAGGAAGGACTGAAAAAGCATCTGTCAAGGTGTTTTTGATGGGATGGACCAGAGAAAACAACTCAGACTAGCTTTTAAAAAGTGGTGCTGTGGTGCTGACACTCTTAGCTGGAAAGTCCAAACCTTAAGTCAGGTAAGGACAGACCCAGCATCGTTAATGACTTTGTCTCAGTATGTGATGCTGTTTGCTTTCTATTGTTAAGTAGCAAATTAACTAAAATACTCATGGCTCACAATACTAAAAACCCTCCTGTTAGCTCACATCTACTGTGGGATAGGAATTTAGGGGAAATTAACTAGGGACTTATGGCTCCGAGTCTTTCAAGAAGGCACAGGAAGGGTTTCAGATGGGGCCTGGGGAAACGGCTCCATCCACAAAATGCTTGGCTTACAACTCAAGAACATGAGTTTAATCTTCAGAACTCATGTCTCGTTTTGTTTTGTTTAAAGCTAGGTATGATGACCTTCAGTTATAATCACAGCACCGGGCATGTGGAGACTAGCAGCTCATTGGGCCTCACTGGCCAGCCAGCCTAGCCTACTCAGGGAGCTCCAGGCCAGTGAGAGAGCCTGTCTCCAAAAGGTCAAGTGGGTAGCTACTGAGGAATGACACCTGAATGTCCTCTGGCTTCTACACACGCACACACACACACACACACACACACACACACACACCAGCATCCATACCCGCCTGCACACACATACACAGGCATGCATGTACACACATTTGATTCTGAAGCCAACTGAAAGCTTGACTGAACCTGGAGAGTTTGCCTCTGCAATGACGTCATTCACACAACAGGTAGATCGGTCTGACAGCAACTGGGCAGCTTCATCCTCCTTGGGCTTTGTCTCAAGGTGATAGCAGCTGGCTTTCCCCAAAGCAAAGGATGCAAAATTGAAAGGAAGACAGGCAGTACTTCCAGTTTTTTGATCACGGCTGAGAGGTTGGAGTTCGTGACTTTTAGCATTTCAAGAAGCAGGTTATCTGGGCCACCACATTTAAGAAGACAAGAGCAAGGTGCTCACTTGGAAAGGAGCCATATCAAAGGACAACAGATCTACATGGAAACCACCAACCTTCAACAACTCAGGTTCCATCATGGCCCCTGGTACCTCTCAGGTTCATATCTCACCAGAAAGTGCATATACCTTTCGTGTAGGATTGGACAGTTGAGGGCATGTGACCAGACTCAAACCACATCCTCATGGCCAAATGGACACGGTTACTCTGATAATCTTAGGTCAGAGTCAGATACTCTCCAATCAAAACAGAGACAGCATCAGATTTCTGAGAAGCATAAAGGCCACATGGAGAAACCATGGATGAAATTCCAGTTCTGCTATGTAGAGAAGGGGACATGAATTTTGGGTGGCCCAAATCAACCTCTGTTCTTGTACCTGTCTGTGTCCTTGCACACTTACGCTTATGAGCATATTTATGCTTTTGTGTGCATAAATACATGTGGTCACAGGAATGGCCTGAAAGTGTGCTGTGCTGATTAGTTTGTCATGTAGGCTGCATAACATGGTTCTGAACTATCTAGTTATGGAGGTGTGATCTACAAATTCCTGAAATGACCAACTGCATGTGCTTATTACACACTGCACCTTTCAGCTGTAAGAAATGACCTCGTCTATTGTAGTGGAGATGTGTGGCTTCCAAAAAACAGAAGACAGAGGTCTTGACAGATCACACACACAGACACAGACACACACACACAGAGACACTCACAGACACAGAGACACACATACAGACACATACAGACATAGGCACACATACACAGACACTCACACACACACACACACAGACAAACACACACACACACACACACACACAATTACTGCTCCAAGAGTGTGGCCCAACAAATAGAGCTTTCCTTCTGCCAATATCTCCCTGACGGTGTGTGCTTATCCTGTGGTATGCAGGAGCCTTGAAGGAAAGACTTAGTTTGCTTTATTTATTTTCAAATCTGCTTTACAACAGTGTTGGGCTCACACTGGGTGCTCACTACACACTAGCTCAGTATTTAGAGATCTGATGTTAATGAGAGAACAGATTTACTGTCTTTCCATTTGAAGGTTGAATCATTGAGTGCATCTCTTCTACTCACTGATATGAAGTCTGGCCAGGCAGGGGGAGATTTAAAACTGGAGGTACAAGGGCCTCCAGTCAGAGGAGGAAGGGACATAATAAAGTAGTTCTGAGCCTTAGTGTATGGATCAGAAGGGCGGGAAACATAGCTTGGATTTCATTTCCTATCATTTAGCCAAATCCTTAAAGCCAGTCTTCATCTTCACGGGTGGATGAGGCATCCCGGCTAAGGTGGGCGGGTGGGGCCTTTGCAGGCCTTCCCTTTCTACAGTGATGAGACGCCATTAGAAATCTGATTGTGTTACCCCTCAGTGGCTCATGTCTTGCACAGTTGGGCCAGTTCTGGGAGACTGTTTATATTTCTGGGGTATAAGAGTATCAGGCCCATCTCAAGAATCTGTTAGCATCTAACTTACTTTTCTCTTTCCCTATTTTCTGCTCTGTAACATCTAATGTAGCCATTGGGACAAGATGAAGGCATTGCAAAGACTCATCATGTTTTCTTTGAGTTGATCGACAATGCCCGAGACTCATTTTTGACTTCTACAGCCTTGGACTTTTGAGACCTGAATGCTAGAACAGGATTATTTTTTCTATCAGCCCCATCTTTTACTTGAGGCAAGGTCAATTTTTGTTGACCCAAACTGGAGGGTCCAAAGGATCCCATGGCAATGCTGCAGAACAAAAGCAGTGTGATATCATCCAATATGGCCATAACAGGTTCCCCAGGACCTGGGTGTGAGGGGAATGGAGGCTGGCTGTCCAAGAGGTACAGGCATTCAGCTTTACAGAATTAATAGTTCTTGATGTTGGGTGCCCAATCACACAAACATACTCACCTGGCTTTGAAATGTATGATCAGAATTTGTTAAGAAGGTAGAATTTCTATTCTGGGTCTTTTCTCATCTTCGAAGTGGAATTTATCCACCAGCAGCAGCTACAACAAAATCAACAGCATTGTTTATTTTGAGCATCTACAGCAGACAGATCTTGGACAAAAGCAGTGTCTGCCACCATGAGGTATCTGCAATGCTATGGTACTGTTTTTGTCCTCCCTTGACAGTGAAGGACACTGAAGCCATTGTCTAGAAGTTAGCTTCCCCAGTGACTCAGAACCAACTGAGTCCAAGTCCAAGTGACTTCAAAACTAAGCCTTTGACTGAGCCCCACAAAAATAATTTACCAATAGTGAGGGTTCCCTGTTCTTCTATAGAACTGGGGCTGATCTAGGCAGTAGGACATTCATATGTTTACCAGAAAGCAGGATGTTCCAACTGCACTTGTTACCGTAATTGTTATTTAGTGAAATCTTAAAAGTCCTTGTTTAATGTAAGGGTAGAGGAAATTGAGTCGATGAAGACCAGATATGGGGTTTTGGTGAGACTCTTAGGCAGATCCAGTGGGGAGAGAGCTATGCACCCACTCTGTTTACTGAGCTACTTTCCCATCCATCTGAAACTCTAGGCAGCACCTTCGTGTATTATAGGTGGTGTAATTTATATGGGAAGGATGAGGATTGGGGGCGCACAGTGATGCATAACTGTATGGTGCTTGCTGGTTATCCCAGCACCCGGGAAAAGAGGCTGGAGGAACCATAGTTGGAGCCAGCCTGAGACACAATTGGAACAGAAGCAAGGTGAGGAGAAGAAAAGAAAAGGAGTCAGTGAAGCACCAACAAAATGACCCTGAGGGAAGACTTGGTCTGGCCGTTAAAAGAGGGACAAAGAAATAAACTTTTGTCTGACTTAGGTTAACATTAAAAACTAAAAACTTTCGGGCGAAAGGCGATGACTTATAGGAGCATGTCGTGTCCTAGTCTGTCTTCAAATGACTGCAGGCTGCCAATCTCTGATTGATAAATTCTTCCCTATTGACAAAAGCAAAGGGAAAGGGAAACAACTGGCTGTGGCCAACCAAAGCTGTCAAGTTCAAACCGGACTGAGTATGAAGCTGGCCAAGGGGCTTGGGACCTTGGACAAAGGAGGCCCAGGCAAGGCCCTTTGAGAGAGCTCTGTGGAATGGGCTCACCAGGAACTCACAGTGGGGAAAGAAATGGGAGGAGGGGTAGTTGTGGTGTTGGTGTTGGATGGAGGCTGAGGACATGGGAGTCTGAGAGCATAGGCCAAATCTGAGGATGCCCCGTGTCACATTGGATAGACATCTTTGTCTGCTTTAAGGAATCAGCCTGTGAAGAAACAGCTATCTGCGAAGGGAAGGCAAGCAACACAGACAACATGGAGAGAGAAAGAAAATGCACTCGTACCCTGTGCGCTAAACCAAGGAGCAAGCCATCATCCTGGGTCTGGAATGGAATTTCAGCAGCCTTTATTGAACGCCTACTGTGTCTCTCACAACCCAAGCTCTTGTAGTTCCCTGAAACTTTTGTAGGAAAATCTTCCCTCTCGTGAACCTTTACATCAGGCATATGTCTGTTTATGTGTATCATGCTGCATGTGTGCGTGTGCACAGGCCATGTGGGGATGTTTTCAGGCAATAATGTGTTAATGTCCAGCAGTGCTATTATCCCAAGAATCAGCTGTACTAGCTATAAAAAATATCAACTTAATGACACAGGCTTCTAGACTATAAAGGCTGGCGTCACCTGGCTCCTGTAGCAAACCCAGGACATTCTGACTTTTCTATGAAATCTTGGTAAGGGTCATCAGTTTATTACCTTCCGCAGAAGGAAACAAAGGTAGAAGCAGGGCCGAAATGATTCTTACGGTTGGATTCTGGAAGCCGTAGAGACTCAAGGAGCTGGCTGCAGGCTCCCAGTAGAAGGCTATGGAAGGGACGCCTGGAAAGAGGAATTCGCCTTTTACAAAGGGGCTGTCAAAGACACAAAAAGCAACAGTTCCCCTCCTGCAGAGGATGCTGCCAGAAGCCCACTCAGGTGGCTGTGGAAGAAGCTCAAGGAAACAGCAAACTGTGGACCATCTTTGACAAAACCAGCATTTTCTTCTCTCCTTTTCCACAGAGAGCCCCTGATAAGTAGTTTTGAGCTCAGAGGAATTAACCATCTATCACTTTAAATGTTTATTTTATGTCCAGCTTATCCTAACATTTTTATTCATCTTAATGAGAAGTAATTGGGCTTCCTATTGCAGTGTTTCATTTAAAAAAGGGGAATATTAATAAGGAAGCAAGGCATGCTAAAACCCAGAGCTATCTTCCAAGGCTTCACCATCTTTGTCGCCAGCCCTGAAGTTAGGAATGGAGATTGAAAAGTATATTCAGTGCATCTGAACCACATCGGTCCCGCGGCTGGCGGGGAGGCTTTTATTGTATGTCATCATGCCTTCTGGGAATCATGACATTAAAACATATCCTTGGTTCTCACTTAAGCCAATTTTGGAGGGCAGGGAAAAGAAAAGACAACATTCTGCAGCGAAAGCACCTTCCTCCATCTGGCAAAATGGCTTTCTGGACTCTATTGTGGCTCATTGTCTAAAAATAGGATGGAGACAAATGGTTATCATTTGCGAAAGCCCATGACAATAATGATAAATGAACAAATTTTTTTGCCCTCTGAAGTCATTGCTTAAGGCTTTCTCTGGGATCAACAATGTTAAGTTGGTAAACTGGCCTCATCTGCATCCGCAGAAGGTTTACAAATGGCTTCGTAAACAATTTCAGCCACAGCGTTAATCTCCCCTCCAGAAGTAGGGCTTGGAGAGGGATGATTGATTTGCAATTTACAATGACAGTGAACCCCTGAAACAGATATGAGGGAAACTTTCAGTGAGTAATGTTTTAGTTGACAGGAAACGATAAGACACATCTTTCATCTGATAGTGGGCTGTTTTTGATAAATATTGTTCATAATGGAGAATTTTGGAATCATTAATGTATGGATAGAACATTACTACTTTTTGACTAGGACTTCAGACACCAGTTTCTTGGGGCAGGAATTTGGTTTTCTTTTCTTTTTTTTTTTTTTTAAAAAAAGTAATAATAAAGAAGAAGAAGAAGAAGAAGAAGAAGAAAGAAAGAAATGGGAGGAAAGAGATGGTTTGAAAAGCATGCAAAACAATTCTGCTATTGTTTGAGTCACATTCAAACTGCTAACGGATGAGCATGCACAAGCAAAACACCTCTGGTCATGAGACAAAATTTCAGCAGCACCGAGATGCTCACCATGTCCCAAGGCAGGGCAGAACAAAAACGTCTTTTATTGTTGTTTCGTCTCCTCTGGTACAGAGTCTTGCTGTTTATCCCAGACTAACCTTGAGCTTATTATCTTCCTGCCTCAACCTCCTGGATGCCGCAATGTATGGGCCACCATGGCAGCACAGTATTATTTTTGAGCATCAGCATGGTTGTCTGCCAGGACAAAAGGGGGCATGTAATGGAAGCAATATTAGCGCTCCTGTTTCTTGGCCACTTTATTTGGGACGGGATACCCTCCGTTCTCTCACTATGGTCTTAATCCCAGTGCAGTCATGCTGGTTTTCCTGGGTCCATCCTCGGAGCCTTTGCCTCATGGTGTCCCCTGCTGAGCAGAGGCATTGTGCTGGCTAGCATGCATTGGGCACCAGTCACCAATCCCTGAGATCGCCTGTCTGCCTTGCCAGTCATCACTCCAGTCCAGGATTGGCTATCTCCCCAGATTCTCCTCCTCACCATCTTTCATGCCCCTGTTTCACAGCAACAGTATTTATGTAACAAAACTGACTAAGGAGCATTGTTACGTGAGGCTCCATATTGGTGTACCTCTCATGACAAGTGGCCATGACCTCTTCCCCCTCTCAATCACCCCTGACCCCTGGGTGCTAGTGCTGAGTTTACGTTCTCTCTCAGCCACTCATGAGTTGGGTGGAGGAACACCTTTTGTTTCCACCGTGATTAGTACCTAGCCTTGCCCCTTCCAGCAATGTCTGAGCTTTACCTCATAGAACACAGTACATGTCAGAGTGTTCAGAAACATTGGTGCAGTAAGTGCCTCAAAGCCCAAAGAGAACCAGAGAGAAATCCAGGCTGTGTATTCCATGGCTCTGTCACTGTTGGGGATGTCCAAACCCTTCAGTATGAGGAGGCAGTATGTGAGTCACATGACTAAAATAATCCTCTGCGTTTAGCTTTATTTACTATCCGATTAGCAGCCAGGCAGCCAGGAGACCTACTGTGTGCCAGGAACTGTGAAGCATGGTGGCGCTATAAGTACAGAAGCTGAGGCAAATGGATGCAATCCTCTGCTCTCAGAGAGCTGGGTCTGCCGGCCTGCGAAGCAGATCCCACAGTCAGTCACATGCACTAAAAACAGCAGCCCGTCTATGCTCTGCACATTGCCTCTCTTCTACCTCAGAACTCTCCTATGCTTTCCTGGCCTTGAAAGTCGGATCTTCACAGCACTCTCTGACTGGCTCCAGTCTAGTCTCTTGGTCTTCTAGCCAATCTACTGAATGTATTATTCATACTGGGCCCCATGTTGCCCCATCCTGGATTTCACATTCATTTACCAAGATGTGATTGATCTCAGCTATGGTGTTGGGTCTTACTTCTCAGCTTGATTGGGTTTTGAGACTCTGAGGAGACAAATGAAGGCTGCCTTTAGGTGTGACCATATTGACGTATCTAGACAATTTGATCCTGGTCGCTTTCTGCTTCCTCGATGACACTATTGTCTCTGGATCTGCTTCTGACTTTATCTGCTCCCCTGTTGGACACTAGCATCTGAAAAAAAAAAAAAAAAAAAAACAACCCTTCCCCACCACACACTTCTACTACTACGATGCTCAATCCAAGTGCATGGGGCCAAAGACCAAAGACTGAACTCTCTGAGCATTGAGCCACAAGAATTCTTTCCTCCCCCAAGTCCATTCTGCCGGACATCTGGTTTCAGTGATGGGAAGACTGATTAATACCCCCGAGAGTAGGTATGGAGGTGATTGTCTGCCCTCCCAGGTAGAGGGCTGAGCCAGGACCCACATGCCTCCTCTGAAGGTGCCATTTTGACACTGACTCCACCAAAAAAGCCTGTGGGTTGCCTCTAACCCATGTGCCTTCCCTATAACCTAAGAGACAGGAACCACTGGAAGGCCCAGGGACCCTGATGTAACAAACATTTCCTTGTGTGATGTTGTATGTCTTACGAAACTCCAGAACGTCAACCCTCGTGCATGCCTCATGGCTCTGCCACCCTGAGGTAAAATGCCTGGAGGCACATGGCAGCAGACAAGAAGGACATGAAGCCTTGACCAACCAGAGATCTACCACTGATGACAGTACGTTGGCCTGGTATTGTCACGGTTCCCAGGAGCACCTAGGTATGTATCTAGTGGACGGATTTGTCTTCACCTTGTCCTGTTCCGAATGACCTATGGTCACCTAAGCTTTTGGCCTGGGAGAGCTAGTGGCTGCCACTGTCACTCCACATTTCTGTCTTTACTTGCCCCAGTGCCTTCTTGCCTGCCCCTTCCTTCCCACCTTCCTGAGCTCTTTCTTTTCTTCATGGGTCCCGAAAGCAAACTCAAGTTTTGTCCTCTGTTTGTTCTGATAGACAGAGATAGTGCTCAGACAATAGATCACCCGTATCTCCTTGAACATTGTCTGAGCACTATCTCTGTCTATCAGAACCCCTGGACATGACCGGCCCGTTAGCTGCCAGTGCTGTGAGCATGATCCCCGTGACTCCAAGGGAACAGGGTCTACGCCACTGTTAAGCCAGCCTCTTGGCATCAGGGGTAGCCACCCAGGGACGGAGAGCTGGCTGTGTGGACCTGCTCTCAACTACAAAACAGCAGAGTTTTCCCCAGGCCCAGGTTAAATGCCTTTTTGGATGTCAGAAAGGAAGTCTGATGTGTTAAAAGCCCGGCTCCTCTGTACAATCTCTTTTAAATAATAAGCAGCAGCTTCGCAGCCCCACTTCAACGCTAAGTGTGCGCTGTGTAAATTGCTTTGATAACGGCATTCATCCTCTACCTCCTGTTTTCAAGTATCCCAACTTGCTTTCATTTTATTAATGTATTTCTCTTATCTTCCATCTGAATAGTGTTCTCTATGTAAAGTGACCAAATGTGATTAATGATGACTAGATTAAGATAGGACGGGGTGTTTGAAAAATGACTTAAGGACCACATGTAAGTCACTGGCTAGAGTCCCAAAATGCAAATTCTGGTTAAGTTAATGACTGGAAAATCTTGATGGCCCCAACTGTACGAGCTATGACATTATCCAAAATTTCTTTGTAAACAATATATAATCAGTATTTTGTGTTAAAATGACTTAATCATTTCTTAATGATTTCAGTAGGAATGATTGTTCTAGAATCCCAGAGTTAAAAGGATCTAAGTACTGGTCACCTAGGTGTCCTTCTGGTGTCCAGTCATTCAGCCCCAGTGAGTTCCTGCTGTGCTTTGTAAACGGGCGGGAGTGTTCACGTCCCATTAGAGGTCGGCACTTTATGAAAACGTCTGGAATAATCTAGTTTGCAGGTGGTTTCTTTTTCAGGAAAGAGCCTTGCGTGCTCCTAGAAGGGGTTGGGAGAAGGGAAATTGTTTTTTATGCTTGCACCCGCCTTCCCTGACAAACGAGCCTTATCATCTATGAGGCTCTCTGCTCTCATTCACCCACTCAAAGAGCTGGGGAGCTTTTATGAAAAATAAATTAATAATGCATACTAAATTACATCTGCAAGAGACATTTAGATATATATTGCAGTCTTCAAAGATGATTAGATTTACGTTTTGTTCAAGGGGCCGCGTCACCCTCATCTCCTGGCGTATCTGATACCAGAGGTCTAGTTCATGGGGCCCCCATGAGATGCTCACTACCCTGCACGGTGGACTGCCAGGTTAAAGTCTGCGTTCCCCGGCAGAGTGCTGAGGTTTAAACTTACGACCTACAAGATCCAAGGAGAAAACCAGAGGCATCTATAGGCAAAAGCCCACCGCCCAACCCCTGTCACCTCTTGTCCATCAGCCTGTGGTGTGTAATGCAGCATCATCCTTCAGGCCCACCAACCCAGCTACTTACCACAGAGATAACAGGGAAGGAGAGGGAGAGAGAGAGAAAAAAAACCTACTCTTTCAAGTTGTTTTCTTGTTTTGTTTTGTTAAACCACAAAGAAGAAAGAAATATAGTCACATCGATTGTTAATGCCTCGTCGCTGCTCTCCGGTGTCCGCACACGCAACACACTGCTTTTGTAGCGGAAGGAGAGTTGGTATTTATCAGGGTTCAGAACCAGTTCAGGCACACACTTGACAAATTATTTGTGGAATTGTTGTATTCATAGTCACTTAAATAAGAATCTGTCAACACGAAGGCTGAGCTTTGTTGCACTGGGTCCCCTGTTTTTTTTCCTGCGCACCCAGAGGATGATGGATTGGGAGGAATGCAAATCCCCTGCCATTTTATATGCTGGTGCCTTCCTCAGAGACAGGAAGCATAGCTCAAGATCATCTTGTAAGAGGCCATAACTGCAGAGGCCTGCTTCTGCGCTAGAAGGCTTTTCTTTTCTTCTTCCTCCTCCCGATCCTTTATTTATTCCTCCCTCCCAAGTGGGACCTTAGAACAGGGAAATTGAATTAAAGATATTTTCATCACATCCCGTTTTGGAAAGGGCCCTTTCTCAGCAGGTGCATGGGCTGGATTGCTAGGAGAACTCATACATATGCTTAGCGGTGCTCTTGCAATTAAAACAAATTGATAAATATAATTATTGAGTTTAATGGCAGCTTAAAAGTTAATGCCCCTTAGGACGTGAAGTCTTAACTTCTGAAGTGGAAGTGAAACAATGTCGGGGCTGGGGTGTCAGTGGGGGCAGTAGTCTGTGATTTTATCAGCCGTCTGGGTCCCGTGGAACGCCTCACGCTTGGGCAGCTGGGATCGCTTTCGTGGATCTCTGAGGGAACCAGGTCTAGGCTCTCACTACTTTCTGATGTGGAGGGACTGGATCATTCCAGGCCTGCCTTTCTAGAGGCTTGAAGGATCATTGCCAAGTTGTGGGGTTCTCAGGTTCGGAACTCCTTTTTGGAGTGTGGCAGGAGGCTCTGGAGCCAGTCAGAGAAGCAGAGCCAGGGGGATGCCTCTTTGCTTCTTGGACAAGTGTTCTTTTCAGGCATGGCAGGACAAGGCACCAGGCATGGAAGAACGGGGCACGGGCACTCTTCATGGAGGGGGATTTCTTCACAGGTCATCAGAAGGCTGCAGGACCCTTCTGCAGGAAGGAAGCTAAGCAGGAATTCCACACGTGTGTCCCTCAACCTCTACATGTCCCAGAGGAACCAGGGACACGAGTCAGTTTTGGAGATTCTTTAGTCTAGAAGATACCTGAGTCTGATGCTTACTTACCCAGAGATTCCAGGAGAGGTGCCCAAATCTTCTCAGCTCTGGCTCCATCACAATGTGCCAGATGATATCAAGTTAGATAGCATGTAAGAAGAGAAAATCAAAAGATAGGTCGGAAGGCTAAGGCATTCCTGCTCAGGCTTGCTCAACCTGCTTTTATGGGAGCTAACCAGAGTTTCAGGAGAACTTCATTTAATTCCTTCCTGAGCTGATGCCCCCGTGGCAACCTCCACATTCTATGTTACTCTACCGGGAACTTTTCAGGACCAGAACCTGCGGCGCCAAAGTCAAGCCCGCTTATTTCAGCTTCCTGTTATCGTATCAAATATCTGAAAAATTCATCAAAGAAAAGGTGAATTTTGTTCAGAGTTTCGCTCATTGGAGCTGCTCTGTGCGTGTGACATAGTGTGCCACAAAGGGAGCACGTGGCAGGGGGTGGGGTGTTCACCTCATGGTGCCGAGGAAACAGACAAAGAGACGGGAGGAACCAGGCCGTGGTGTCTTCTTCAGGCGCCTGCCTCTAGTGATCTCACCTCCCACTAGGCCCCACCTCCTAAAGTATGTCCTTTACTACCGTCTCCCAATCATGAAAAACTGAACAGCAAGCTTCTACCATGGGGGTCTTTTAGGCACCCTTCTAGGTTTAAACAATAGCGATGAACCACGGTCTAATTCTATCAGACTGTGGCACAGGGGCCAGCAACGGGCCAGCAGTCCTTACAAATTGATAGTGACACTGCTCCACAGTCTTTATCCTGGATGCCTGGTTTCAAGAAGAAGCCCACAGGGCCCTGCAGAACACATGAGGACAACACCGTGCTCCATACCGCACCCCCAACTCTTGAGACACAGACAAAATCCAGTTCACAAAAGAAGCCACCTGCCTATTCACACAGCCCCCCCCCCACTTCTTTTTATTCTCCTTCTAACCCAATAAATGACTCCTGGTCAGTAAGAGAGGCCCCCCCACTTACTATATCCATGGAACAAGCCCTTCTCAGGTCCCATCTCTACCTCAATGACTTTAGGCTGCTGAGCCTTCCTGTCTCCTGACTTCTTTTCCACGCTGTTCCCTAACACCAGCAAGGCCGGAAAGGAATGAATATCTCTCCCTGCCACCCTCCTCCCATTAGGAGCTCTGCAAAGATTAGCTCTCAGCCTAAAGATATGTTCATTTAAGCCCCAGTGATTTGCATGGTGGAATAGTACATCTGTGGCCCCTGTTTCTAAAACCTGCTGGAGAGCAGTATGGGAAAGGAGAAAACCCCAATGTAAAAATAAAGTCCCACGTTGTATAACACGTCCCCTCAATGCCACTGAAAAATATATATAATATTTTGAAATCACTGACTAATTATTTCTAATCATCCTATAATAATTTATGGAGACACTTGCTCCTTTGGACGTGTTCCTGTTTTGATCTAAATGTATTCCTGAACACGCTGTCAAACCTCCCACTTTGGCAACTGATTTGGGTTTTGCTGAATTCCTTTCGTGTGTCCAGATCTCTTGCCAATGAGGCTGTGGAACATATTTTGACAGCTCTGTCGCTAAGTTTGTTGCTACTTGTGTCTGGAATGGGTATCAAATTTCAGAGATGAATCTGTTTGTTTCCTCCCTGTTGGCACTGTTGGGAGAACGCCATTGGTGAGCTGGGGCTACTCCTCCGGATGAGGATGGGTCAGCCTTGTTTACATGGCCTGTCTGTCAGCTTGCCATGGTCAGTTGCTTGGGGGCAGGGGTAACTCAGAAACACCTGTGCTCTGTGCTTGGACATCTGTCATCTGGAGTCAGGGACCTAGTGTGGCCATTCAGAATCAGGACATCCATGGGAGGAAACCAGGTATCCCTCTGTGATGGGCAGAAATGTCACATGAATCTTGACACTAAACTTGATGTGCTTGTTCCCTCCCCTGATAATGATATTTTTAACACAGATATTATAATGGTGTACTTTGCATTAAGATTTGGTGAATTACCAACTCTAGGCTGAGCAGGAGAATATGCTCCATTTCTCTTCCCACATTTCACTCTAGTCTTATTGGGTAAGACTCTTTGATGAGTCACTTCAGAATGTTTGGGAATGATGGCTCTCCAAGTATGGTTCCTAGTCTAGCTAGTGACATCCACATCACCTACAAAATTGTGAGAAATGCAAATTTTCAGCCTCTGCCCTCCCTCTCCCCTCACAAATCTACTGAGTAAGCAGCTCTGGGGCTCTGTGGGTGGGTTCCAGCGATCTGCGCTTTAATAAGCCCCCTAGTGATTCCGCCTCACACCAAGGCTTGAAACCACTTATCTCTATTGTCATATTGTCTCAGCAAGTGTCATGAGGTTTTTCTGATCTTGGAGTCCTGCAGTCCACTTAAAATGTGTGTTGTCTTTGTTCTCCAATAGCATTATTGAATCAACTCATCGAAACAAAGGGGCATTGATGGAGGCACTGACATTTATGGGTAAGTCACTGTGCTGGCCGATGGGTAGCCAAAGGGAACAAAATATCTGTCGTACCTCAAGGAACTGACGGTTTAATGGGGCAGCGAACACAAGTACCTGACCATTACAGTCCTCATGGACAAATGCATTGTGAAGTCAGATGCAGAGCAGGTACAGTGTCAATGACAGGGTGGAGTCCGAGGGAGGAGTCCTGGGCATGCAGAGCAGGTACTGAATGATAGGGTGGAGTCTGAGGGAGGAGTAATGGGGATGCAGAGCAGGTACTGAATGATAGGGTGGAGTCTGAGGAAGGAGTATTGGGGATGCAGAGCAGGTACTGAATGATAGGGTGGAGTCTGAAGGAGGAGTCCTGGGTTGGGAGCTGCAGATCTGATGGAGCTGGGAAGTCAGAATTCAGAACAGAGGGACTGGCTTGAACAATGGCCTGAGGCAGGAACAACATGGGACAGCATTCCAGAAACGTGAAGATAGTTAGAGAAAGCTGGTAGAAGAGAAAACAAGCTGAAAGTGAAAGGCTAGATCTCAGGGGTCAGGGGACAAGGCCATTGAAGATATTAACCAAGAGTGGCAAAAATAGGCTCATGTCTAAGGACCTATGGGGTGGACACAGCATGAAGAATGTTCTGGAAAAGGCACACTGGGAGAAAGAAGACGGTCTTGAGGTTTTTTTTTTTTTGTTTCTCATCCATTTGTCTCATCTGCAAATATTTGCCTGGTTTCCATTGAGGTGATAGCTTGCAATTAAGAAACCAAACCATGGTGCTTGTAACTGACTCAGGATCCAGTTTGAGACTTCCTAGCTGTGGCATTTTGGGCAGGGCTCCTTAGAGTTTCATTCTCCTCCTTTGTCAGTGGTAGTTACTATATTCATCCCAGAAAAATTGTTGCGTGACATTGTCCATGTGATGGTTTAAATGAGAACCTCTCACCCAACACATATGCACACAGGCTCACGTTTTGAGTGGGTGGCAGTGCTGAGAGGCTGTGGAACCTTCAGGATGTAGAGCCTTGCTGGGGGAAGTGGGTCACCAGAGACAGGCTTGGAGGATTTATAGCCTTGCCCTATTTATATTTTCTTTCTCTCTGCTTCCTGCGTGTGGATAAGAATGTGATCATCCAGTTTCTTCTACTGTGGCATGCCTTTGCCACCATAGTAGACTCTATCCCCTTGAAACCTTATGCTAAAATAAACCCTTTCTTCTTTAAGTTGCTTTTGGTCATATTTTATCATGGCAAGAGCAAAGTAACAAATAAATACAGAATACTAAGGTATATGTCATGGGCACAGCCCAGAAGTTCCCAAGTAAAGAACCATGCCCATATTACTCCTGTTTAGCTTTAATGTCCATCAGGCATTTTGTTGCATGTTAAAGTTACAGTAGTGAACACAACAGATGAAGGTGCATGTGTTTGTCACACGTACAAGTGAGTGATCATAGCTTGAGTTACACCCATGTTTTAGAGGGGAGAGGAGGGAGCTACTCAGCAAATGTGAGTGTCGTGGAAAATCGGGTGCAGGGAGAACAGTAGAACAGAAGGAAGGTGGTGGTGTTGATTGGGATTTGCAATTTTGGTCTATATGATTGATCCCTCATCTAGGATTGGGGAGAAGAAAGAAGAAGAGGAAGAGGAGGGGAGAGGAACAAATGGAAAAAAAAAAGAGTTCATGGGTGGGAAGGGGTGAGCTAGCTTTTGTATCTGTTCTCATGAAGATGGAATTGCTATCAGTAGTCAGTATGTACCATTAATAGACTGGCTTATTGGTGTGTGCTGCAGTGACCTCAGTAGGGGTCAAAGCCTTGGTCAGGAGATTTGCTTGCTTCTCGAAAATGTTTATCAGAGAAGCTCTCTCATCTACACATGGCATCTTGTGTTTGGGCAATCTTTTCTATAACCTGTATTTTTAAGAGTTCTGCTGTTTGTGGTTTATCTTTCAGTTATTTGTATTCTTCCCATGCTTGACAAAACCTCAGAACTCTAAGACCACAAAATAGCGATCTTGAGGTACAGGGAAATCTCCAGTACAACCACCCAAGTGACCCTAGATTTCTCAAACCTCCAATGACAGAAAACTCATGCTGCCTACTTGTACTGATAGTCCCAGCCAAGGCATTTGCCTCTCATACCGAACCCCAGAATGTCTTCCAATAGCTTCTATCAAATTATTTTCCCTGCCAGACCACCACCAGACAAGGCTGGTGAAACCATTCTTTTATCAATAAAGAAGCAGAGGTGGAGAGGCTGGAGGAAGGAAGAGAGTGGCAGGCCTGTGGGAGAGGTGGCAGGTCTAACACCTTGGCTTTCAGAGGCTCTGCATTCAATGCCCCACCCTCCTCTGCCTTCCTCCAAACTTCTTCATCAAGACACAAAACAATTTCTTATCAAATCTACTTAAGTTGTCTTGGGACATTTTCTTTTGCTAAAACAGAACACTCCACTGGATAATTTCTAAAGAAAGAAAGGTTTGGCTTGGTTCACAGTTCTGAACTGAAAAGAGTATGGAGTTGGAATTGTTATGTGTGTTCCTTCAACTCATGGTGAAAAATAAGAAAGCAGAATGTAGGACATTCAAAAAAAGAGTCAAGGTGTCCTTCTTATGAGAAACCATGTGCAATTCTGTGCTGAGAGAGCAAATACTCATTTAATCCTCTAAGTGTGTGTGAGTGTGTGTGTGTGTGTGTGTGTGTGTGTGTGTGTGTGTGTGTGTGTGTGAAGAACAGGCACTTGGAACTAGAGCCTTGAATCTTCACAAGTGCTCTACTGCCAAACTACATCCTCACTGTCTTAGCTTTGGTTTCTAGTCCTGCAATGACACAACATGACCAAAAAGCAAGTTGGGGAGGAAAGGGTTTATTTGCCTTACACTTCCACATCACAGTTTATCATCAAGGATAAACTGGAAAGAAATTCTAGCAAGGTAAGAACATGGAGGCAGGAGCTGATGCAGAGGTCATGGAGGGGAGCTGCTTACTGTCTTGCTCTCCATGGCTTGCTCAGCCTGCTTTCTTATAGAAGCCAGGACCACCAGCCCATCTCACCCCCATGATGGGCTGGGGACTCTTCCTTCAATTACTATTAATAAAATGCCTTACACACTGGCCTACAAGCCCGTCTTATAAAGGCATTTTCTTAAACGAGGTTCCCTCCTTTTAGATGATTTTAGCTTTTATCAGGTTGACATAAAACTATGCATCACATTCACCCCCTTTCCTATTTCCCTTTCAAACGTTTTTGAGACAGAGTGTCACTAAGTTGTCCAAGCTGGGCATGAACTCATGATCCTTCTGCCTCAATATTCCAGAATCCTAGGTTATAGGCAGGCCTCACCATGCCTGTAAAGTTGGGCTATTTCTAAGGGGTATGTGCATAATCCTTATGTGATGTGGAAGTCTGAGGAAAGAACTGTCTGCTGAGACAGATGAGGAGTGAACAGGGATGCTTGGGAAGGTACATATACGGTCCTTACCTCTTGCTCAGTCATCAGGACCAGTCATGCCTCAGGAGCCTTTCCTTGCCCTATAGATGTGGTTAGAAGGGCCCCTGAGGGATGGGCATAGCATCGTGGTACACCAAGGGGGGCAAAAGCAGGTAGATTTCTATAAGCTCAAGGCCAACCTAGTCTATATAGAGAATTCCAGGCCAGCCAGGGCTATATAGTGAGATCATATCTCAAACCAAACAAGAACAGAAAACAGCAGAAGAAAAGAAGAGAAAAAGAGGGAACCTCAGTTGAAAAAGCATATGAGCATGTCTGTGGGGCATTTTTCAATTAATGATTGATGAAGGAGAGCTTCAACCACTGTGCACAGTGCCATACCTGGACAGGGGGAAAAGAACTCTATTGGAATTCCAACCAGCATGAATGCTCCTTCATGGTCTTTGCTTCAGTTCCTGCCTCCAGGTTCTTCCTGCCTTGACCTCTGCCCTGGCTTCTCTCAATGATGGACTCTAATCCATAAAGTAAAATAAAGCCATTCCTCCCCTAAGTCGCTTTTGGTCACAATGTTCACTAGGACAGAAAAGGTTACTTGTAAGTTACAGCCTGGTGACAAAAAACTGGAAAATGGGATTCAGAAGGAATGTGTTTAACAGAGGGTGCATGAGGTTCCAGGGCATGAAATGCTTGCAGCTAAGATGGTAAATTGTAGAAGGATGATGACATCCTCCAGCCCAGGAGAGAAGCCAAAGGGAATATTTGAACAAGTACAAGGTCGACCAGCCCACTATATTTTTTTAATGGTGCCCTTGTCTTCAGAATACTGGAAACCTCCAAGGACAGAGCTATGGATGCTCAAAAATCATGTCCACAAGAGTCCCCATTTTCCATGCCTTCAGAAGTTTCATGTCAACTTGACACAAGCTAGAGTTAACTGAATGGTGGGAGCTTGAATTGAGAAAAGGCCTCCATAAGATCAGGCTGTGGGGCATTTCTTAATTAGTGATCAATGCGGGAGGGTCCAGTCTATGGTGGATGGAGCTATCCCTGGGCTGCTGGTCCTGAGTTCTTTAATAAAGCATGCTGAGTAAGCCATACAAGCAAGCCACTAAGCAGCACCTCTCCATGGTCTCTGCACTCAGCTCCTGCCTCCAGGTTCCAGTCCTGCTAAGTTCCTGTCCTGACTTCCTTCGGTGAGGGACTGCAGTGTGGAAGTCTACAATATGGCTTTCCTCTCTGAGTTGCTTTGGTCATGGGTTTTTCATGACAGCAATAGAAACCCTCACGAAAAGAAGAGACAAGAGAGTGATGTAAAATGTTGAAAGGGGCAGAAGGCAAGGCAGCAGGAGCAGTGACACAGAGGTGGTGCCCATTCAGTCCAAAGAGAAAATAGTCCACTGAGGCCAGAAACACCTGTCCCTGCAACCTGGAAGACCAAGTAGACTTAGACTGCTGGAGACTGAGTATTGTGTGCATCATCTGCCTTAAGGGTGATAGCTCCAATTGGTCTACTTTGTCAAATCTGGGTAGACCAGATAGCCCATATCTATGGAGCAGGATATAGATAGTATTTGTGCTGCCAGGTGTGGTATCTGAGAGCCTAAGAAGACAGACAGTTCATGGGGATCTTATTCCCAGGAGAAAGAAGGACTCAGTGGTGTCTATGACGTGGATGGATTCTGTAGAACGTGTGGCCTGGGCTAGGCAAGCTCCAGAGGGCTCCCGTGTTGTTGCTGCAATCACAGGTCTGTGGGAAGCCTCCCTGATGACACCCATCTAAGAGGCAGAGGAGGTACCAGGCTCCTTTGTTAGTTCCAAGCCTCTGAAGGTTGTTAGAAGTTGAAATTATTAATGGCCTCCATGAACCAGGAGGGCAGGGATGGCTTAAGCCCAGGCCAGCTGCACAGTGGAAGGCAGTCTCCAACTCTCCCAATACCTATAGAATCCAACATGGGGTCTTCATCTCCCTCATCCTGCTGTCCACTTGGGGGAGTCTCTAATTGGCCTCCTCTTCCATGGGGCAGGGAGGCCACTTGTATTATATAAAATGTAATAATGTCACTGGCTTCCCCCTGGTTTCCTGTTGATTGACTTTTATAGCTTACAAACATTGTGCTGGATTGGTAAATTGCAATAAATTTAATCAAGAATTATTTTATTCAGCCTACTAATGAGGAATAATGGCGTATGTATCAATTAGACCTGTCAATTTGTGTGAAGAAATAGACTTACAAAGGATAGTAAGCAAAAAAAAAATATATCATTGGTATCAATTCACTTCATTATTTTTAATTTGCTGTGAATATTGAGTGTTTCTAACATAAAATCATTCCTCAATTAAAATAAAACAGCTGCACTGCTCTCGGCTCCTCATCCCTTGTTTTTGCTTACAGATTAGCGGTTGTCATTGGCTTCAGTCTGTTGTCATCTCGTTAATTTGCACCCATAAATGGGTAAAAAGTATTCTCAACTGTCAGTGGAAAACGTAACTGAGCAAAATGGTTTTCTCATGTTTTGGGGAAACAAAGCGATGAGCGCAACAACAAGGGTAGAAGGTGTGGGGCAGAGAGGGAGGTGGGGGCGGGAGGGAGGCCCTGCTGTAGTCACATGGATGCTTCAATAGTGCATCAGGTATGCTATTTCCCTCAACCTGTCACACACACATACACACACACACACACACACACACACAAATGCACGCAAGCAGACACCATGCACACATACAATTTGCGGGCTCTCCAACTTTCTTGATATGTAGCCGAAGATGGCTTTTTGATCTCACTTCCACCTCCCAAGTGCTGAATTTACAGGCGGGAGCCATACTGCCCAGTGTGTGCCATACTCGGCGTGAACTCACAGGCCGTGTGCATGCTAGACAAGCACTCTACCGGCTAAGCTGCTCGCCGAGCTTCTCTTTTCCTTTGTGACTCCGCCATTCTTTCCGTTAAGAAGGGGATTTTCCATTGCTAATAGCCCCTCAGCTGCCCGGCAGGGAAATGGAGTTTTCTTTAAAGATGTGGCCTGCTAGGTTGATCTCTCTCTAGTGTGGAGCCACACTCAAGAATTTATGGGCAGCACAAGTTGGACTTGATGGATTAGAAAAGAAGACACGAAGTTGGGTGGGTAGGGAAGAGGGCCGCATCTGGAAAGGACAGGTAGGAGTGGTAAATACGATCGGAGGACACTGTATGAAATTTTCAAAGTACTAAGAAAAGTGTTTTTAAGAAGCAAAGGGTACCTCTCTCCATCTCATACGTCAGAGCTGCACACAGAACTTGCCCCTAAAATGCAGTGAAGCAAATGTGTTTCTGAGCACAGGTCTCCAGAGCTTTGCAGGAACCTGTGTTGTTTCTCTTAGAACCCTATGACTATCCCAACCACAAGCCTACACCTGCCAACCTGCTGAAGGATGAGAGACAATGAAGAGTAAGACAACATCCCAGCTGAGGTCATCCTCTATGGCCAGGCCCCCTTGTGATACACTGGCAGTTGAGTAGAAAAGTACTATCAAGAGTCTAGCATACTGCAGAATAGCTTTGCCAATCCCGCATGCATTGCTGGCTTGTAGACAGTCTAACAGGGAAGCCTTCATGCTTGTGAAGCAATTTGTTATGCGGCGGCAGCTGACAGATACATGCTCCCTATCTTGGAGTAGTCTAGAGATGTAGACTCTGCGAGGTGAAGAAAGGCTTTAGTGCAGCGTCTCAGTCTGGCAGGGAAAATCGTCTGAAGCATGCTGTGTGGCTTGCTCCTGGTGTCATAGCCAGCTAGCTTCCTCATACAGCCAAGCTCCACCTGCAGCTGGGATTGACTACCATGTGCTGGACCCTCCTATAACAATTAATAATCAAGAAAATGACCCACAGATACACCTACAGGGAAGTCTGATGCAGGCCATTCCTCGGTGAAGGTCACCTTTCCCAGGTGTGGCAAGTTCACAACCAAGGAAGAAGGGATGGCCCGGTCATCCTGAAGACTGGAATCAGTGTGGACAGTCTACCAGGGTCCCTGTCCATCCTGCTCAATCATGTCATAGTGCCTTTGTAGTCACCAAGACATCTTGATTTCCTCACAGGGTCTCCTGTCCTGGCTCATATCTGGTCCTCCAGCTCCATTAGAATGTTCCATAAATTCTCATAGGAGAGATGCAGACACAGAAGGAACAATGTAGTCTTGATCCTGGTGAGGTTCCTGTCAGCCTGAATTTGCAGGGACTCCTAAAGATGTGAACTCAGCCTCCTGCCCACTCTATTAAAAAGAGGCACCTGCCATAAACTGAGTGTAGTGATTGACAGGCTGTATTCTGAGCTCTTTGGAAATATCAAGATCACAGAAGGCTAGGGAAGTGGGCATTAGTGATTTCATTTTACATAGTAGGCGATGGATATCTGCTTCTGTCCCAGCCTCCAGGGTCCCACCTTACATTCCTGTCACGAATTTCCTTGGGCTGTGGGTGTGCTATGCAAGCCAAACAAATTCTTTCCTCCCCAAGCTTCTTTTGGCCATAGATGACCATGGGTGGCCTGACACTGCTGTACTGGATGTCACCTTCCAGAGCATGAAAGAATAGTGAGTAGTCCAGTTCAGAACCCTCCACAAGTGCTCCACACAATGGGCCATGTGTATGGATGCTAAGTGTACCAGTACTCTGTATTCAGATAAAGACACATTCCCCTTCCTAGGTATGGCACCACGTATACACATACCTAGTGGATATTAGCTTCCATCGTATTCTGAAATGACAGAAAATATACAAGCCTTGGATTGAGGGGAGACAGAACTGACCCTGGGTGGAATCAAGCCAGGCATGCAGGGAGGTCCAGCCCAACTTCTACTTGAGTGTATACATTTCATACAGAGGCAGCAGCAGCACAGATCTGGAGCGTTGCTTTCTCAGCTCAAATGCTATGAACATGTGCTCACAGGAACACTGCATTGCAATGTTTGTGTTAAAGATATTGACTGGTGAAAAGGTGTGAACCCCCAGAAACTGTGGATGGCTACCTACACAAGACCTGCACCAGATCAAGCCAGTCAACATTCCAGAATAGGCAAGGGAGGGGCCCACAAGGTCCCAACCCTAGCAGAGAAACTACAGCCACCTGACGCCTTCTCAGGGAGCGGGGAGTCAGTTTTCTTCAGGTGACAGGTCAGTGAATGGCCTTACCCCTGTGCACATACTGATCACTCTAATTGGACTCAGTGGGTTGTGAAAAGAAGACATGAAGGAGGGAGTAGAATGTGGAGAGGGGATTTGTGAGGAGGAGGAGGGAGAGGAGAAGGAGTGGGGAGAATGTGTATGATAATAATTCATCATATACTTCTATGAATTCTCAGAGACTAAAAAAGTATAACATTTTTTAAAAAGTAAATATTTTATCCAACACCTAAGGATCAGGGAAAATTGGTAAGGGAGGTAGGAAAGATTGTAGGAGTCAGACTGCTCAAGATAGCATCTTCCACCTTGATGGGGAAGGGTACCCATGGAATCTCTACAATATGGCTGCCTAAGCAGAACCCACATGATGACAATACCACTCAACATACCAATGGGGATGGGGGAAATGTCACAAGTCCCCACCCTTAGCTGAAGAGCTACAGGAAATCAATGACCACAGAGAGATGGGGAATCAGTTTGCTCCAAGGACAAGGCTCCCTATAGGTTATTCAACCCCAGGTGACAGCTCTAAACACTGTACAAATAAGTGATGCTAAAAGACCTCAGTGGGGTGTGTGTGTGTGTATGTGTGTGTGCACGTGTGTGCATGAGTGTGTATGAAACAATAATAACTAAAGAAGAGGTCATGAATTTGAGAGGCGATGGTGGGACACAAGAACGCAAGAGGAGCTGACATAGGGAGAGGGGTGGAAATTATGTGACTACAGGCCTCATTTATAAAAATTCTAAAAAATAAAAATCCTTTTGAGATCCATTCACAAATTCTTTCTTACCATTTCTTTCCTTCTTTTCTTTGTTTATTTTGGCTATATGCAAAACTTGGAGAATACTGCGAGTGTGTTGGTGAGGATTTAAATTGGCAGCACAACCTTTGGGCCTCTACTTTGTCATTAAAGAGAGGAACAAACCTTTAAGCTTATAAAGGCAGCAGCATGGAGTGACTGTGGCAGTGCCTAGGAGGTGTGTGGGCAGTTCTAGTGTGCTTTTGGGTTCTCCATTAGTTGTGGTTCCCAGACATACCCTCAGAGAGCATACAGAATCCACACCTAGTACTTGGCAGAAGGCATGCTTAGGAAATGATTGCTGTGGTCTAGCTTCCTGAATTGACCCATACAGATCCAGTTCCCTCACGATTGACAGCAGGTCACCTATCAGGTTATAGTATTCCAATACCTCTAGCCATTTTCTTTCTGGCGGGCATCAGTTGACATCATAGCTTATGTCATGGATGCAGGTTTTATATTCATAGTTTATTTCCACAAATGAGTATCAGATGCAGTGATGGCCCTCATCCTCTGAGGGAGGTGAAAGGGTTGATATGAGTAAGGCGTGATCAATAACTGAACCTATCACCTATTGCTGACCTTTGGGACTTGGTCTCCTGGCTTGTGAATTCCCCAAACAACTGGGAAGATATAGTCTAATGGGACAGCACAAATCTTCCTATGGTCAAGCACACCAGAGTGGGGAGTGTGTGTGTGTGTGTGTGTGTGTGTGTGTGTGTGTGTGTGTGGTGTGTGCATCTGTAGTATTAACATGAGTGAGTCCTTTTGTTTGGGGGACATGCGGTCTTTTGTTGAGTTGGGAGAGAATTAGAAATATCCTAGGAATGAGGGTGCAGTCATTAGACTGAATTCACATCTTGTCAGGCCCCAGGATCAAGTCTGAGAATCCAGCCAAACAGACCTAGCTGAGGGAGCTGAGACATCTATCCAAGGCAGATATGTTTGGCTGCTCCCTCTTTGGGCCTCTGGGAGATCTTATCTGGGGCTAGCCTCTCTTCTGCTCACAGGAGAAGTGAGAAATGAGAAATGGAAAGGCAGGGTATATTCAGACTTGGGACACAGCCAACCCTGGTAATTTAGGAACCCAAACTCTACTCTTTGTGGGGCTATTAGCTCTCAATATTATGGAGGAAGCTTTTCTATCCAGACAAATGAGAAATGAACACTCCCTCCTAATGGCAGGTAATAAGTCAACACGATTCTCCGCAGATCTACAGGCCAGCCCCCTGCCAATCTTGCAGAGAAAGTGGCTGGCAGAAGGATGTTTTATCTCCTATGCCTCCTTCTCTAGCACATGTTAATAAAAGTTCTATATAAAAGCGAGTGATGAAGGAGATTAATACTTTTATTTCCCACACATGCCAAAACCCATCTTTTCATCTTGAATTATCCGGTTAGAGTGTCTACACTTAACCACCTGAGTTAATTAACCTCATCGTTGTCGAATAACCAATCCATCCACAGGGTCTATAACAGACTTCTGCCTCTTGCTAAGAAAATCATCTGTACAAACAAATTCAAGGCACTGCAAAGTTAAATAGTTCATATAGGCTCTTTTCTGATTTGTTTTAATCTGAGTTTTCTATGCAGCCCAGCATGGCTTCAAATCTGCAATTCTCCTGCCTTAGCTTCTCTAGTAGTGGATTTGCTGCAGGTGTGCACCACTGTATCCATTCTCTTTCCTGAAATGCTTTTCAACATCCATCATACAGACACACACACACACACACACACACACACACACACACACACACCAAGAACACACACACCAAGAACACACACATACACAAAGAATCTGAGTCACATTTGTTTGATAAACAAATCCTAATAACGATAATTTGAGGCCAAGATCATGGCGGTGCTCTTGGTGGCAACCTCTCTGAATCTGAAATGTTTTTTCCCAAGAAACTGGGATGAGGTAAAGATGGCTTCATCTTGTGGAGTTGGAGGCTTCCATTCTACTGTCCGTGTTCTAGATATATGTTTCTAAGCCCTTACTGGATGGCCTACTTCCTAATGGATCCTAGTGTTGGGTACCAAATTGAGCTGAGGCCAAGTAGCCATGATGTGAACCCAAAGACGCAACCTCTGCTCAGGCCTGGGAAATGTATGTGTGCCTTAGAGCTTGCCTGGAGCTAGGCATCTCAGTGGTAAGCTGTGTACCTTCTAGACCTCAGCCAGACACAACTGACTTCACCAGGATGCTGTTGAGAGGGGCAGCCTAGGAAGCGCCACATTCCACAGCACCAGGGCCAGAGGGGGTCTTCAAGCATAGACCCCCTCCTTCTCTGTGTGCAGGGGAACTGCAAGTCATCAGAGCTTGCGTGGCAGCCTGGGTTATAGGAAACGCAACACCGCTGAAGAGCAACAGCATCTTGCCCTGTGTATTCCTCTCTCTCAGGCATTTCTCATGGGTATTTCAGGCCTTGAACTTGGCACATTAGAAACCTTCACTTTTCAGAATAGACAAATGGACTCAGAGAAGCAGGTTATCTCCCACTAGGCCTCAGCCTGTGAGTCAGAGTTTCACATCTGTGTAAGGAGCCTTTCAAGGATGACTTCAGTGGGGGAACAGGTTATGTTGGCTCGCGATCCTTTATTTTCAGCCCAGGGGCAGCCGGATCCATTTGGATCTAAGACAAGGCAGAGCATCATGGTAGAGAGGGAGGAAGGCAGAGGCTCGTCTGGTAGCATCCAGGAAGCAGAGGGCAGGGATGGGCAGATTTTGCTTCAAGGGCAGCCCTCAGTGACCCATTTCCTCCAGGTAACCCTTGCCTCCACTCAGCCATAAACTCATCAATAAATTCATCCACTGCCGAAGCTAATGCCTTATGACCCAGTTATCATTTGGTAATAGCAGCGTGGCATAATTCTTGTATTCAGACAATATACACAGTACCAAATGGATTTAGCAGAGAAAAGTCTACCATCCCTGAAGCCCCAGACATGGTGAATGATACATTCTGGCCTATTAACCACAACCAAGCTAAGCTGTTTGAAACATCTCTATTAGTCAAGTAGATAGAAAGCGAGAAATAGGATTACCCAAACTACAGGTTTGAACTTCTTTCAGTTTGTGGTGATGCTAAAATAAACATCCCATTAGTTCTGGGATCTGGCTCCATGACTCAGTAGTAACTGAGACACTTTTTATACAGTGAAACACAAAGGAGCCTGGAAAAGTCTGAAACATTGATGGAGACACTCATGGGTATGTGTGAGTCCATTCTCATGACTACTTTTCCACCTGGGCTGAAGAGGGATGATGGAGGCTGAGAGAAAAGAATTCTATAGGATGGTGAACTGTCCCATTTTGTCTTGTAGCCTGTGGCATGAAGGCAGCAGAGGAAACTGATAGACCTGGTCCCACAGAGAGACATGATTATGTGAAGAAGCACACACAACACTGTCCGTACAGTGGGATGAAGCTGAGCAAGAGGCCTACAGAGCCAATAAGTCCTTTTACCAATAGAAATGTACTGAGAAGGCTCAGGTAGCTTCAGAGGAGAGAGATCAAGTGTACACGCTGATCGGTACTTGTGAGACTCAAGAAAATCACACTCGCCACAGACACCCAAACATTATACAGCATGAGGTTTGGAGTCTCCATAATGAGCTAGAGACTAATGTCATCCAAGCTCCCCTTAGTCCTCTTATTAACCACACACTATATCCTTGGGCAGACTGACCTGAGCAAGACACACCAAATATGAACTGTGAAGACAAATGAAGCCTTTAGGATGATATGATGCGAGGCCTGGAGAGCTTTCAGGCATGACTTAAGAAAGAAATAAAAGCACAGATATATATGCAGAGAGACAAATAGATAGATAAATACTTTGCCTTCTGGATGTTATGAGAATTAAGCATACCAAAGTGGGACAAACCACTTGACAAATATATGTGCTTTATTATAAGAATCATGCATGCTGACAATTATTATTGTTGTCATTAATCAGGTTTTAGGGGTAGAACTCCAGGTATTGGACAGGTATTGATAGGTAAGTGCTTTATTCATGAACCCATGCCAAACCCTCACTGGTGAATTCCAAGCATGTGTTCTCCCACTGAGCCACATCCCCAGTCTCTCCTTGGTAGATTCCAAGTGACTGCTCAATCTCGGAGCCTGGTAGATTCTAGCCAAGAGTTTTACTGCTGAGCCACGCCCCCAACCTCTGTTTTTAATTATGTAAAAATATCTTAAGATGGGAGACCACAGCAAGTATGCCAAAGCAAATTTATACACACTCACAGGACTAAGACAAAAATCTCTCCCAATTAAGTTTATGCACCTGAGGGTTGGGTGTGCAGATCAGTGGTCAAGCACTTTGACTAACCTGAACATGCCCTGGGTTCAATCCCCACTACAGGGTGGAGGGAGATTATGTTATCTTAACTGCTTAGAAAATCAAGTGTGTGAGTCTAGCCAGCTATGGTCACCATGACCAATACTTGCCCTGGTTAGACACGACCTGAAACACCTATAACAGCTGTAAGAAAGATCATACATCATGAAACGACTTTGAGGAATAACTGTTGAAAATATTTTAATAGCTGAAGAATCTTTACTGCTTTGTAACAAGGGGTAATTATTTTTGAGTTTCAATGACCCAGTCAATCTGCTTGCCATTGACTTACGGATATATAGCATTTGTTGGTAAATTTACGTTTTTCTTAGTCTGATGTATATCTCCTTTGGTATTCTTCTTCATATAAAATCCTCCTCCCTCCCATTATTTCATGAGGAAACCTAGCAGAAGTTGTAAAGAATTTTTCAGTCTCCCCTCATCCCACATTTCTGCCTACAGAACTGAAGCCCTGAAGAAGAAAGTTGGGACAAGGGAATGTGATAAGGGTGTGAAAAAGGCTCCAAGTTGGGGAACTTCTCCTCTGGCTTCTTGGGGCTAATCTGGTCAAGCTGGCCCCACGGGTGACTTTTCTCCTCTGCAAGTGTGATGACAAGCTTTGCCATTGCCATCGTAAGCAAGAAGTGTTCAGCATCACCATGGGCTCTGTGCTAAGGGGTCATGGGAAACTACTTTCACTAAGCAGCTTCTTGGTGAGGCTTTGGATCTGGGGCTGGATCCCTTGCCCATTCCCTCCCTGGCAAGAGGCACTTCCTATACCCAGAACAGCTGAAGCCCAGAGAGCGAGCAGCAGACAGGGTGATGGCACAGGCTAGGTGTGACCTGGACACGCTGACCACACAGCCTGCCCTGAAAATCCAGGCTGGCTTCCATCTCCTCCATCCCTTCTCCTCGGCTCCAGCATTTCAGAAGCTGGCTCCTGGCACAGTGGCTCCTCCAGAGCCTCTCCAAATTGCCTCTATCCAGGTCCTCCCTCTCAATATTTCTGGAAGTGTGTGCCACTGCTTTGTCATATGGAGATGGATAGAGGCAGGGGAAGTGGGCGAACGGGGCCTGGGTCTTAATGTCGCTTTTCTTTTCTTGTTGGGGAATTAATATCTCTTTGCCTTTCTTGGTGGTGAAGAGGCTGCTTCAGGGTATTGAAAATATCCCAGACCCCACTCCCTGTGAAGCCTGGGGCATGTTTATCACGGTGCCAATAAAAGCGGCACGATTTATGGTTCTGCTTTTTAATTCATTCAATTCTCTCTTCATTGCGAGGTTAATGCTGTTGATCTATTTTCTCTTGAAACAAATAAAAACAATATGTGCTGACACTGGCTTGGACTTTTGACATGGACCAGAGAGGTCAGCATTTAATTTTATATTTATAGACTACACAGACAATATTATCTGTATTAGAGACTGCTCACTCAATCCTTGTCATTTTACAACCTGGGTCAGAAGCTGCCAGCTCCAGACTGGCACTTCCTTCTGTTTCCTTCCTTTCCTCAATCTCTTCCCATGTTTTTCTCTTTGTTTTTTCTTCCAATGGCATGGCACCTTTTGTATTACTTTATTGTTCCCATTTTCTGTGTATATCTGCTTTTCCATGGCTGTCTTTCATCTATCTATCTATCTATCTATCTATCTATCTATCTATCTATCTATCTATCTATCTATCTATCTATCATCTTTATACATAATCATCTTTATACATATCAGCTATAGTCTGTTTATCATATATCATCTATTTATCTATCTATCATCTATTTATTTATCTATATTTTTATCATCTATCATCTGTTTATCTACTTAATTTCTGTATCCATCACCAATTTACTTCTCTATCTTCTACCATCTATCTATTTACCATCCGTCTATTATCTGCCTGTCAATCATCTGCCTAAATTCTTTGGTCCATGTATCATCTACTTCTAGGTGCCTAACATGTTTCTTCAATATCTGCAGCCTCTCTGTATCTCCCCACCTTTCTATGTGTCTCTTCAATACACCTCCCTGTCTTAACATTTGTCTCTTTTTCTGCTCCCTTCTTTTCCTCTTCCTTTCCTTCCCTTGCCTCCTTTCTCCTCTTCAATCTCTTCCCCCTCTGGAAGCTCCAAGCTCTATGCCCAAATGACACTGTCTTGGGTCTGAAGTTTTGTCACACCCCCGGGTCTTCCCCTCACTCCAATATTTAGGGAGGAGTTGAGGACAACAGCATCAGAACTGAGCAGTTTTGAGTTTGGACAGAGTGGGTGTTGCCTTCCTCTGAGAAACCTTTTTCTCTTCTCCCTTCTGAGACCCGCGTTCAACCCTGAGTGCAAAGACAAAGGTTTTGATGGAGCAGAAGTGTCCCTCTCCTAAGTCTCTCTCCCACTTACCCAGGGGTGATAGCCACATTACTGAATGAGGCATCTAGACTAGTAGAGCGGTTTGAAAAGTGAATGTTGGGAGCAGCTGGAAAGTGACTGTGGGCAGAATCCTGGCCCTGCTGTTCCCTTTCCGAGTTGAACAGATCTGATAGGATCTTCGGGCTCTGTGTCTGCCTCT
Organism: Ondatra zibethicus; assembly: GCA_004026605.1. Lineage (NCBI taxonomy): Eukaryota > Metazoa > Chordata > Mammalia > Rodentia > Cricetidae > Ondatra > Ondatra zibethicus. Next base: position 230,698 of record PVIU01000474.1, read on the forward strand.
ATGATGAAGGAATGGGATCAAGTTCATCACAGGCTGAGACACAAACATCATCTGTAGTCAAAGTCTGCTCACAGAGAAGTGTGTAGCAGGAGCTGAACTGGGTCTGCAATGTCATCTAGTCATTGGGGAGAAAATGGCATCTGTTCCCAAGTGACTGTATTGATAAAAGAGGTCGTTTTCCAAATCACTGCCTGATTGTAAAGATACAGGGATCAGGTGATGCCTTAGCTATGTGGTCACCGGATCTGGAGTCTATCGCTGCTTCGCTTGTGCAGAGGAGGCAGGGATGTCCCTGGCCCTCTCATAGCATCTCACGCCGGTAGCTTTCAAGTGGGTTTCTTTTGTGATTTCCCTGTTGGGTCCGCCACCAGCAATATGGCGGGGGTCTCCATTGACTGTCACTGGACTGTGGGTGCCTCTAGACTCCCTTCTGGAGTTCCTGTGTCCTCACCTGTGAAATCAGGGTAATGATGCTATGCCAGCCATTGATGGCAGGAGGATTAATTAGATGCTATATTTAAAAGACTCTAGATCCTTGGAGGAAAGTGCCCTGTAACTGATATCTGAGAAGATAAAATATTTAAGCCGTAGCCTCCAGGGGCCGTTCATCTTATTGTATTTTCAGCATTTTAGATTTTGTATGAAAACATTCTTTAGGAAAGCTTCTCTGCCCAGCCAGCCGGAGCAGAAGCATTTCCTAAGAGAGGGAAGAGCTGCAGAGGGCATGATTTTCTCTTTACTGGCTTCCTCTTGCTCCTTGGCCTTACAGCTATCAAGATGGCAGAAGCAGGGGAACCTCAAAGCTCAAATCTTGGAACAGTATTAACTGACCAGCATTGAGGCATACAGTGGGGAGGTACAAAATCATGCCAACACCTGGTCAGACAAAGAGAGTGTCATGCAAGCAAATATCAAAAATCACCAATTTCAACCGGAGAAAATCTCACAAGGCCCACCCCTAGCTGAAGAGATGAGGGCGATGAGCAGCTGCTGAGAGAGGAAGAATCAGTCTTCTCTAGGGATGAGCTCCCTGGTAGGTTTTCCAATCCCAAATGATCAGCCCTAAACACATATACTTCTGAAAGACAGTAAATGGACACTGGAGTGTGTGTCTGTGTGTGTGTGTGTGTGTGTGTATTTATCTATCATCCAGTCTCCCTAGCACATAGCATACCAAGCTAGGCTTTGCCTCAATCATCATGTTTAATTGAAGGAAGAACCATATCAAAATTTACACACCCAACACAAGTGCACAATACAATCATACACACACAAACACACACACATACACAAACACACACATATAATCACACACACAATCTCACATGCACAAACACACATACAATTACACACCATATACAATCATACACACAAACACTCACACGCAATTATACACACACAACACACATACAACCACACACACACATATACAACACATACAATCATACACACACAGTCTCACATACAAACACACATACAACCATACACACAAACACACACATACATTCACACACATATGAATTAATAAACAGTAGTTAAAGAAAAGGTCATGAATTTGAGAAGGAGTTGGGAGAACTTGGGAAGAGCTGGAACAGGGAGAGGGAAGGTAGAAATGATGTGGATATATTACTCATACATGAAATACTCAAGCAAAAATAGCTAATTTAAGGCAATGTCCTGACTTGAGCGGAAGCTATAGATACCTCAAGTGTTTTTCAACTGGATAAGATTTAGTTTAAACCAATATTCTTAATTTTGGTGATGAAACTGAGACAAACAGATTGATTTGAACCAATGACCTCCTGGGAAACCAGAGGCCAGACCTTGGACTACCCAATTCCCTGGAGACATAGGAAGCTTAAGTTTTATAGTTGCATCTTCAGGGGCCCTTGAAGGCCCTGTGGTTATTGTAGCAGTAATACTGCATCATTTCCTAGAATTGTGCAAATTCCAGCCCCAACCACATCTAGTTGTCTACCAACCACCATGACATGTGGAACCCAGCACATGTGCTCTAGGGTGTATACACACCCTCCCACACACAATAAGTAAACATAAAAAGGTAAAGGTGCTTCATAATAAGGCCTTCTGTGTATTCTTTCTTCCTGAGAGACTCGTGTCTTTATGTGCCTCAGGTCCTGTTTCCTGTCAAGATGACCCTGCTCTTCAGTCACCTAGGCCGGGATGAGATTTTTCTTTTTCCCTTTGAGATCCACAGAATTCCACTCAGATATTTTCTGATTGCATGAGATGGTACACCAGCTCAAACCAGCTGGAGCAGAAAAAGAAAACTACCAATTCACATAACTGGAAGAGGGGGAGGCTGATCGCCTCAGCTGTGAGTGAACAGAAGCTCTGTAAGACAAGTGCAGCTCCACCGCCTTCCATCTTTCAGATTTGTGGTCTTGGATGTTGTCTGCTTCCCATGGAAGTTTCCCAGTGATGGACTGCTGATGACCTGAGTTTGATTTCCAAAATCTACACAGTACAGAGAACTGACTCTTCCAAGTTGTCTACCAACCACCATGACATGTAGAACCCAGCACATGTGCTCTAGGGTGTATACACACCCTCCCACACACAATAAGTAAACATAAAAAGGTAAAGGTGCTTCATAATAAGGCCTTCTGTGTATTCTTTCTTCCTGAGAGACTCGTGTCTTTATGTGCCTCAGGTCCTGTTTCCTGTCAAGATGACCAACGTGCTGTGTGCTGTGACCTGGAGATGGATTTGCAAGGGTCAGTCAGTTTGTGGCAGGCAGTTGTCAGCATGGAGTAAGGATCAGGACTGGTCCCCTCTAGCTTGATTGATTCATTTACCTGTGCATGAAGTTACAATTGCTTGGAACTAAGGCTAATCCCAGGCAAGACTATCAACGCATCTGATAATTAACTTTTCCACAAGAAAATGAAGATTCAAATTAGATATTGCATTTTATAGAATAATGAAGAGGTTTGCAGTCTTGCACACTTGAGTGTGTAAAGCTCATGATTCATACTCTACATGACCTTTGCAGTGTACCCCACCCAGAGTAATTTTCTGATCCTTGGGGTGGCTCAGAGGAGGTGCTGGGATGTCTGCCTCTTCCCTAAATCAGAAGTAGGAAGAATAAACCCCATGAGAAAACCATGGCCTCAGACATCCATCCTTTGTTCCCTCCCCTAAGCTAGGTCCTGAGCTCTTTGACATTCTGAACACCTTGAGAGACTAGGGAATGGGTTGTGATGCAGTGGGCACATTCAATATAATTGCACCATTGGTTTCCTGAGTGTGACACATCTTGCCTGATTACACTACATGTTCAAGGTAGTAAGAGCTGGATGGGGAGGCTCTTGTCTGGTGACCTTTATTTTGGCGGAAAGCTAATAGGCATTCCATTCTGCAGCGAAGAGGCTCTCCTGGGGAATCTGCACGCCTAGCCAGGCTTTGCCTCCATCATCAAGTTTAATTGAAGGAAGAGCCACTTCAAATTTTTACCTAATGTCTTGCACAACATTCTTACGTAACGGAAGGAAAGTGATGAGGGTCAGTCTTCCGTGATCTGCTAATCAAGCCATCTCCTTCCCTCCCTCCCTCCTAGCTCAAACTTGGGGCTGTGGATATTTGCAAGCTTATAAAAGAACAGAGAGGACTGTGAAGCCAGCGTCTGCAGTGGCTAGTGAAGGTGTATGGGTTTTGCCCCATAGAGGGATGTGATGTGGGATTCCCCTCTGTATGCTATGAATATGTTTTATTACCATTGGTTAATAAAGAAGCTGCTTTGGCCTATAGCAGGGCAGGATATAGCCAGGCTGGAAGAGATAGAGAGAGAGAGTAGGCAGAGTCAGAGAGACACCATGTAACTGCCAAAGGAGAAAGACACCCAGAGCCTTTACCAGCAGGCCACAGCCTCGTGGCTATACACAGATTAATAGAATGGGTTAATTAAGATGTAAGACTTAGACAACAAGAAACCTGAGCCAATAGGTAAAACAATGTTACAAGTGATATAGTTTCTGTGTGATTATTTAGATTTTGAGAGACTGGGAAACGAACAAGCCGCCTCCGCTTACAGGGATGTAGGGTTCATCCTGACCTGGCTGGTACTTCTCCCTCCCATAGCCATGGATGTACGGAAAGGTATTTACTACCAAGCATCTCCCGTTCCCTGCTGCAGCTGCTCATGGTCTCTTTGGGCAGATGAAGCTAGACACAGGGGACCAAAGCATAGACAGGTCGTTCCTCCTCTCCAACGCTAGGAGAGGTCTTCAAGATAATTGAAGCCCAGTGCGTATCCCCTCAGCTAGAGCTCAACAGCCACGCGGAGAGATGTGCTTTCCGGATGGCACTGTTTCATGATTGACAACACCTTGTACCCGCTACTCACCAAGACCTTTTCCAACTCACACTCTGACAAAGCCAGTTTCACACTGGGGTTTGCCATCCCTCTGAGCAGAATTTCACCCTTCACGGAACGCGAGACCTAGGAGAAAGCACAGATGCTGAAACATTCCGAAGGTTTGTTTTTAGTCCTCGTAAGACAAAGATGAGAAGTGCCTCTCCTGATTTAACAGAGCCGTGCTTCGCCAGAGTCTCTCCATTCCGCCTCCTCTTCAGATGACAGCACTGCAACTTCATGTTCCTAATCCCATCCTCTCCAGACACAGCCCACCTGTTCCCCAAATCACTCAAAGGTTGCTCACAGCTTAGAATATAATAGATAGCTCTCTCCACTTGGCATTCTAGATCAGAACCCGAACTCCTGGTTCCAACTCATTCTGCCAAGTTCCCTTTTCATCCATGGCCAGGTTCTCATCAAATCCCTTGGTTTTTCTTTGTCTCGTGGGGATTTAGAAACCTCTTGACTGCTCCCTTTCTCCACTTTGGAACTTTGGGAGTAGCAGTGTTTAAGAGGCCTCCGTACTCTCAGACTTTTCAAGGCAGGTCAACTTTCTTTTCTCTGAGACCACCCCTCAGAGACACAGATAAGAGACCCTCTCAATACAGGTGATCACTCCTAACCAGCTCACCTCCCTCTGTAATTGCAGTACCCCCCACCCCGGGTTCATCAAGACCACCCTCCAAAGCAGGAAGGAGTCAGCTTCCAATGCAAATTTGACACCGGTGGTGAGCCACAGTGATCCCCGTCGCCAGACCACACGCTAGAACAATCATAGCAGAACCCGTGCAGTTACGACCCAGGTGTCAGAACATCTAATGCTCCCCCGGGCGCAGGCCAGCCTAAGAATTGTGGCTCATAACTCACAGTGCTCTGCCTCAGTGCGGGTTCAGGAAGTGTAAAAACATGACTTCCCAGCTTCACGCTGAACTAAAGAAAGCAGACTCTCTGGGGGTTACCCTTGGACATCAGGGATTTTGAGCTGTTTCTAGACGGTGTCTAATTGATGATGTGTAGCACCATCCAGGCAGTTCTGTCGAGTGGGAATCTAGAATGACTACGGACATGTGGGATGGAGCCCATTAGATGGTACGTCGCCCACACAGTTCACAGTCCCTGAAACAGACTCCTGATACCTCATCCGGATGGACTTGGCTAGGAACTCTGCCACTGGTCTATAGAGCAACAGCCAGCCTAACCATCTTGGGTGTATGTCCTCAGTTGACGAAGCTGGAACTGAACCCAATAGCTGGGTGGCTGGGATGTGTTCTCTCGGAGGCTGGCAGCATGCCCGCTGCTGCACTGTGTCTCCCTCAGCGTCTTTCATGTTATGTCCATTTTCCCTGACCTGGTCAGAGCGCTCATTCTGTGGAGCACACACATGTCGGAATTCAGAGTTTCCGTGACCAAGGCAAAGGAAAGGGTGGAGATTTCTTTTAGACCACAGTTCAGAGAACTGCCTTGGCAGGGAAGGTGTAAAACAGCATTCCTCAGACTTCCTCATGCTGAGACCCTTTAATACAGTTAGTTCCTCATGTTGTGGAGACCCCCAACCACAAAATTATTTTCATTGCAACTTTATAACTATAATTTTGATACTGTTATGAATCATAATGTAAATATTTGTGTTTTCCAATGGTCTTAGGCGACCCCTGTGAAAGGGTCATTTGACCCCCCCAAAGAGGTCTTGACCAACAGGTTGGCAACCACTGGTGTAGAGATTGATATGGCTCTGTCCATGGAAGTGGGTGCTTGAATCCTGGCTTGTTAGATCTTGGTAGACCAGGAAGCGGAATATGGTCCTGAAGCAAGGCCAGGCTGAACCACCTCCAGCCAGAAGTCCCACAGTCTTCTAGAGCACTGGCTGCTCCTGGCTGGGCACCAACTGTTCAGACACACGAGCCTATGACCAGAGGAGGGGTGGGAGCATTCTAGATTCAAACCAGAACCCCCTCTTCCTGCACTGGGCCAGCATGTGCTACCCACAGCTACCCAGTTAATCTTTAACTGCCTGCTTTGACCGTCACTACACTCTCATGGGTGGGGCACTCTGCAACCTGGGAGGCTCGCTGTCTTCCAAGGGGCTCAGAGTTAATCATCAGCAAACACTGGTCTTGGAGTGAGCTGCTATCATTTATCCTGCAGTTTCTCATTAAGCATTTTATAGTTCTCAAACTTTAATAACTTTAGTTATAGGTAAGATAAAAACAATCTCCCTGGTAATGAGCAGAGAATCTTCTCCTCGGCCATGATATTAGGCTTAGATTGTGTTTTCCAAAGCATGCAATATTCCCCCTCTCGTATAGTGCCCCCCCATCCTGCAGGATCCAAATGATGATATTTTCAGCCATGTAATGCAGTTACCCTAAAATTTAATAGATTTGCTTTTAAATGCCACTTAGATATTGTTCCTACTCTGCCTATAACCCAAGTTATTAAAATTTAACACTGAAAAAAAAAGCTTTATGAAGACCTGTATAATGGCTTAGTAATCCAGAGACTGGGCATTATGTAGAACATATCTTTGTGTAGGAATCTTTGTGATAGCTGTATCGCAGAGAGACTTCAGAAGCCACTTCTGGATGGTCCCTGCGTCTGACATACACCCTACCAGGGACTAGGGCCCACTGAAACTTTCAGTTTCCATGAAAATGGCAGAAACTCGCAAACCAACCTCTTTGCATACAGATAGTTGGGGAGTGATAACTTGTCTGATGTGTAAGTCCCTTTTCCTGGGGCGGCCACCTGTCTGTGTGGACATGTCAGTGACTTGAATAGAGAACACCTGCCCACCCGACTTTCAGTCTTTGTTCTCAGAGAAGCTGGACGACATAAATGGTTTGGACTGGATTCAGCCTCCTAGTTTCTTCAGCCTCGTGGATACTCTGGGAAAAGTAGGGTTTATTCTGACCTGATCCAATCTCAGTTAACACTGTGACATAAAAAGAAACTTTGGCATATAGCTCTGTGTGTGTGTGTGTGTGTGTGTGTGTCTGTCTGTCTCCCTGTGTATATGTGCTTACTGGTGCACATATATTAGTGTTCACATATATTAGCAAGGCTCCTCAGGAATATGTGAAAACATCACTTAATCTCGGGTTGGAGGAACCAACCAAGAGAGAGAGAGAGAGAGAGAGAGAGAGAGAGAGAGAGAGAGAGAGAGAGGGAGAGGGAGAGAGAGAGAAAGGAAAGCTGCTTGAAGCTCAGCTGTATTCTACAGCTGGTTCCTATTTGTCGTGTGATTTGGAACAAATGAATTTGGTTTTGGGAGGTAGATCAATGTGCCTTGAAGCAGCTCGGGTATCAGGCTTGGCAGTGAAAGCAGGGAATGGGATTTGCCTGGAAGGGAGTTACCTGTTAATTACGCTGGGATGGCAGACTCTGAGACAGACCGGAGGATAGGTGAAAGGCAAGTTTTCTCTTCCTCCTATGGTCTCTGAGGAAGCCTCAGTGCTGTGTGGTGATGCCTCAGGTGGGGCCCCTCGGGTCCTGGAGACAATGCTGGCAGGGATGCTCAGAAGGTTTGTGTGTACAATGCAGCCTAGGGGCTGATTCAGTGCCGATGTTCTGAATGGGTGTGTTAACTCCTGGTTCTCTGTGCATGCAGGGACTTGGGATTCCACATGGAGACAGGCACTGACCTTTGTCTCTGCTGCCTTTTACATTGTTCCAAAGACAGAGGGAACACCTTAGAGAAGGAGCGAACCTCAGAGCATCACAGAGGAGGGAGACTGATGCGATCTGGGTAGAGGGGAAGAAGCAGAAGGCAGTGGGAAAGAATTGAAGAAGCTTAGACCCTCAGACCCTCAGCAGGATAAGACATGGGCATGAGGGCAGTGTCCCAGTTGGTCTAGGGATCCTGTCCTGTTTCTAGTCAGAGAACCTGAAAGGAAACACAGGTTCTCAGGGGAAGGGACCATGGATGGTGGCCTCCTTACAATAGTCTCTCTACTGATAGCTGTGAGGGTGGACAACTGAGAACACAAGGAAAGGCACGCAGTACTTAGGATAGGGACACACAGTCACAGCCTTGACCCTTCCCTTTGTGGGAACATCCACAGTGGCTCCATGTCCACTGTTGGCAGAAATGACTTTTCAGCTTACCTCAAGGCACAGGGTCAGGAGTGAGAATCTATCTAACATGGCTGTAGGAGCTTGTGTTGGCCAAAGCTTTCCGACACCTATAGCTTTAAGGGTCTTGGCTATGATGTTAGAACCCACCACCACATCCACCTGAGGACACTTGGTCACAAGTCAGCAGTTAAGGCAGGAAGCTGTAGCATAGCCATGGAGTAGGGTCCCTGGAAGGGGTAAAAGCTTTATGACCATGGAGCAGAGAGGGCTCCAGAGCCAAATGTGACCTCATCTATGAGCAGCCCAATATCTCCCTTCATTATTTCTAAGGAAACCATTGATTAACTGTAAATTAGAGGCCAACATGATTGACAGATTAGAACAATGCCTAACAGAATGATGCACATAATGGCTGGTGGCTTGCCTAGGTGTCTGTCATCAGATGGATGGACATAGAAAGTGCTGTGTATTCTACACAGCAGAGGTTTCCTGAGCCACAGGGAAGAGCAGAATGATGTCATTTGCAGGAAAATGTGTGGCACCAGAGATCCTCATGTCAAGTGAAAGAAGCCAGATTCAGAGAAACAACTATGACATGATTTATCTCATGGGCAGAATTTAGAGTTGGAAGAAATCTTGAACGCCAAAGGGAGGTTATTGAGGAGGATCATCAGGAGATGAGTAGGGAGCAGAGAGCATAAGGGTAGTGGTGAATATGATCGTTACAGACACACATGGAATGTCATAGGGAAACCCATTATTTTGCACATGAATGCACACCCATAAGAATGGCCAGTGGCTTAACAAAGCAAGAAACACATTCTACAAATCTACATCTTGTGATAGTAAAACCCACTCAGAGATGGTAGTATCCTGTACACAGGAAGCACATACTAAATATTGGCGATACTGATGCTTCAGTACGGTTAGTACATCTCTTGTCACATGGCACAGTCATGGGCTGATATATGCCCTCAGCTTGACCTGGGAATAGAGAGTCCCTTAGCTTTCACAAGCCTCTCAGGCATCGCCATGGTCCTAGGTAAGGCTGACTTCTACATGTGCTGAGTCAAAGGTGTCTCTATTAAGGCCAAGTTCAGTGAGCACCTGAGGCTTTAAGATGGCAAATCACCAGTGAATTGTGATCCTGGGGATGGCCTCTCTGAACTGGCTTGGCAGAGCCAAGCACACTTCTGTTGAGAGATCTAAATGACACGGCCTGGTCTCCTATCTAGCCACATAATAAATTGTAGCCCTCACATTAACCGGTCAGGCTTCAGTGATAACTGAAACGCTGGCTGCTGGTGGGTCCCCTGATCAATACAATTTTCTATTTATAGGATTGGTACAAATGGAAGTTTTATTTAAATGAGACAAAGCCGAAGACTACATAGGCAATCGATCTGATAAGATACAGTAAAAGAGTTTAATTTCAGGTTGATACGCGACACGCATACACACACACACACACACACACACACACACACACAGAAAGAGAGAGAGAAAGAGAGAGACTTACTTGTGGAAGCACTCATACCCAGTCTTTTTTCCTTCCCTTCCCTGAGATATGGACATGCTGCAGGCAAAGCAATGTCCTGCAAACACTTACAAGAACCAAGCTGTGACAATGTGCTGAGGAGCAGAGTTAAATAAAAATCAGACAGCAGGCAGAAGAAATAAGAAGTGCATCAGATGCAATGGGAAGGTGGTCTTCTCTTTAAATGGTCTCAGGCTTTAGTCCCTCTGCTATTGTTGTTCAGCCATGTGATGCTAGAGAGGGTGCTTTCTGGCCTGTCACTCTGTTTTTCCTTCTAGAAATGAGTCCACCTAACTCTGACTCTCCATAGTTCTCCAGGGAGATGCACTGTGAGGGAAAAGGCACAAATAGAGGCTAAACTTTGTACAGCTTAATCTCATCCTGGTACCCAGACAAGCGCTGAGACAAGGTTTAATCATTAAACACTTACAGCCATTCAACCCGGAGCGAGAGGACAGGAGCTGTGAGGTGATAACTCCAAGGGTTCCCCAAAAGAGAACAGGTTTGAACGCTTGGTCTCTAGCTCTCTTGGGAGGTTATGGAACCTTTGGAACCTGAACCTGGGGAAAGCAGGCCACTAGGGGCAGGGTTTGAAGGTTGTCTCTTGGTTCTGTGTTTAGTCTGGATTTCTGATTCCCTGTCTATTAAGATGTCAAGGAAGCAGCAGCTTCCTGACAACATGGATGGGATTGCTCCAAGCTCTGTGCCTTTCTCACTATGATGGTCTGTAAAGTCAAACTATGATGGTCTGTACCCACTGAACCATGAGCCAAACCATGGTGAACTGTACCCATTAAACTGTGATCCAAAGGAAGCTACTGATCCTTGGAGCTGCCACATCAATAAGGACTGTAACTAACCCCCAACATGTGGCTTCTCTGAATGCTGTCATCCAACTGTAGATAGGGCAGGTGGCAGGCTCACACACCTCCCCATCATCTTCTGTTTATTCTCCAAAGATGGTGGTAGCAGTTCCTGTTTGCAGAGTAGCCATGGATGTGCTAGGAAGCCATGCTTGGGGAGTGCTTGGCCATAGGTTGGCAAAAGAGATGAGGTCTCAGCCCCGGGGATTTGGCTGCTCTCCATGGAAGTGTGTAATTAGGGGTTCTCGAGCCAAGAAGAAGGGTGAAGCTGTCAGGCTGCCAGTGTCAAGTCCCAGACAGCACAAGTGTCAGCCTGGCATTGGCTTCTATTACCATAGCAGCAGGGAAAATGGCACAAGCCAGGCAAGAAGGAAAAGACTGGCCCCTCTTTCCCAGGTAGAGTGGAACGTTAACACTGTCACCAGGATAGAAGGAGAGATGCTGCTTTTGGCATCCTCCATGTCTTTCTCTAGCGTCCTCTGCTGTTGTTGAGGTGGATGCGCAGTTATGTGTGTGTGTGCGAGTGTGCGTGGTGCGTGCATGCATGTGCGTGTGTGTGTGTGCGCGCTTGTGTGTGTGCCTGTGTAGAGGGCACAGGACAACTTCAGGTGTCTCTCCTCAGGTGCCATCCAATCTGTGTTTTGACACAGGGTCTTCACTGTCCCTGGGATCATCTGTTAGGCTAGGCTGGCTGGCCAGGAAGTCACCTGTCTCCACCTCCCAGCACCAGGAGTACAAGTGTGTGCCACTGTGACTAACATTTTTTTTACATGGATTCTGGGGAATACAACTCAGGATCCTCTTGGTTTCAGGGCATTTATTTAAATAACTAAGTTATCTCTCCAGGTCTTTATGTTTGCTGTTTTGATTGCACGCTTATTTGTTTTTGAGGCAGACTCTCACTGTGTGGCTCTGACTAAGTCTAGAATTCACAGGCCTCCTTGCCATGGGCTCTTGAGAGCTGGAATTGCAGGCATGGGTCATGATGTCCAGCCAGGATCCGAAGTAAGGCAAGTCAAGATATCTGTTTCCCTTTTCAGGGGGAGTCCACCTGCTACAATCTAGGGAAATGAAGTTTATCTTTTTAATAGCATTGAGAGACTTCATCCTGCATATTAGAAGTTCACCAGGTATTAGGTAATTCAGATCGTAAATTCTCTTCAAAGTGACCCGTCATAGTCTCTATATTTATTTATTTTTTTTCTCTGAGAGGATGGGAGGCATAAAAGCAGGCTTTGTAGTTTTATATCTGTCAGCTTGTCACATAAATATCTCAGTAACTACTGATCGTATCATCATAAAACTTCCATTTATATTGTTAGACATGTCACCTTAGCCTGTGGCACAAAACACTCAACCGCATGCAAGATGCAGCCTCATTCAGGTCCAAGGCCATTGGCTCTCATCTCAATGTCTTTCTGCACGGGAAGAAGGAGAGAGGTCTGGATGGACCGGGCTTGAAATGAGATCCATCACAGACTAGACTACCAACAAAGCAATGCGGCAGCCCAGAGGTTTTCTTCCCCATGCCAAAGGACAACTCTGCCATGTGACATGGCAAACTCCTTTAGAGAGGTGGATGCCTAATGACCTTCTCAGAAGGAACCCTTGGGAAAGAACCTGCCGAATACAAGCCCGGGTCCTTTGTGATCACAGGGGCCGATCAGGATGGAAGCCTACTTGCAGGCTGACTCTGATTTAGAAGGGAGATGTGGAGAATTGGACTAACGTAGATGCACGTGTTTTTCAAGAGCTCACAGTGTGTTAGTGCAGCAGGGTTCAGGGGCCACAAAGACAAGCCCTCCTCTTCAGCCAGCCTAGGCTACAAAAGGGACAGATCCGTGTGGAACTGAAGTTCCTCATTGGGTATAGCAATAGCCATATGCATGAGAGAGCTTGGCTGAAGAACAGTGGAGGGGATTGGCTTGGCAGAGAACTTTTGCATAGTTGGGGTGAGAGGAGTTGTTAACATCCTTGGTATGAAAGAAATACTTGGTTTGGGGTTTCAAGACAGGACTGGGTATGCATGATATTAGATATGACTATTTCCATCATTATTTACTGGGGTTTGCTCTTTGTTTGTTTGAGACGAGGTCTCACTGTATAGTCCCAGCTGGCCTTAAACTTGCTATCCTCCTCCCTCGGTCTCCTGAGTACTTGAACTACAGATGTGCATGATCACATCTGTCCTTTGGTTGTTATTTAATGGGCACAAACCATGTGTACAGGAATACAATAAAATGTGAGGGTCATGTAAGCCATTAGTTCCCAGAGCTTACGGTCCAATGGGTTGGGATATAACAAAACAACCCCACAAATAACTTGAGAGCATCTTGGAGGGGACAATTGAAGGCTTGGTGTGATTTTCAGCCATCACTGCAGCCCAAGCCCCTAGGACTCCCACTGTCATCACTGGATAAGCCTCTCCCCTCATTTGGCACAGGGGTGTGTATGCTAACATTAGCCCACCACGCCCCTGTGGCATGGAAGCATACAGAGCACAGAGGCCTGGGATGGAGTGAGCATTCTGGGCATAGAGCTGGAAACAAGGCTCCTCCCTCACTTCCTTGTGGGCAGATCCCCAAACAGTACCATGCTTGGGAGCACCATTGCACTTGGGACGGTGACCTCATATCCATTGTGACACATTAGCATAAGGGTAAACACGACTTTTGGCCACCAAGAGCCCTGCGTATAGCACTGACCCCTGAGAAATGGTAAGACAGGGCCAGTGGACAGGGGTCAGGATAAAAACATCAGCTGAAAGCCGTGTATTGCTGGGGGGGAAGATCTCGGCTGTGAGGAAGCAGGTGAGGGCCTGAATGGCTAAGTTACTTTATTCCTATGAAATTTGATTGTTTCTTATGTTTTAGAACATCTCTTCTTACTGGGGAGATGGCTCAGCGAATTAAGAGCTTTCTGTGTATATTTGAGGACCTGGACTCAGATTCCTAGAGCTCATTTAAAAGCCAGATGTAGCAATGCACACCTGTAATCCCAAATCTGTCAAGGCAGAAGCCGAATTCCTGGGGCTTGTTGACCAGCCTAGCTGAAATGGTGAACTTTAGGTTCCGTGAGAGACCCTGTCTTACTGAGCTAAGATGGAGAGTGTCCAGTCAGCCTCTGTCTGTCAGCATGATGCAGCCTCAGAGTCATCTGAGGGAGGCTCAGCTGGGGGACTGCCAAAATCAGATTGGCCTGTGGACATGTCTGTGTGAGATTATAAGGATATCTTGGTTTTTGATCGACATTTGGGGGCCCGTCCCACTGTGGGCAGCACCAGCCCTATGCAGGCAGCCTTGGCCTATACATGAAAGTTAACTGAGCATGAGCCAAAAGCCAGAGAGTGAGCCATTCAGTTGCCACTCTCCACGGTTTCTGCTTCCATCCCTGCCTTGCGTTTTGCTCTGTCTTCCCTTAGTGACTATGTCATGGTGCTGTGAATCAGAACAGACCCTCTCCTCCCCATCTGCATCCAGTCAAGAGTATTTCACCACAGCCGCTGAGCAAACTAACACAGAGAGCAATAGACAGGACAGTGACATCTGACATCAACTTCTGGCTTCTAGACACACCTCCACAGATAGCCGTATACACATAAGCATACTTGAATCAAAACTTCGATTCTGTGGCTCTTTTTGTTGTTGTTGGTGGTGGTTTTTTGAGACAGGGTTTCTATGTAGCTTTGGAGCCTGTCCTAGAATTAGCTCTTGAAGACCAGGCTGGTCTCGAACTCACAGCGATCCACCTGCCTCTGCCTCCTGAGTGCTGGCATTAAATGAGTGCTTCACCACCGCCTGGCTTCTGTGGCTCTTAAATGAGGTAAATATTCTTTTCTTTTCACCGTAACATAGAAAAACAGCAGCTGTTATATGGTTAATTTTTTTTTTCTGTGCTTGGGAGCAAACCCAGGGCCTTGGTTCTGCCATTGAGCTGCATCCTAACGCAGTCAGTGCAATAGGGCCAAGCTTTTGCAGCCTGTCAGGATGGATGCAGTGTCTGCCATCCTTTAGAACTTCTCTGCAGCCAGATAGGTACCACTTACAAACAAGACATAAATAGGGGGACACACCATTAGGCCCTAGGTTCCAACCTGCACCTCTGAACACATCTCCATGATGTGCATTGGGGACATTTTCATCTATAGCATTCAACTTTTGACTCCTATCATCTCTGGCTACAGCTTCGGGGTGGACACATGAGCACAGGGGATACGAAAGCAACAGACATGCAAGGAAAGGACGGGTGGGTCTGCATTTTGGGGTAGAAAGAGCTTTTGACAGACAGTTCTCTTCCTCTCAACAGAAAACAGCATTCTTTCGTTTGCTGAGCCTAGAACACCCTCCTTTTCCTACCGCCAATTGCCTTTTCCTCAAAGAGGCAGCCTCCGTTTCGCTGGGCTAAGAGGTGTTCCTCTGCTTGCTTCCTACCTCCACATCACTCTTTTCCCTGCTCCAACACAGCATCTTCCCCCGTCCAGTGCTTCCTAGATTCTGTGAGCTGCACAATCGTTTGTGTTCAGACCCCTGGGTTGCCCCAGGCTTGGCTTGTTTGTACTTTAACAGACTTTGAACATGACCTAAGTGATCCTACATGAACATGAGGAACAAGAAAACTTGATGGGATAGGTCTGGGGAAATCAGAACTTCAAAGCAAGAACAGAATTAATTTTAAACATTTTGGACCATGGGGGCAGTGCAGACACCCATAATTCACCAGGGACCCCAAGGACCAACTGATGGCAGTGGAGTAGGGAAGACTCAATGTAAACCATAGTTCCTAAATGTGCTCTCATCCCACACAAAGTAAGAGAAATAGGAAAGCAAAATCAAGAAGAAAAAATAAGATCCAGGCCTCGTGATGTAGGCCTGCCACCCTGACCTCTCAAAAGGCTGATGGGATAGGGTCATGAGATCAAGTCCTTCATGCACTGCAGAGTAAGTTCAAGAGCAGCCTGGACTACACAGTGAGACCCTGTACTGTAGGGACTAAAGATACAGTTCAGAAGCAGAGTCCTTGCCTAGAGTGTGAAGGGCTGTAGGTGTGGCTCAGTGGTAAACCTCTTGTATAGCATGTATGATCCTTGAATTTCATCTCCAGCCCTGAAAAAGAAAAGAGGATGTGAAAGTTGGCAGCTTAGAGGAATGAGAGGTTAGGAAGAGCTCTTAAGCCACCAGAAGCTTCCAAAGGCCTCTAGACTCACAGCCTGCCCTCCAGCAGAGCCTCTCTTGCTTGCTTTGGTTTCTTATTGGCCTGAGTGGCTTACACCCTGAATATCTTCGACAGAAGACTCTCAGTGATAGCTGCACACTGCCTGGAGGAGCCTGTGCTTCATTTGCCCCTGGACGTGGCTGTTCTTGGCACAGCTTTGCACTTCTCAAGCCCTGCCTATGTTTAACACCCAAGAAATTTAAGTCTCTCCATTAAATGAAGATCTCCAGAGAAAATAGCTCAATGCCCCTTCCGAAAGGTGGTCCCGGTGAAGCTGAAAGCTTGTTTTGGACTTCGTAGGTTCCTCAGTGTGAACGGAATGGAGGCCACGTTGAAAATGGAGACGGCAGGAACAGAAAGCTCCATCCTTTTCCACTGACCCAATTTGAGAAGTAGAAGTTGCTCAGCAGACCAGCTGGGCATGCAGACGCAGACCACAGCATTTGCATGTATTGTTAGGAGTGTTATTCACAACTTCCAGCAGAGGAGCCAGGCACGGCTTTGCATCCAAAGCGGCCATAGTTGCCACGAAGAAACGCCACCACACACTTTCCTACCTGTGTGTGAGGCCACAGAGACACTAGATGCTGCCCCTAGGCCGTGGTAGAGAGCAGGGGAAGTCGGCCAGGGAAAGCCTCTGATATCATCAGTTCTGCTGCCCTGGAGGACTGTGCAGGGACACAGGACATGGGACACGGAACACGGGTTTCCAGAGCCCCTTAACTGTATATGCTTATCTGGGGTTCTTCCACTTACCAGAGGCCAAAAAAGAGAAAATGCAAACTACTAAGACTTTTTAAATTTAAATGTTATCAATGGGTGGTTCTTGAGCATGGGGTTTGATGAGCACACATGCACACACACATACACACACGTGCATGCCTATATGCACACACACGTGCACGTGTAAATGCACACATGCACGCACGTGCACATCTCCATGAAACCACCATTCTCGTTGAGATGCAGGGCATGTCCTTGTCCTCCAGAACTCCAACATGGCCCTTTCCTGGAAATGTAATCCAACACCACAGGAATCCACACGGCAGCTTCTGCCCACCTCAGCGCTGGAGCCCTGTGTGCATGCACGCTTCAGCGTGGTCTCCCTCCAGACTGTTTCAGCCAGTTTGGTCTACTGTTTTCATTGGCCATACTGAACGCATCAGCAATACATAGTCTAAATCCCTGCATGTTTGTCTACTCCTGTTTTGATGGGCAGGGATGTTGGAGAGAAGGAAGGAAAACCCAGTTCTGATAAGAATGAAACAATTCTTTCCTTGGACATTCTTGAATGCCGGCTGTGAGTCAGACGTTGTTCTGGGCAGGGCGAAGGTGGATGTGAAGGAAACCACAGCAGGACTGATCTGTGGGAAATGCGGGTTACAGACACCCAGCCCAGGCCATTTTAGACTATGTTAAGCTCACAAAGGCAACACTTTTAAGAAAACAAAAAAAAAAAAACATTTCTTTTTGTTGTTGTTGTTTTGAACAGAACCTTTGGTCTCTTCTATCTTCTTTGTCTTTTTATTTGATTTGATTATTTGATTTTGGGGACACTCTCAATATGTAACTCAGGTTACCTGAAACTCAGCAATTTTCCTGCCTCAGTCACCTGTGTGTCAGGTCTATGATTGTGTGCCACTATGCCTGATAGAGTCTGTTTATATAAAGTTTGCTAAAATTCTTATGAGTATCATGAATCTGAAAAAAAACTATTAATATTTGCATAGTTTTGTGATTTTTTTCCTTAAAGAAAATATTCACTAACCCTAATTCTGGGTGAGGCACACAGTGCAGACCTTGTAATGGGCCCTTCTGCTCTTTGTTTGATTAAGTCTGTTCCCTACCAGCATATCACCTCTTGGATTTACAGACATATTTGTGGTCACTCAATAGAGAATTTTTTTCAAATACAAATAGAACTGAGAAACAGGTGCTGTGAGATCTGAATTATTTCCTACTAATCCTCTCTGTATGCAGGATTGCCCACAAATATCCTCAAAGAAAGCAAGCCCCCCTCTTTAAACATGGGCATTCTCTCTCTTGAGTCCCCACTTCTGCACTGTTGAGGGAGGAAGAGGAAAGAGATGTGGGGAGGTGCTTTTGCATTCTGTAATAAAGTAGTTCACGACACAATTAAAATGATGGAGCAGAAGGGTAACGTGATAGGCTGAATTTAAATAACCGAAGCTGATTCAGGAGGCCATCAGAATTAAATGCTTGACGGAATGGGCATAACAAATCCAAGATGGCCTCTTCACATTTCGGCTCTGAGACAGAGTCAACCATTGATATTTTCCAGGCAAATTTGTTGATAGATAAAACATTTTTATAGACTTTCCATTATTCCTTGTAGCCATCAGCTTTTAATTTTCTCTTTCTAGTTAATATACTTGTGTATAATTTAAACAGAAAACTGCTCTGTTTCATCATAAAAGATTTGCCTGTTACTGGGGCTGTGTGTAAATCGGGTGGACAGAGCGATATCCTTGAACCTTGTTTTTTGAGGCATTTGTTGACAACAACAGAAAGAAGATCACAGACGCCGCCAATAAGCGTGGACATCAATTATTTTTTAATTGTATAGGAGTACAGTACACTAATTAAAACTAGTATATCTTGCAATGCCAAAGGCAAAATTAATTATTAATTTTTATTAATATTCAGAAGTAGCACAAGGAATGCATTAATAAAGATTTGCTGGTTGTGACTGAGATCTTGTTTAGCTTTTTATTTTAGGAAAAAAGACCAAGATGGGTGGTTTGCTGACTTGATGTGAATAGCAAAACTTGCATGCAAGGGATGATCTTCATTGAAATATGCTTTTCAGAACAGACACTGAGTGATGGAGGTGAGATGCAGTGTCATGGGGACATTCCACGCAAACCCCCAAGGCTTGTCTATGATGCTTTGCCTTGACAAATCTACATGCACCTGTAAAATCGTTATTGTTACCTTAGATACATATGGGTTATTAAATTGGATATTTTACTTAAGCCATCTTGAGTTGACATTTAATAATTCATTTAGGAGCTATGCATATAATATTATCCATAGCACCAAATTCAAGATGATTGCAATTAGCTTTGTGCACTAAAAAGATTTTGATAATGCTACCCCCTCCTTTCTCCACTATCCTTCCTTCTTCTTTCCTCTTTCCTTCTCTCTGTCTTTCCTCTGTCAGGCTCTCTGTCTGTCTGTCTGTCTCTATCTCCATCTCACAATGTGAAGAAATCTCCATGGTACTCTTGTCCAAGCTGACAAAGATAGGCACACTTTTGTGGCTTTTCAGCTGAGTTCCTTAAGCCTGGTTGAGCCCGGTCTTCAAATCATGGAGTGTACAGACAGACATAAATTCTGCATTCCTTCTGTGTCTAGTGTGTGTAGTCACTGAACTGGCTCAATACTGCGCATGTCAACTCCTTTCAGAAGGACCTTCGCCTTTGTAAAGCCTATCTGTCTCAACATAAATAGTCCATGAAACCCCAGTTCTGGGCACTGCCTTGATGGAAAGACTGTGTGCAGAAGGGCAGGCTGTTCAGCCTCAAGCATCGATGTCTCCTCACACGTAGCCATCATCCCAGTGGGTTGAGCCATCAGATCCACATGCTCGTTTGCCTCCCGAGTGGGGAACTCTCGGCATCACCCAGCTCGATCCTGTACGTTCTCAAATCATCAAGGGTGCAAAGGAGAGGGGCAGAGTATTCACGGCTACAGTGAAGCTGCACGCGTTTGTAGGCAAAACTGCACGGTACGGCATATGCACAGTTCAGCCTTCCCTTCACACCTCAGAATACAGCAGGACTGCCCGTCAAGCACAAGCTGCCACTGCTACCTGGGGAAGGCAGCTCTCTGAAGAATGCTCCTTCCACCTGCTGGTCCACCTTCTGGATTGTTGCTGGTGAGAGACAGCATCAAGCCGTTCTGGGAAGGCACGTGCTCCCTGGGATGTCTCAGACGTGTGCCCTCAGAACAGGAACTGTTCTTCTGAAAGACTGAAGGAGTGGGTAGGTGTGCCTTGTGGATGGCCACCTCTGGCTGGACTCTGGTGCCTAGGGTAATTGTTGCCACACGATCAGGATCAGGCATGGGATGCGAGTGAGTGAATGCCTGGACTGTTGGTTCATACCATCCAGTCAGAAAGAACTTTGTTTCAGAATACCATGCTCTGTGAGGTATCAGTTGCCTCTGGGTGATGTCACAGATTGGCAAGTGACTCCAGACCCTGATTTCTAGGCCATTGATTACACAATGGCCCATATCATGAGAAATTATTTTCTTGCTTTTTAAGTTTTTTATACCTGAAAAATCACATGTGCAGATATTAGAGTATCTGCCCACTGTAATTGAAACATTGTTAGTCAGAAGCAAAAGCTAATTCATTCATTCATTCAAACCACAAATACACCAGGTGGTGGTGGCATATGCCTTTAATCCCAGCACTTGGGAGGCAAAAGCAGGAGGATCTCTGTGAGTTCAAGGCCAGCCTGGTCTACAAGAGCTATTTTGAGGACAGGATCCAAAGCTACAGAGCAACCCTGTCTCAAAAAAAATGAGAGAGGAGAGAGAGAGCTTCTGAGACCCACGGGTGGCTAAGGTATGAACAGTTGCCATTCCTTGGCATTCTCTGAGTTTCTCACTGGGGCCATAGAGCAGTGCTCTTTGCTGCAGCCTCCACGTGGCAGCAACACCTCCCAGCTCATCAAGGGCTCATCTCTGTCTGAGCCTGTAGGAACTATGTGGAGGAGTCTAAGGGATCCTGTGTGGACACTAAACCCTAGGCAACCCAACAGGTAACCTCCTAGCTGGCATCTTAATTCCACTGACCCTTGGGTCCACCCCTCATTCCTTTGAGGACTCAGAGGCCCTGGCAAGAAGTTCAGAGCCTCCCCCAGAGGTACACAGATTGTTCCTTTGAAAGCTTCCAGAGTGATTGAGGTGGTTGCCCAGAGCCAAGGCTTAACAGTTTTAAGCACAGAGCATTCTGTTTTGCTGGGTCACTGGAAAGCTATTACTCCCTCCTCTTCACACCCTACTTCCCATTGATCTAGTGCAGTAAATTATAGGCTCTGTCTCACCATGTGATAAAATAGTAGTCTTTGCCAAGCAATTAGACCAGTGGGGACACCTCAGTGGATGCATGAGGCCAAGTTTGGTTGTTGTGCTTTAGAAACCATCATCCCTGAGGTTTGTCCACCTGAGTAATCCAAACCGCTGGTTCTCTGTCTACTTCGATGCCCACTATCCCAACTCTTCTGTGACTACGGTGTGCTGCTTAGTTTTATGTCAACTTGATATAAGCTAGAGTCACTGGAAAGTTCCCTCACCACCAGACTGGCTTGGAGGCAAGCCTGTGGGAGCATTTTATTGGTGGATGATTGATGTGGGAGGGCCCAGCTCACTGTGGGCAGTGCCACTCCTGGGCTTGTGGTCATGGTGTTACTAGAAAGCAGGCTGAGTAAGTGGTTAGGAGTAAGCCAGTAAGCAGTGTCCCTCCAAGGCCTCTACTTCACCTTCTGCTTCCAGGTTCCTGCCCTGACTTCCCTGGATGTTGGACTACAAACTCTAAGACAAAATAAAGTTTTTTCTCGTCAAGTTGTGTTTGGTCATTGTCTTAGTCATGGTTTCTATTGCTGTGAAGAGACACCATAACCATGGCAACTCTTATAAGGGAAAACATTTCATTGGAGGTAGCTTACAGTTCAGAGATTTAGTCCATTATTGTCAGGGCAGGAAACATGGTGGCATGTAGGCAGACATGGTTCTGGAGAAGTTGAGAGCTTTACATCTGGACCCACAGGCAGCAAGAAGAGACTAAGACACACTGGGCCTAGCTTGAGCATCTGAAACCTCAAAGCTCACCCTGAGCCAACAAGGCCACACTTCATAATAGCACCAACCCCTAAGGGCCTATGGGGGCCATTTTCTATCAAACCTCCACAGTCAGTGGTGTTTTATAAGACACCATGGATGCGTTTCTCCCTCTTGCTAAGCTTCAGGATCTTTAATTGTAAGATGTGGAAACAGGATGTGGCCCTTCAGATGGTGTGAGAGTCCAGTGGATGGAAGGCATCCAGCACCGTGGCTGATTTACAGGAAGAACTGGTCATCATCTTATTCTCCCTTGAGTGGCCTCAGTTTGTAAGGTGGGGCCTGTCAGACACTCGAGGGTGGCCTCCCTTTAGCAGATGTGAGTCCTGCTCAGTGAATCACGGCCTCTCGTCTGTGCTCACAGCTATGCGGTGGTGACTCCCTAAGCAGATCCGAGAGAGTTGTTTTCATAAATCATGTTTACATGGTACTGGGGTCTTGTTTACTGGATTAAGATAAGTTAAGGACATCAGGATCCACGTCTTCAGGGACGGGAGGAAGAGGGAGATGTTCTGGGGAGTTATTTGGTATACACAAAGGTGGGAACGGATCCAAGAGTCTAGCTTTAAAGTTAAAAACGGGAGTGTTCCACCATGTGACAGTCACCCCCTACCCTGCCTCCAAGCAGAACTGGGTATGGCCTTTTTCTCCCACATTCTAAAGTTGTCCAAGTCCCCAGGATCCTTAGCTTGATTCTGTCAAGAGCTTGTGTTGGGAGTAACTTCAGTTCCTAACCCTAAACCCAGAGGATGTTGTATTGGCAGTGGTTGGACAGAGAGAGCAAAATGAACTGAGTTGGACATCTGTTAGGAGTCGTACGCTGTCAGCAGCGCTTCACTGTGCTGGCTGAATGCTCAGGCTCAGCGGGAGATGGACAAGTTCCTTCATCATAGAGATGTGGTGTCTTACTTTGCGGTACTTTGTGTGAGCCAGACAGGCCCCAAAGCTGCAATGCCTACTGCGCACTCTTGAGTAGGCAGAGCTTGTCACGGTGTGTGGATCTCTTCAGTCTCCAGAAAGGTACTGAAGCAGACTGTGGCCAGTGGACATTCATCTCTATCACACAACTGTTGCTTTTGGCTTTTAAATGTCAAATGGCTCCACTTTGGATATATACTTACACACATAAATCCCTAGAATTTTGTGTATTTGCTTCCTTATTTATTTGAGATGGACTATTCCTACAAGGCCCAAGTTGATTTTTATGATTCTTGGCTTTAGTTTCTTGAGTGATGGGACTACAAGCATGCATTATCCTGTGTGGTCTCTGGTTGGTTGATTTGTTTGCTGTGACAGATTTGAACTTAGGACCTTGCACACGTTAGATAAACACTCTACTACCAAACTACCCTGCTAGCTATTTGGAAACAGTTTCCTTAAGTTGTTCAGGCTGGTCTTGGACGAATTCTGTTTTCCAAGCATACCATCAGTTTGCGATTCTACCATCTCAGCATCCCAAGAAGCTATGGTGATCGGAGCAAACACTGTGTCCCGCTCCTAGTTTCTTTTGCTAAAAGACTTTCACCTCCTTTGTAAAACTTCCTTGTAGATTCCAGAACATTCCACTTCTATTCCCTGTGTACACCTCTGGGGCAGCACCCAGTCTTGTCCTCACTAGTGGCCCTGAGCACCAGGAACAGGTGCACATCCTCTACTTTATATCTCTGGTGACTGATTGGCTTGAGAGTGGTTTCTGGAAGCTGTGAGGTTGAGCTAATGCAGCTCATTCTTCTCGGTGAATTATGGGAGTGGGCACTGATCACAGTGACTACTCGGATGAGTAGACCAGTTGGAGCCTTTTGTACAGTTGAGCGGGTACTCAGACTAAGGGGAGAGGAACACATCTGCTCTCTGAGGAGACATTGCAGAGTTCTCGCACATTCATTTATTGATAAATATTTGCTGGGTAACTACCACATTCAAGGTCCTGCCACTGTCATCAGCGCTGGCATCAGCGCTGAGCTTTCGCTACTAGTGTTTCTGGTACATTCTAGGCATTCATATATAGACACACCAGTGAACAAGAAGGAAACATTGTGGACCTTAAATCCTAACAAAAAGCAAACCACCGTGTAAAGGTCACACCGTGAAAAGTGTTGGGTTACAGGGGCTACAACATGGGCTGAGCCCTGCAATGTTAACTGCACGGTTAAAGGACCCCACATTGACAGTGATATTTGAGCAGAAGGCATCAAGAAGGAACCAGCTCAGCAGGTGACTTGCAAAGAATGTCCTAAGCAGAAGCAATGCTACATGCAAAGACTCCAAGAATGAATAAAGAAAGTTTGTTAGATAGAGGGAAAACAAGATTGTGTTGAAAATTAGATCTATAAAAAAAAAAAGAGATGAAGAGTACCATAGTGGTAAATAAATGAACAATGCTAAAGCATTTCTTGTTTTTTGATACAAGAAAATTTAAAGGATAGTGGGTATAGTTACAGATTAGATACATAGATGGATAAATAGATAACAATAATATATATAGATAATAGGATGCTTATATAGAGACACAAAGAGATAATTGAATGGATAGACAAATAGAATAGAATGAATGGTAAGACAGATAGATCAATAGATAGATAGATAGATAGATAGATAGATAGATAGATAGATAGATAGATAGATAGATAATAGGAGACTTATATAGAGACATAAACAGATAATAGCATGATTAGACAAATAGAATAGAATGAATGGTTATATAGATAGATGATAGATAGGTAGATAGATAGATAGATAGATAGATAGATAGATAGATAGATAGGTAGATGAATAGATAGATAATATGATAGACCAATAGATAATAGGATAAGAATGATATACAGATAGGTAAATAGTATGAAGTTTAGATATAGGATGTTTGGATAGACAAATAGTTAAAAAACAGATAATAGTGTGGATGTATGAATAGATGGACAAACAGGATAGACGAATATATAATACAATGAGGCAGACAGATAGAAAGACAAACATATAGGTGGATGGATAGATGATAGATAGATAGAGACTACAGGATATATAATAGATATTTGCATAGCTCAAACCATTTGTGGAATTCTTGTACAGACTAATAATAAAAGGAATGCAGATCAAAAGAGGATTCAAAAGTTCTCGGAATGCACATGGGGCAGCCTCATAGAATGTGGACAGAGCACATGGGAAGTTGAATGCATGGCAAACCCTGAAAAATCAGAACCAAATGATCAGGACATTTCACCTAGCAACCCAACTTCCTAAACTGTCTTATGAGGACTGATCTTTGTTGTCAACTTGGTTGAGATCACTAGAACAAGAGAACTCAGTTGATGAATCGCCTACATCAGACTGGTTCTAGGCATGCCTATATGGCATTTTCTTGATAGTTGATTAATGTGGGAAGGTCCAGCCCACCATTGACTGTGTCAAAACCCTTGGCAGGTGGTCCTGGGGTGTATAAGGTGACTGAAGGTAAGCCTGGGGACAAGCCAGCAAGCAACATTCCTCTATGTTTCCTGACTCCAGGTTTCTGCTCTAAGTTTCTGCCATGACTCTCCTCAATGATGGATGTACCACAAAATAAACCTTTTCCTCCCCATGTTGCTTTTGGTCATTGTATTTATCACAGCAATAGAAAAGCAAGCTACAACAATCCTCAAATGATTTAAAGAAGAAAGTAAGCAAGGCAAAAGAATAAATGCTAGAAATATGAGCCAATTGGGAAAAAACAGAAAACATCTAAATCTTGGGTTTGGGTTGAAGCTTGGCAGGAAAGAGAGAAGTGTTAATGGTTTTTAGGAATCTGCTGAGGTCAAGTCAAAATAAGAGCAGGAAGCGTTGCCTCTCAGGATCTGAGGTCATGATAAACATTTACAGGAACCAAGGAAGGAGCAGGTTGGTAAGAAGCAGCTGTAATCTTGTGATTCTTCATCTTGGCTGTTTCCTTGTTGTAATTACGTGTGTAAATATATTCCCTGAAATATTTCTGGAAACTGATCAAAACTCTGAATATCAAGAAGAATGTCAATTTCAGCAGAAAAAGCAAAATCAAGCAAAAGACAAAAATAATCCTATATGGAGAAACATATGAATGTAAGCCCAATTTGCAAGTACATTTAGATGCACTATTAGGAGTTCAGCCAATGTCAGTAGGGAATAAAAACACGAAAGGAAATTCTCCATGTTGATAGTGTTTTCCTTAAATTTGGTAAAGATTGATGCATACGATAGCTAATGCTTTTAATGTTTTAATTTTCAAAAAGATGCGTTGGAATAGTAAAATGCATTGTATTAAGGGCTGGAGAGACGGCCCAGTGGTTAAGACCACTCGATGCCTTTCCAAAGGACCCAGCCCGGGTTCCCAGCCATATGGAGGCTCACAACTGCCTGTAAGTCCACTTTCTTGGGATTTTAAGTACTCTTCTAGCATTCACAAGCTCCAGACACACTGAGATGAACAGATATACATGCAGGCAAACACCACACACACACACACACACACACACACACACACACACACACACACACACGCACACACACATGTTCGACATTTGTCTTCAGTGATCATTCTTTTTAAAAATAGTTTTGATTTTCAAATATCTGTATCAAATGGAGGAGGTCACTTGTGGATGTTATGGGAAAATATTTACATGTAATTATGTACCTTAACCAAAAAGAGTTTTGCGAAAAACACAGAATAATATGAATTAAGGAACTGTGATGAAATATTTGGGGTCCTGAGTACCAAAAATGAGGTCTTTATAAGAATCTTACTTCAAAAAATAAATATACAAATAACTCTAAAGAAAAGCATAAGGAAAAGTATATCACACGAAAGCAAATATCCTAGAAAACCGGGACATGATTCATTGCATAAGAATATTCAAATCCTAAAGAGAAAAATACAGTGGGAGATTTCAACAGTTTCTCATAAATTGATGGGAAAATGTAAAATATCTAAGAATACAGAAATCCTAAATCAGGAAATGGGACCTAACTGATATTTTGTTTTAAATATGGGGAATGCTTTATTTATCATATTTTCTTTTATTATTCATTTTTTAACTTTAGGAAAACATTTTGAAAATTTTATTCTTTTAGTTTTTAAAAAATTTATCTTAAACTTTATTATAAAAGCATTGTAAACAAAAATCATAATGTGGATATGTGCACAAGAGTGCACATGCCTGCAAAGACCAGAAGAGGGCGTCAGAGCCTGGAGCTGGAATTACAGGCAGTAGTAGTGAGCTAACCAACACCATGCTTGGAACTGAATCCAGGTCCTCTGAAAGCAGTAAGTGCTCTTAAACACTGAGCCATTTTTCCATCCCCTAAAATAATAAACTTTACTATCCCAAGGTATCATTTGAAACGGTAAAACATCCCAAATTTTCCTATATACCAATCTTTGTCAATTTAAAGAAAACATAAATATAGAGAATTTCCTCTGTTTTTTTTTTTAAACTATGAGCTGTCTTTCCACCCCTTGACATTTCTTAAACATGTTGTCCAACAGGCACAAAATACATATTCTTTTTTGTTGCACATTGGGAGTTCACCATAAGAAACATTCTGGGTCATTATAAAAAAGTGTGGTTGCATTTTTTCTTTTAAAGGGGTTTGAATTAATTACATAAGATGTATTTCTAATTAAACATAAATCAATCATTCAAAGAGTAAGGTGAAAATCCAAAAATTATTTTGGGAGAAATTGCTTTTGGGAATTTTGTGGGTGGAAAAGGAAAAACAAGAGACAGCCCAAAACGAATGAGTATGAACGCATGGCATGCCTTATCACCTTAGGAGCAGCTAAAGCAGTTTGGTAGAGGAAAATATATACCCCTAAATGTTTATTGTCAGGTAAAAGAAAAATATCTAAAATAAAATTAACAACTCATCTGTTAAGAAGTTAGATAAAAATAAAAGCAGATTAAACCCCAATAAGAAGAAAACAGAAATCAATAAAAATAGAAACATGCAAATTGTAGGGAGGTAAACCCGGAGACTTTAAATTGCTCAAGTAGAGTAGAATTAGAAAATGACAGCTCTACCATGGTAAAAGGGGAAACACAGGCGAATGGACAGAAGAATCAAAGATTAGGACGGGAAGACCCCGGCGGAGTGCTTGCTGCTCTTCCAGAGGGCTGGAGGCCGAATTCTGGCAACAACTTCAGGAGGCTTATGGCTGCTTACAGCTTCAACTGCAAGGGATCCAATGGGGCCCCACACCCTCCCCTAGCCTCTGAAGGTGTGACTCCCACTTGCACAGAACCACACACAGACACACATAGATACAAAAGCAAAAAGGGTAAATTAAAGAAAAGCTCAGATACAGGAAGAGGGACAAGATGCTGGGGTAATTATAACTGTCACATGGTGTCAGCATTGACAAGTGATAAGTGTAAGTTAATAAATATCGTATCTGATAAAATTACTCTTAATGCTTTGAATCATCCAGTGGCATCCCCATGCACTGCTATACCAATGCTCCAAACGTCTAATGGGACTAGGCTTTTTCTCTCTGGTGGGAATAAATTGTGACCACTTCACTAAGTAGCACATGATGCAGTTAGCTTGTGCTTAGAAGTCAGATGACATGCTACACACACACACACACACACACACACACACACACACACAGAGAGAGAGAGAGAGAGAGAGAGAGAGAGAGAGAGAGAGAGAGAGAGTTAGGACTAGAGAGGTTGTTATGGGCTTGATGCACAAGGCCCTGAGTCTTGTCCCCATCACTACCCTATTAAAACCCTACATGTGGGCCAGGCATGGTGGCACACGCCCTTAATTAATCCCAGCACTAGGAAGGCAGAGGCAGGCATATCTCGGTGAGTTCAAGGCCATACTGGTCTAGATAGTGACTTCCAGGTTGGCCAAGACTACACAGGGAGACACTATTAGAAAAAAAATATAACAAAAACAGAAACCCTACCACAAACAAATATATAGAATTTAAATGTATTATTATAAATATATTCATGGTCATAGTTTAATGTATTTGTACACAAATACTTAAAGCTTATGTGTACACAGGACGATAACATGTTTACATTGCAATCCATTAATGGTAAGGATGGTAAGGGCTCCCATCCATAGTGGGTAAAACACTATTTTTCTCTCTGTTCCCCTTGATCGTTCCCATAACCTCCCAGCCCTCCTCCCCTTCTCATCTCCTCTTCTCCTTCCCTCCTCTTTCTCCCCTCCTCCTCCTCCTCTCCTCCCATCCTCCTCCCCTCTTCCTCCTCTCCTTTTCCTCCTCCCCTTCTCCTCTCCTCCCATCCTCCTTCCCTCTTCCTTCTCCTCCCCTCCTCTTCCTCTGCTTCTTCCCCTCCCCCATCCTCTCCTCTTTTCCCTTCCTCTTCCTCTGCTTCTTCCCCTCCCTCTCCTCCCCTCCCCCACCCCTTTCCTTCTCCTCTCCTCCCCTTTCCCCTCTCCCTCCTCCTCCTTGTCTTCTTCCTCTTCAACAGAGGTTCCTGTTACTTTGTTGTTTCTGTGATGGAACTCAGCTGTTCCCTTCAGCTGGCAGCTGGAGCAGAGATTTTTATCTACACTTATTTTCATTGCAGGCTTATACAGCGAGCTCCAGAATTTGAAGGGGACAGAGAGTGACCGTTTTGTTTCACAGCTGGGCAAGATGAGGATCTAAGAGTAGGACATCCATGAGTCCTAGGGCCCATCCTGTCTACCCATGCCTCTCTGATACCCCTTTGATGATTTTCAAGAGACCAGACTTTTGGAGTGGTAGCTGGGATCTTGGCATGAAGATCCAATGAAGCTATTGTCTGCTCTGTTCTCTGTTTCCCAAACTTGTGATAAGAATATCCTAAAAATTGGATTCTTCTATTAAAAAAGAAATCCCCTTGTGGGGTCTGTAGTTTCTGCCTCAAATTCTCTTTGGCAGTTTCAGTTTTAAAAATACTTGAATGTGTCTTTAACATCATTTCTCATCCTCTTTGTCAAGTCTCGCTTTTCCCTGGTGCCTCCCTGGGAGCACCTTCCACCTCCTGGAGCAATGCCCTTTTTCTCCCTCCCTCTCCTAAGTCTTCACTTTCTCCATGCCTACTCTGCACACCAGCTTCTTTTCAAACTCCATGCTTGAATTTATTCTCTTTGAGCCAGAAGCTTGAGGAAAGGACTTAAGCCCCTTTCTTCTTGCCCTTCGTAAATCCTGAATTAGATTGGAAAGCTTAAGACCAAAATATCTGGAAAAGAATCTGTATCCTGGGCTTCCTGGGAAGGTCCATCAGCTGGACCATGAAACCATGAGGCCCTTCCGCGGGCTATGTGTAAAACACCATGAAGTCATATGTAACATGAGGGCCTGCTTGTCAGGGTTTCTGTCCCGCCTGGTCCCCAAGCTGTTTAGTCCCAGAGAAAATCACACAGAGAGTCTGCATTAGGTTATAAACTGATTGTCCCATTAGCTCAGTCTTCTTATTAGTTCTTATAACTTATATAGCCCATTGTTCTTATCTATGTTAGCCACATGGCTCAGTACCTTTCTCAGCGAGGCAGGTCACATCCTGCTTCTTCGGTGGTCTGGGCAGGAATCCTGAGAGAGCTTCCTGCTTCCCAGAATTCTATTCTCCTTGCTCTGCCTCTACTTCCTGTCTGGTTGTCCCACCTATACATCCTGGCTAATGGCCAATCAGCATTTATTTAAAACATGATTGACAGAATACAGACAATTCTCCCACACCAGTCATATGTAGATTGACCTTAGGATGACCTAGATAAGATTGAGCTCATCACAACCCTGAATCTACTGATCACCACTAACTTGTTCAAAAGTTCTGCCTTACCTCTCGGTTGCTGTGATACACACCATGACCAAGAGCAACTTAGGGGTTTATTTGGGCTTACAGTCTCAGAGGCTAAGAGTCCATCATGGTGGGGAGGCGAGGAAACAAGCAGCAGGCATGGTAACAAAAGTAGTAAGCTGGGTGCTCACAGCCTCTATTGCAAGCATGAAGCCTGGAAAGAGACAGGAGGCTTTAAACTCTCAAAGCCCATCTCTAGTGACTAAAGTATTTCCTTCACCAAGGCCACACTGCCTAAACCTCTTGAAATAATACTGCCCACTAGAGACCAAGTGTTCAGATACCTGAGTCTATGGGGGACTTTCTCATTCAAACCACCAATACCAATCATCCCCTTTAAGGGTGCAGGAAATCAAGCTTAGGACTTTGTCCATACTAGGTAATTGCTCTACCCCAAGCTGTGTTCTCAACCCCACCACTTTGATTTGTTTATTTATTCCCTTTTAATCTCATTTCCCCCTTCAATAGAAAACCATCACTGTTCATTGTCTATTGCCTCATTAGTGTGTATTCTTGATGAGTATATGTTGATGTATGCTATGATAGTGTACACAAATTTTAATTTGTATGAAAGCTAAAATCTATATTGCTATGTGTTCCATACTCATTTATTTGAATGGCTACACAGTTTCACATTTTATGTATCCTCTCAGAATCAGGCACACATGCCTCTAAGTCTTGTACCCTCAGCTAGTACTGTGGTTTATGTCCAGATGTCCTGATGGTGGCCCATGAGAACTTCTTTGAGAGGCTCAAACTCTGGTCTCCTGGTCTACAGTATATAAGACAGCATGACACTGAGATGTCTTCTTGAGACCAAAGAAGTCCCAGATCCTGAGGTGGTGGCTCTCACAGGATGAACAGAGTTGCCTTATCCAAAGTCCCTGTCCCCATGGGTGGGACAAAGCCAATGGCTCTGATGGACCATTACAAATCCAGAGCTCCTGTAGGATAGAGTAGTTCCTGAGATCTTATGATGGTGTTGTGGTTCACCTTCTATTGACTTTATTTTTCTGAATAATTTTCTGTGTGTGTTGTTGAGCATGGGCATTGGCTTTTCAGGGAACCAGCCTTCATTATAGATAACTTATGCATTAGTTTGCCTCCCTGATGGAAGCTGTCCTCCAGGCCAGCTTCCTTCCACACCAGCTGCTACCTTCAGCACAGTGCAAGCATCCGCTGATCCCTCGCCCCTGTGAACAACTGCAGCTGTCTACCACAGCATTTATTCCCCATTTGTTTGTGTCGTTCTTTTAATGAAGGATTTTCCATACAAAGACTGGTTTTGAATTCATGATCATCCTTCCTCATCTCCCAGAATTCTGGGGTTACAGGTGTGTGCCACTGTGCCTGGCGTAGGCTGTCCAGTTTCTGTCATGACTATTAACTCTAAAGTGACATCATTCATGTTTTAATTTGCATTTTTTCTGATGGCTCATGATTTTTCAGTGTATATGTTTTTACTAGCTTATAATGTTTTCTCTTGCCATAAATTACCCGAAAACACACTTTTTGGTCCTTTTTCTCTAGGGGTGACTGCTTAGGTATTATTTCTTTTGTTCAACTTATTATCTTTATCTAAAATGTCCTTCATTGAACCATAAAATTCAAGGATCAGGGGATTGAAGGTGTCTGTGTTTTGTTTGTGATTTGAGTTTTTTCTTATTTACAGTGAAGTTAATTTGTGTACAGAGTAACAGTTCTCATGACACCATTTAGCATTTCTGTACATTCTTAGCCTGTTTGATCCTCCCCACCCCACTTCTTTCCTTTATCCTCTTCCTCAGTGCCTATGTGTACCCTTGAGATTCTTAAGTTCTGTTCAGAAATTACTCTGTATTCCCGAAATTAAGGAGATATTGTATTTTCTTCTAATAATGATCTTTTTAGTTATAAATATTTTATTTTTAATTTAAAAATACTTTTATTAATTCACTGATAATTTAATAAATTGTATTTTGGTTATGCTCACTCTGGACTCTTCCCAGATCCATGTTCCTTTCCCTATCCACCCAACTTCGTGTCTCCTTCATCAAACTAGAAGCCATGGTGTCTGACCTGCACTGCCCATATGCCCTTGAAGGAGGGGCCATCTACTGAAGTTAGGGTGGCCTACAAATGCCCTACCCTGGAAAACACCAACTCTCCCTCTCCCAGTAGCTACCAGTAGCCAACAGCTCTTCACTAGTGGAAACTTCACATCCACCTCCCCACTCCACACTGAGAAGTTTGTCTGGGTTGACCTTCTGCAGGTCTGTGTGTGCCATGCAGATGTTCAACTGCCCTGTTGTGTCTGGGAAACACTGTCTTGCCGTGGTCATCTACCATCTCTGAATATTACAACCTTTCTGCTCCCTCTCCTGCTAAACAATATCCCATCTCCGACTGAACACCTGTCAGTCTGAAATATCTGTGGAATTGAGTGTCATCCAGAATAAATAGGCTAGAACCCTCTCCCCACAAATATATATATTTAGCCATCGAGATTTTTACCTCATTTTGAATTCACTTAAATGTGATATTAATCCATGATTTTGTTTGATATTTCTCTTTAGGTTTGTGTCTCTGTCTATCGCTTATGTTGTCCTTGGCCAATACTACACCACTTATATTGCTATGACTTCATATTTGGTATAAGCATTAATAAATAGAAATTCTTTCTTTTGAAAAGTTTTATTATTATTTTACATGTATGGGTGTTTTGCCTGCATGCACATATACACACCACATGTGTGTACAGTGCCTATGTCAAGGGAAGGTGTCAGATCCCTTGAACTGGATTCATGGAAAACTATGAATTGCAATGTGGTTGCTGAGATCCAAACCCAGGCCTTCTGGAAGAGCAGCCAGTATTCTTAACCATTGGGTCATCACTGCAGTCCCAAATTCCTCCTCTTAAAATGTCCAATTTTGCATTAAATTATTGGGCTCAGGAATTGTTGTCAGCTAATTTTAAAATAAACTTCAGGCAATTTTATAGTAAATCTGTAATTTTTTAGAAAGACTTATTTAGGTATGGTACTTGTGTGGAGGGGGCAGTGTGTGCATGTGGGTGCAGTACCTGAATAGTCCAGAAGAGGGCATGGGAATGCTTGGAGCTAGAGTTAACAGGTGGTTGTGAGCTGCTCAGCGCTGGGCACAGTACTCAGGTTCTCTGCAAGAACAGTCTGTTCTCTTAACCACTGAACCATCTCTCCAGACCCCGAATCTGTCTATTTTATTTTAAAAATCTAACTAGCGTTTTAATAACATATGTAATAAATGCCAGAGGGTGTTATATCTTTAGAACTGATAAAATCAGTTTTCTTTTACTTTTCATGTTAATGCTATTGCAAATGGTATCATAGTTTGGTTATGTTTCTTAGTCATGGCTGGGGAAATGACATAATATGAATTTTTGCAGTGTAATGTTCTGTCCAGCAGTCTTGATGAGCTTTCCTGCCATTGTTATTATGGTATAAATTGACCCTCCCAACTTTTTCCTTATTAATTAAAACACTTCTTGTGCTGACTTTGGATTTTCTGTTTGCATTTGGTACAGGTTCATCTCACCTACACATGAGGATGGCGTGGACCTTTCCCTCCCAATCTCTTTTCTTCCCCCTTTCTTTTTGGGTGTTGACCTCACAGACAATCCAGTCTGCGTCCTAATTTTTATTACTCAATAGTAAAGTTAAGCATAAATGCCTGGTATTCTTATCTTGTAAAAAAAAGTTTGATTTCTAGTTGTGAATTTCCTTAACTCCTTGCCTCCATTTGTCACTCTGCCGGCCAGCAGAAGAGTCGTCCTGTTTCTGCTTGCTTTGTTGGGTCTCCTCCATCACCATAATAGTGTACCAGAGAATGGGAGACACAAGGAAGTAAACCACTTCTGTCTGGTCCAGTCAAACTTGCAGACAAGGAGCCAGTGACGACGGGGAGCAGCCCGGCCAAGTTCATCAATGCCCACAAAACCTTCCAACAAACCCCATTTCTGCATGTGCCGAGGTTACTGCAGTGTGTAGGTTTAGTTACCCAGAAATCTCCTCTTATGCGTGTGTCACGTGCTAGCCATCCCAGCCACTAAAACCAACAGCCTTTGAATCCGTTGCTTTTCTCATTGCCCCGGTCAAATCCCCGGCAAAAGCAGCAGTGCGAGAGGAAGGGTGCACGCTGGCTTCCAGGAGAATGGTATGCAGTCTACTGTGGCAGGGATGGTGTGAGGGTGGAGGCAGCTGAGTCTAGGGCAGCAGGGGCTTGCAGCATAGCATGGAACGTCTTGGAGTCTCGGGGAGCTAAGAGCTTGGGTCAGAAAACAGAAACCCAGTGCAATCTCTCCCAAGCCCGCTCTCTCCTTGGCCACATTCTTTATTCAGCAAAACCTCATCTCCCAAAGTTCCACGACCTCACTGAACAGTACCAGTATCTGGGCATGAAGAGTTCAATCACACCTGCTTTCGTCTCCAGATTCAAGCCATAAGACCTTGGCACCCAGAGCCCAGTATCTCAGTATGCAGTACATTCAGCGGATCCTCGCAGGCACCATTGCCAGCATAGGTCAAAAATAACACTAAGACTCACTGGGGCCTCAGTGAAGGTGCCAGGGAGTTCGCAAGGCTGAGTCTCCAAGGGCACTGAAGAGTTGACCCAATAAAAAGGACCCTCAACTAAATAATCAAAACCATCTGTGCTTCGAAAGCCTGCTGGAATAAAATAAATCTCCCATGATTCTCCAATCAAGAGTGTCACTGGGCTTGCCAACCTGGCGACTGCCACCTCCAACATGGGACAGTTCCAGGCACAACTGTCACCTCCAGTTTCCAGGATCATCTTGGGGCTCTGTAGGTTTGGGTTCCCAGTGATCTGTTCTGCTGGAACCTTGCAAAGGTCATTGCTGGAGGTCAGCAGAGGCAGCAGCCACCCAGTTGGCAAGCTCCGTGACATTCTTGACCGGAGACTCACGGACGGATGATTTATTTTATTTTATTTTACTAATTCTTATTGTTGTCCACTTCCTGGTTGTGCTGCTTCTCTAGAAGGCCTGGGTATCAATTTTAGCTGAAAATGCTGTAAAAACAAAAAGGTAATGCCACTTCCCACACTGTTCCAAAAGGTTTTTAAGTGGAAAAAGGTATTTAGTATTTTTAATAAGCATCTTCAATACTATTGAGTTGGTTTCTTTGTTCATATCACAAGATTAATTATGCTGTCAGACACTTTCAAGGCCTGCTTAACAAAGATTCAGCGATATAATGGTTTGCTTTGCACTGCCTTTTTTCTGCATAGCAATCACAATCAGCATTAGACAATTTAAAACCCTTTCACCAGCCGGAAGTTCTGAAGAGCCTTTTAATCAACAAAAGTAATTTTGCAAACAACTAGATACAGCATTTTTCATATTAACTAACTTGCATTTAAACTCTGCAGGCTTGATTCTTGCCGGCCTCTTATTTCAGGAAACTGGGTTATATGCCGGTGGCCTAGAATTTGCAAGTAGGGGGGGATCTGGAGCACACTGTCTGCCCTGGGTACCCCTGAATTCTCATGTCTTGTTACCTCCTTCTGCGTTTGAAAAAGATAGGATCGGCGTTTCAGTGTAATTCATTCATTTTAATTATCTCGTAATATGCATATCTTGTCTGATCAATTAAATTCTTTTTTTTTTTTTTAAATTTGGTTGCCCAGAGAGCTTCAACTGCATTGGTGTTACTATAGTGTAGCCTTCTGCGGCTTCATTTTACTTGTGTGTTTTTATTTGCATATGCCTTGGATTTAAAATTTCAGTGAACACCACTCCTGAGAGTCTAAAACACAATTGTTTTGTTAGGTTGGTGGGTGGGCAGGTTTTGAGGTGAAGTCTTGCTTTATATCCCAGACTGGACTTGAACTCACAATCCTACCGCCTCAACCTCCTGGATTTTGCGATTAGAAACGTGTTACCATGTCCATCTTAAGCTTTAAAAAAAAGTCTCTTTTTTTCTTTTTTTTTTTTGAGATTGGCGATAGCGGGTTGTGCGTTGAGTACCCTGCGCATGCGCAGGCAGCCCTAGTTAGTACGTGAGCATTTGAGGCTCTATAGTTGAAAGATGGCTTCTCTGGAGGCAGAAGCAGGGAGGCACATTTAATATTTTTAATATACATATCGGGCACATTTTAAAAAATGTAACTAACCTGTTAATGACACCTTTAAAACATTCATTTAATAAAAAAAAAAAAAGGAGGGCGCGGGGGGGGGGGAGAAAAAAGGCCCAGCCAGCAGCAGTAATTTGTGGCGTTGCTCTGTATAGTAATTAGCCAAGTGCAGGAGCGATTTCTGCACCCCAAACCTCCTTGTCTTTGACACTATTTCAACCCCGGCGAGAAGTGACCCAGGGATCTGGAGCCACAGGACAAGAGGAGCAAGTCCTGTCACGAGCAATAACAGGGTCAGGAGACACGACTAATGAAGTCATAGCAACTGGTGCGCAGAGCCAATCAGAAGAGGCGCCAATCTGTAAATGAGGATGTAATTAGCAGAAAAAATAACATGCTTTGGTTGAATTCGAGGGGAGCCTGTAATGACTGGATATTGAGAAAGATTCCGAAAGATTAGAGCAAACATTATGCAACAAAGAATACCTAATTAGGGGAAAAAAGTGAATATGCCTTAATTAGAGGGAAATACATGATTGAAAGACGCAGAGCTGTCTTTTAATATGAATGTAGTAATGAAGGTTAGCGCATTGCCCCGGCTTGGGCTCTGCGAATTAGTGGGACCCGCACGCTCACATCTCTCTGCAAATGTTACCTTTCTGCAAAGAGGCAGAGGAAGGGAGACTCCTGTCTATCCTTTGCCCTTTTGAGCGGAGGGCACCTGGCTTGGCACCCAACAGTTCCACCTCCTGGAGCACAGGCATAGCACTTAAGATGGAGAAATCATCAAAGAAATGTAAGCATCCAGCACCTGGGTACTTGGCTTTACCTTTGATCACTGGCTGCCTTTGCGATGTGCCATCAGCACAGTGTGCTTTTTATATAGGGCGTTTTAACAGAACCCTCCCCCTTTAAAACCAGCCCAAGTAGGTCTGTCCTGTCACCCCAGCAGGGTTCCTGGGAGGTTTTGTGACTCATGACAATGAGATGTTCCTAGCAGCCCTTCCTGTACTGTAGCTGATATTAAGGAGTGTAAACAGTGCTATTTTTTCCTCTACCAGACAAACTACATGTTCTTTCAATTCCTCTCTTTTCCCCCAAACTATTCTGAGTATTGATTTTCATTTATTTCATACGATTCTTAATTGTCATCATTAGCTATCTATGCCACAGCCTCCTGCTTAAATATACGCTGTCAATTTTGAAGCATATTTATAGATTAATTTAAATGTGTTTTTAAATTTATGGCCCCATACCTTTGGTATGTTGGTAACATTAAAATACTTATGGTACAGAATTTTTTAATTAAAACTATTCATCAAATAACGTCCAGGTAGCAAGCATCTCCCTGTTTGCGGTGGGGGTTCTGGCAGCCAGAGCAAGCAAAATAATAGGTCAATTAAAAAAAATCTAAAGATAGCGTTTTCAAAGACCCGGTTGTTTAATGAGCATTTGCCAACGGATCCCCCAAATTAAATTATGATCCTGAATTTTAGTTATGGGAGTCAGGGCTGTGTCTGGCAGGAGAAGAGCGAGAGAGGCCGCGGAAGAGAGATTCTTTTTGCCCCACTATTCACAAGCAGGCTTAGCTTCTGGACGTGAGGTGGACAGGGACACCTTTAGGGGAACTGGCACCCTGGAATGGGAACAATAAAGCCGCCGCAGATCCTAGAGTCTGTGCGACTTTATTTTGTTCATCTTTACCTCTTAAAACCCTCCACCCCTCCCTGGCAAGCTTCCTTGGGAGATGGCTCTGAAGGAAAGAGTTCTTGTCTCTCGGTCCGTGCAGGAGACCCACAGGAAGCAGACTGTAGCCGGTGTTTTTCCCTACCCGGTGCCGCTCTGCACTGAAACCAAGGTTGCCTCTATAGAATGCACAACATTGAGCCTTGAGGGCACTCAGGAGGTGCAAGCGTGCAGTTAATGTAATGAAAATGCCAAGCAGCACACCAAAATGAGGTATGGGGCACCACGTCTACGTCTGGAAATAACAGAGAGCTTAGGTTACGAAGACTGGCGCATGTCCTTGGGCTTGACTCGGCAGGGCAGAACCCGAGCATTGTCTCAAGAATTCCTTAACTGCCCTGTCTCCTGTAGTTTTGAATTTGCCTTAATTCCTATAGTTTTCTCTTACTTTCTGCAGTGTTATATTTTTCTTTTTTTAAGTAGTGGCTCATATACCCAAGGTCCCAGTTTAAAAAAAAATAATTTTTTTAGCATTAAAAAACCACATTTCTCAGTATGCAAGAGATGAAAGCAGCAGATTGTAAGTAAGCAGCCTGGTCTACACAGACAGATTTTTTTTCTCAAATCCTTACCAAAAATGTATGTAATATGTAATGAACATGATAAAATAAAATATAAGATTTCTAGAGCAATAGATACTACAATAATCTTCTGGTTGCTGTGTACACAAACACACAAATTTTTTTTCTTAAAAAGCAATGATGCTTTTCATCGGCATCTCCTTCCCATAGTATTTTATAATTGTCTTCTTTTCCTTTCTCTGTGCCACTTTCATTTTTAACATTTACTTTATGTGCTTTAGATGCCCATTCATGGGTACTGTATTTACATCTCTTCTGTCCCACGAACAGCCCTCCCAACTCCTTCCATGTGGCCCTCTGCCTCTCAACCTCACGACGTCTTTCTAATTGTTATTGTTATATAGGTGCGTACACAAACAGAGCCTGCTTAGTCCATTTTGTGTTGCTCATGTAGATGTGTGCCCAGGGATACCGCTCGGTATTGGATGGTCTGTCAGAGGGTTCCCCAGGAGAAGTCTGCTGCTCCCTCTTGAGCAGCCATTAATTGCCTATAGCTCTTCAGCAAAGGGAGGGGCCTTGTGAGACTTCTCAATGCCCATGCTAGGTCCTCAGCTGGTGGTGTCATTGTTCAGGTCTTGTTAAGAGTCCATGAGTGTAGCTTCCCTGCCGCATATAGAAGACATTCTCTCTGGAGAAGTACCCGTCCTCTGGTTCAGACACCCTTTCTGCCCCCTTTCCAGCGATGCTCCCTGAACCTTAGACGGAGGGGTTATGTGGTGGACATACTTCCCACTTTTAGATCCATCTTCTTTGCTTAAATTATCTGCGACTCAACCTGTGTGAATTTCCTACAAGTGGGATATGGAGATGGGAAAGTCTCAGTGGGCTCGTGGCTGGACCAGGAACAGCTACCACTACTGTTCTCGCTGCCTTAGCATTCAGAGTGACTGAGACCAGAAAATTCCCTGACAGGGCTCAGCTTGGGGTTTGAAATGAACGACTTAAACGATGGAATCTGTTTCATTGTCCTCCCAGTAACTAGAGTCAGATGTCGCGGACATGAGAAGGTTTTATATTGTGCTCCCATGTCTGGCTGACCGGGTGGAGTCTCCTGAAGACTTTTTAGATTCATCTCCTTCCTAGGTCTCGGGTCCTCCTTGGGTATTCTGGGAGCAGACTCAGTTCATGCACACATGGTCCCGGTGACTTGTGGGAAAGCTGTGCACCCTGCCATTCACCCCTTGATTTATCTCTGACTTGAGCTTTTATTAAAATGTCCCCACAGACAAGAGGGGGGCCAGGGTGGATAATCATAGATAACAGCCAG
The DNA here is from genome assembly GCA_004026605.1 of Ondatra zibethicus. Lineage (NCBI taxonomy): Eukaryota > Metazoa > Chordata > Mammalia > Rodentia > Cricetidae > Ondatra > Ondatra zibethicus. The sequence goes on from PVIU01000474.1 coordinate 271,144, forward strand.
TGGGGCCAGGTTGCATTGGAGCTGGACCAAGCTCTCCTTTTATCGACTCTGAATGCTGAATGAATCACTCAGATTTATATGGAGGCGGAAGCTGTACGAGGTCCGCATCAGGGCAAAATAGGGTTACAATTCAATAAAATGCGCGCGATGCTTTATTGACTAATGAACCTACCGTGTGGCCGACTGCGGTATTTTACTGTCGTGGACTGTAACTGCCTGGCAATTACATGGTGAGTGTTTGCTAAAGATGCGCCTGTCTTTTCCTGGATCTGGAAACAGGTTCAGCTCTGGAGGAAGCAGGTCGCACACCTTCCCCGAGTCTTCTGGGGATAAGAGTGAGGCGTTGATGATCACAGTGAAAACAAGTGGAGGCTGCTATTTTTAAATAAGCTGTTATTATTGACTAACAGAGGTTGCTGCGGGTGGGAGGACAAAGCCTTGCAGCCGAGTTGCTGCAGAGACTTCAATTGGGGAGCTGCTAATGAGAGCAGCTAAGCGAGGCGCCTGCTTCATCTTCCCCGAGAAGAAAGCAGCATTGGGAGGCAGCTGTGCCTGCCCCTATCCTCTTCATCGCTGCCAGTCCACACACATTTTATTATGTCATCAGAGATGGTCAGAGAGGGTGAAGAGTGAAGCACACCAGGCTTTAAAAGGCAGAGATGGTGGCTATCTGCTGATTATTGAGGACATTTTCTTTTAAATATTGGTGCCTGGCGTGACCACCGCTGTAAGGGGCTCTGCTCCCAGAGGATGCTCCAACACACACACAGAGGCCCTGAAGCATGGGTGACTCCAGAGTGACTGTACAACACACACGCATGCACACACACACACACACACACACACACACACACCCCACAGGTCCTGATGCATGGATGACTCCAGAGTGACTGCACAACACACACACACACACACACACAGGTCCTGATGCATGAGTGACTCCAGAGTGACTCTGTACAACACACACATGCATGCACACTCACATGGACGAGTTTGCTCCTGATTATTCTATGCCCCCCAAAGGGTGAAATAGGCCTGTGCTCTTGAGCTCATCAGTGAGGTCTCTAGCACCTGGTGGGCACAAAGGACAGGAACAGGTCACCAAACTTCTTCAGTACTCTGCTCTGAATGACCTCACCATAGTGGACCCACTGGCCAATATAGTGAGCCGGAGTCTCCTCTCCCACCTATTTCTCATCTGCAAATACTGCTTGTGATCCCCATGGCCTTAGTGTGGGGCTGTGCTGGGCAGATATGATGAAGTCACTGATTAATTAAAAGCTGGCAGAGAAATTATTCACGACACATAGTTTGTTCTGATTATTTTATAAACCAGCAAAACACGCCGAATGTATTTATGCTCTTCATACCTGCATATGAATGATCTAGAAAGAGTCACATTAACCCAAGAAGACTATGTCATACAGTGCTCACTCAGACCCAGGCACTGTTATAAATATACTATGTATTTTAACATACCTGTGACATTCACAGTAGCCCTGTGTGTCAGCTGCCCATCTGTTCTCCATCTTAGGACAGAGGAAGGGGTTAAAGCCCAGAGAAGTGAAGTCACTTGTTCAGGTTTACAGGACATGGAGACAGAATTCAAACTCAACTCCAGGAAGCAGAGTTTATAGTTCACACACACAGCTTCTCATAACACCTGTTTCTCTGTTCTGAGACCTAAGAGAGGCCAATGTTAGTGACTACATGGCACCTTGGACCAATCTTTCATGTTGTCACCGTTACCTAGGAGAGGACAGTCCCTCCTGACCATCACGGCCTGCTGTCAGAGCCTGTGTGTGACTTTGCAGCTCCCTCAGTTTGGCAATCTCCTACAATCTCAGCTGCTGGGGGTGGGGTCGGGGAGAAGAGGGCTGAGAGGCTTGGGGTGTGGGTGCTATGTTCTTTGAATATCGGCCACACAGTACACAGTGTGCCCAGATGGGAAAGTTTCTCTGTGGCCAGTGAAGGAAAACCATCCCGCCACATGGAGATAGCCTGACTCAGCACGCTTGGTGCCACTCCCTGCCACTTGAACGCAGTGAACAATGCTTTAAAGAATGTGACAAACTAATCCTGCTGAGCCAATAGTGTTGATTTCAACCTCAATGGTTTTCCGCATTTTTCTGTTGAAGTTGAATTCTCTTATGGTTCTGTTTACATCTAACTGGCACATCTGTGTGGGCTGCAGCTGGGCTCACAGGCAGGGACAGAAAGTGACCCAGAAGGCAGAGATGACTTTGGGGCTCCTCTGACTCCATACCTTCCTAGGATGCCATCATGATAGGCATTGCCCAGAGCCAACTGATCCCATTCCTCTCCTTGCTCTCCTCTTCCTCTGCATTGAGTCTACATGCCTCTCCTCAGGCCAGCTGTTCTCCAGGTGGGGCTTGCTGTGGTTTCTCTTTGGGTCCCCACCTCCTCTTGTGTCTAGCCTGCACTAGTGCTATAAAAAACACCATGTAAAGGAAATTGGGAAGTTCACTTGTAATCGAGTCTGTGCTGTGTTGGAGCTGGTGTGTAGTGTAAAGGGGTCCAATCAACAAATTGGACTCAAGGGTTCTAAACATTAGAAGACAGAGCTGGTGTGTGAATGGAGATCAGGGTGTATGTAGGAGGCATTAGAGGAGGTGAATATGATCAATATACATTGTATGAATGTATGGAATTCTCAAAGATTAATAAAACGTTCTTTTAAAGGTGTCTGGTGAATTCCACACAGAAAATCTCAAGATTCAGGATTCCAGGTACCCCAGGGATGGAGGACTAGAGTACAATTCTATCCGCGAATCAACTTCACCATTGGGGAAGAGATGCTTTGGAGGACTTAGCTGGCAGCCCCATCCTGAGATGGGCAGTTTCCAAGGAAAGGACATGATTTGAGAGGAAGGCACAAGAAGAGAAGAGACCTGTGGGGATTGGGACGGAAAGGACTTCCCTGTAGCATGGCTGTCTAAGCCCCGATGCCTTGTGTAGCCTTCTGCCTGGTAGGGAAGCTCAGGGATGCAGCTGTGGTCTATGGCCCACCTCATTTCCTCTATGCAGTTGCTTTCTCAATAATAAAATTAAGGCTTTGAAGACTGATATCCAGGAGCCTTTCCCTGTGAGAACTCCTAGACCTGGGTTTACTGTCCTGGCTTCTAAGAGTGACACCCCAGAAAGTTGTAGACCTCGTTTCTAGAGCTCTCTTTCTTCCTGACCCTAAGAGAGGCCTTTAGGGATGGAGCTACAGTCCTTGAACTCACGAGAAGGAAGGCCGTCCTCACTTACTGTCCTCCTTCACTGCCAAGTCAATGGGGAGATATCTAGCTGTGTGAAGGGACCAGTCTGCTCCAAAGGCAGATCCCAGAGCTGGGGACATAATGGGAATTTGTGATACTCAGTGGGGGAACTTTAGATCCATAAACCATAGACAATATGTAGTTGCTCATCTGTGACAGACATAATAAGGATAATCGTCACTTAATAAGTAATCCAAGGCTAATTAAATGTTACTAATAACCATTACAAACACTCCTTTTTTCTCCCTCACACAATTCAGAACATCCTCCAGTACCAAGATCTATAGGAAAAGCTCATACACACAGGAAATGAGAAAAATACAAGAAAAAAAAAAACCCTATCACTTGGAGCTGCGACACATCAGTGACTTTCTTCTTAGAATTCTCTTTGTTGCATATAAAGACATCAGGGTTTTCATAGCTTGAGGAACAGGCATGTTAAATGGTCTACACACTCACCCCCAATGGTTTCTGGTTAGTGTAGCTGGGTACTAACCATACCTTCCCAGAGGGCCTACCTGGACAGGCACCATGTCTGATTGCTCACTCGCCTACTGTAAGATTTTAAACCAGGTCCTGGAAACAGAGTCCAGTACACTCTGATTCTTCTACACTAGGGGACGTGACGTTGCAGCAGGGTCCATCCAGGGTAAGATGATGCTGGCATAGCCATCCCTGCTCTGTGCAGGTACCTCTTCAGGGTTAAGATGCACACTTCCAGCTAATGGAAAGGTAGGCTGTGCGGAGTGAGTAGCTGGTAGGCTGTGCAGAGTGAGTAGCTGAATTTTTCTCAAGAATGACCCTCTACTACCTGAAACCTTTTTCTGGAACTCATGTCCTTCCCCAGCACTGCTGGCCCTGATGCCAGAGAAAAATCTCATCTCCTCTGAGCTCCTATCGTTCAAGAACACTCAGTCCAAAGGTCCCTGCCTTGAGTACTGTACCCATCAATGGTGGTTGTTCTAGTTATTTTTCTATTGCTATGACAAATCTTACAGCCAAAAGCAGCTTGGGGTAGCAAGGGTTTATTAGGCTTATGGGTTATCATCCGTCATCCCTCATTGAGGGAAGCTAAGGCAGGAACTGGAACAGAGACCATGGATAACTTCTGCTTCCTAGCTTGCTCCCTTTGCCTTGCTCAACTACCTTTCTTACACAGCCCGGTTCCATCTGCCAAGGGGTGGTGCTGCCCATAGTGGTATGGACCCTCCCACATACATTGACAAGTAAGGAAATGTCTCACAGACACGCCCACAAGCTAGTTCAATGAAGACAATTCCTCAACTGATGTTTCCACCTCCCAAGTATGTCAAGTTGACAGCTGACACCATAAAAGTCCTAAAATCCCAGAATGTTTTTAAGAGGAACAATAATGACATAATTTATGTGGCTTCTCATCACATTCACTTCTTCCTAATCATGTTGAACTGGGGGTAATGACATTGCCATGCCAACTCACATGTGGGAAACATTCAGCCCAAGGACAGACTAGGCCCATCTACCTGTCCAAGGCAAAGCTGGGCTCATACATAATAGAGTAGTTCGGGGTCCTAGAAACTAGGACACATCCAGGAGAAATGTCCTCATTGTGTTTGTGTGGTGGAGAGTTTGTGGAATGATATGTAGAGTCTCTGTCCTCATTCATCCTGTCTTGGGCTAGGGACAACCCATCTCAGTGACCTTAGAGACCCAACAAGTGTGAATGAGGCGCTCTCCATTGATCCACTGTGTCCCGAGCTGTATCCAACCACAGCCTCTCTTCCTTCTTATTTCTGTGCCTCAAATATCAGCTCGGGTTGTTTTTTGAATTGTCACTATGGATTTTGTCCCCAGTGCCTGTCCTTGCCCTATGTCTCTTTCCATAGCTCCAGTTCCTGGAAGGATGTTGGCTCAACTTGTACTGAATCCAGGACCACAGAGGAGACTGTGGACCGCTAGCTGGAGGTTATTCTGACACCAGCACTGCGGGCAGGACATAAATTCAAAATGTCAGCCCTTCCTTTTCTGCATCTGTGGGTAGGACAGGCTCCACACCTCCCAGTATGCAGAGCTTAGGAGTTCAGGGGAAGACAGATTAGGCTTCCCTCTTGTTAATGTCTATCCCTCTGAAATAAGCAATGAGTATAGGAACTGACCATCTGCATGGTAGCCCGTGAGTGGAAGGGCTTCCCATAGCACCTTCTGTCCACATCAAGCAGCCAGCTGCTCATCACCTCTGGCGTGTCCTTGACCTAGCTTCCATGAACACTCGGACTTCCATGGGTTGCAATGAATGGTGTGGCACATGTCGCGTGGCACAGCAGGGAGTAAGCTTTAGAGACAGAGAGAGAAATGCACCTTGACCCCTTGACCGAGAAGGGGAAAGAAGGTGTGGCTCCCAGGGAGGCCTCAAGTGTGGTGTCTGACGATCTGCTCTGTAATGTTGATCCATGGAGGTCCATTCATGCTGATATTCCTTGTCTGAAAACGGGGGACAGTGACACCATTAGGCCTTCCTTGAGGTTCTGGGAATGGGACAAGAGTGTGCTTGTGAGCACCGACAATACTCATAGATTCACTATGCATATTTATATATGTGCATTTTGTACAGGTGTGTGTACACATGTGTGTATGCATTCATATATTGATGTGTATCAAATGTGTGAATGTGTGTGGATGTGTGTATGTATGTCTGTGTGCATATGTGTGGGGGTACATGTGTATGTATGCATGTGCCTGTGTGTAATATGCATGTGCATATCTGTGTGTTGATGCTCATGCATGTGAGTTCATATGCAGATGTGGATTTGCATGCATGGCTGTACACACATGTGCAAGTGGCTATGGAGGTAGGTGAGAGTGTGTGTGCATGTGTGTGTGTATGTATAAATGTGAATGTGTGAGACTCCAGTGCCCGACTCTGCAGGACTTTTGCTACAGAAGGTCGAAGGCCTGTCCTCTGCCCCTGTTCCTCCAGGCCTCCTCTCTTGCAGTGCACACTCAGTCAGGGTCCTGTTCCCTCTCACCTCCCTCCTCCATCCCTCTGGGTCTGAATACCGCAGCTAGACATTGCCCTTCTGTTTAAAACTTTTTTTCTGTCTTCTAAGAACTCCCCGCTCTGAGTAGTGGGGAGCTGTGTCTCACTTTCAACTCTCTCATGCACAGTAGCTTGTTTTATGACTTTGTTTTAAAAACTATTGGCTTAGGGTGCAATAACACAGATGTCTCTCCTCACAGGAGAACCATGAATTTCCACTTCTCTCTCCTCTCTATGACAGCTCCATTACCTGCCTTGGAAAGGCTTTTCTTTGGACCTGGAAGAAGAGAATCAAAAACTGGTGTCTTCTCCCACAACTGTCCCTTGCAATAGTGTCACTGGATCAATAGAGCTGGTGCCCACTGTGCTTGGTTGGGCCCTCCACCAAGTCTCCCAGAGCCCACCCAGGCAGCATCCTTCTGGTGGCTTAGGAAGTCTTAATGTCCCCATCCCCAAAGGGGTGCTAAAGCCATTGCAAAAGAAATATCTGTTTTCTTGTGTGCATCCTGCAGGCACTTTCCTAAGTGGTGCCAACCCACGGGCGGGGAAACTTGGTTGGCTGCCTCACTAAATCTTCACCTGCCTGACCCTGGCTGACAATTCCTTAACATTCCTGGAGAATAGACAATGCTCTGCAGAGCCGAGCTCCATCAGCCGCAAACGTCAGAGCCCAGGCTGGATGAGGAGAGGAGAGCTTGGGAAGGCAGATCAGCATACACATCACGGCCCGGGCATGGTGGTGGCAGAGTCAGCCTGTCGTGTGCTCTTGTGCAGAGCTCTTTCCACTCTGTAACATGTCAGCCTGTCATGCTGCCTCTTTCCTGTGTGTAAGTGGTAAGGTGTGAGTTTAATTAGCATAGAATAAAATTTCTTCCTCTCTAATAATACCACCTTGAATTTTTATGTTACCTTCTCTTCAGGGAGTTCAAGAGGGGTGTGGGGTGTGTGTGTGTGTGTGTGTGTGTGTGTGTGTGTGTCTGCAGCAGAGGCAAGATTCTTTCTCCACCCCATTACACAGAAAGAGAAGTTAAGGAAAAGGGCCATGGGTGGCTCACAAAAACACCAGAGGTACTTAGCTGTGACCTAGGGTCATAGTTTCTGCAAGTTCTGTGAAGAATCAAGGAATTAGCTACCTTGAAATAAGGATAGTGGAACCAGTCAGGGGTAGTGACCACAGATGCCTGGAGACAATAGGTGGGGAAAGTTCACAAGTTACAGGAAGTCCCATGTAAAACACCAGGGAGGAGAGGACCACTGACCTCCATTGGGCACCGTGTCTGTCAGTTGTTCATCACTGTGACAAAGTACCCAAGACATTCAATTGAAAAGAGTTCGCTACTAAAGGTTCTGCTTCTGGCCTTTCGGCATCCTGGCTTCAGGTCATATATCACAGCAGGGGCCTCTAGTAGACAAAGCCACTCATCTGATGGTGGCCAGGAAACAAAGAAAGAAAGCAAAAGAGGGTGGGGGGGTTCCCAATATTTCCTTCAAGAGCACATCCCAAAAACCTAACTTCCATCCTCTAAGTTTTGCCACTTCTCAATTAGTGGCTTAGGCTGCTGACCAAGCCTTCCCTTTCTATATTTACATATGTAAATAAGGAGAATAAAAAAATCCCCCCTTCCTGTATACCTACTTAGTCTCTTTATTGAGTGCATTCAAAGGCCCCCAGGTTTTGATTTCTAGACTAAAACCATGAGCTGTACTGTGCAGCACACATAAAGGGGGATGCATAAGCCCGAGACATCTGCTGGAAGCTGTACCCTAACTTCAGTGTAGAGCAACTGGTCCCTGAGTCATGAGAGGGTGTTGACATGGTCAGAAAGATGACCCTGAAGAGGAGGAGGAAAAGTTTAATGGGGTCTGTTGGTCGAAGAGAAAGTTCTAGATGGTCCTGAAGAAGATAAGTCAAAGGTAGTGTTGCCTCAGGTGAGGACAGATAGCTGACAGGGTCACAGGATCAGGGAAAGGTGACATTGATGCTTTCAGAAAAATGTACTAGAAGCATTAACAGGGGAGTATGGCAGAGAAGTCCCATGTCTAGCATCTTCTCCAGTTTCTGTAGACCCTAGTGGAGCAGACACCAAATTGCAACATTATTTTGGTTTATGGTTGGAGGCCACCATCTTTTTATTTGATGGAGTAAGTACATGAAAAAAAAATCTCTATTTTGGGTTGGAGAAAGAAAGACTCTTTAAACAAAGAAGGGCACATCCCATGGCAGTCCTTAAAGAGAAGGCTTGTTCCTTTATCTAAAAAAAGAAAGTATGCTTTGGTGTGGTTTTATGTCTTCTGAATAGTTATAGTTCTAGCACCCTGTTACAGGTGCTGAAAGCATATCTCATTCCTGTCTTGTGTTCTAGGAGAGAAGTCACACAGAAGGAAAAACACAAGAGGTTTCTATAATGGTGAGCAACGGAGCTTCTTCAGAAAGGATAGTAAAGAGAGGCCCTTTGACAGAAAGGAGTATCTAGACGGATGCATGGAAAGCCGCTCACGTCTGAAGGTCAGACACAGGTGTCAAAGCTTTGGGTCAGTTGAATAGATTATCAGACAGCAAGTGAGACAAGGCCAGATAAAGATGAGTTTGGAAAGTTGGCAGAAGCCATCAGACATGGTAAGGATTGGTTGCTGAAGAACCCGCTGATGCACCTGAAGCACAGAGGTGGAACCTAATCCTGAATAAGAGAGCTTGTGCCTCAGTCACAACCAAGAACTTAAAATAATTTCTTCTAGATCAATGTTTGGGGGTCAGATCATGTTCGTGTTCAGGTGGCCCCATTTGGCATGAAGGATGGATCACTCATTAGGAAGGATGGATAATATCTTTTAAAAGCATCCACCTGGAAGCAACACAGATTATTTCCAGCCTATTTCACTTAAAAAAAATGAGACATTCTGTCCTGTCCTCACTAGCACTAGAATAGTACTAGAATAGTACTAGAATAATACTAGAATAATAATACTAGAATAATACTAGAATAATACTAGAATAGTACTAGAATAATACTAGAATAGTACTAGAATAGTACTAGAATGTACCACGTAGGGTACATTCTGGTGAGCAGAGAGCCTAGGGGACCAGAAGTAATTGCTAGTGCTCAGAACCATATTTCACTGGTCCCCTAGTGCGAGAGGTTGCATGGTGTAGGAGGTCCTTCTGTATTTCTGTTGCTTTCATTGGTTGAATAAAGAGACTGCCTTGGCCTTTTGATAGGGCAACCCTTAGGTAGGCGGAGTAGACAGAACAGAATTCTGGGAAGAAGGACAGACAGACAAGCAGACGCCATGATTCTCCTCCCCAAGAAGGACGCTGATTAGACTCATGGCGGCAAGCCACAGTCAAGTGGCAGATATACATTAATGGAAATGGGTTAAGCAAGATGTGAGAGTTAGCCAAGAAGAGGTTAGAACTAATGGGCCAGGCTGTGTTTTAAATGAATACAGTTTGTGTGTAATTATTTCGGGTGTTAAGCTAGCCGGGGACTGGAACACGCCCTGCGCCTCTTACAACAGTTGCACTTGTGATCAACCTGAAGTTTGATCACAGATAGGATAATAGCAATTGGCAGTTTTTGCCTGGCCCATGGCTCTGAGAATGCAGCCCACTGGAGCCCATAGGAAGGGCAGGGTCCACGCTTAGACTTGCTACTAAGTCTGTTCCTTGTCTGTGGGCATCCAACCCCACCCACATCTGCAGCCCCTGGAGAAGGCAGTTTTCTGGATCATATGGTTCTGTCAATATGAATCTAATGTCCCTTCCTCTGCAGATGACCCATATTGTCCAGAGAGTGCACGTTCTTCTTTGCCGTCATTGTTAATCTCTGCTGGCTGCAGCCATTGTGATATATATTGCAGAGACGTCTTCCCTGTTGGATCTCTCTCTAGCTCCCTAGCATCTCTTTCTAAAGTTGCCTGGAGCCTCTGTTCTCACTAATGTTACATCCTGGAGACCCTTTTACATATATTAAAAAACCAATTCTTAAGCCTTATTCACAACCTCCTTCCTTTCCTGCCATTATGGAACTCATAATCTGACCTAGGAAAGTAGGAAAGTCAATTCTTTCGTGTCCTTTGGCCTCATGATCCTGAGACTCAGAATTGGGACATCTGGCCTTAACTTTACCTTCACTGCCATCAACTCTGAAATCTCTTAGTCTCCTATAAACCATCTCTTTCATTTCATTTTGACCCCCTGGTCTTGAATATGCAGAAGACCTTAGCTACTTATCCAAATGTTTTTCCAAGTACCTGCTTGAAGCCAGGCGCTGTGTTGTCAAAAGTGCCTTGAAATGTCCTTTCTTGAATCTCACAGAGTCCTGGGCAGAGTCAGTGGTAGAAACTGTGAGCACAAAGACATTGCAAAGTGTCTGGAGACCCAAAGGAGAACCGGACTTCACTAAACAGTGACTCATCTTTTAAACACGGGCAGAAGCAAAGACTTCAGGGCAAGAAGCATATGGGTTGGGCTGGAAGTAGGAATGAGCTTCTCGAGAGTTCACCACCCATCATCCAGAACTGTCAAAGGCCTTCTGGGTTCCTCCAGGCACCATGTGGAAAGGTCAGTGTTCCCCATGTTTCTACTTGGCTCTTCATGTGACACTTGTCCCTAATCCTTCTCACCTGCAAGCAGGTGAGCTCTCAAGACCACCTCTGTTGCAAACAATGAAATCTAAGAGCACTCAGAAGAGAGGTCTCTGTCCCGTCTTGTACTTGAACTTCAGCTAGGCTGTCCTGAAGTGGGCATGGCTGATACGCACTATAAAATGCTTTGCTGGGACTCAGTGTCCCCACCTTGGCCAGAGAGTGTAAGCAAATATTCTTCCCTGTCCAGGCTTGGGGTTTCAAATGAAATCATGACCTTAAGTATAGAAAAAGGTTCCTCATTTTTTTTTTATTTTTTATTCTTTGCTTTTAATCTGTACTCTATTTTGAAGAACAGCGAGCAAATGTTTTGTGTTCTTGTATCCTTATGCTTCATCGCGGTTGCTAACTCTGTGGGGTGTCTGCTCATGCGCCCACTCATACTCTTTCCCTCCCATTCACTAATTCATTCACCGGCTGTACTGGCTATGCCCAGTATAACTAAACCCAGTTCTAGGTGGCAGAGGTCCAGTACTGGAAACTTGTTTCCAGTACAGTGAGACAGGACAATCAGCTTCAAGTAAAGAAAGTGAAGCCCTGGAGCTGGTGCCAGGCTAATGAGGACTCCACTTTGTGTTTGCTAAAGGCAGATACTTAAGTCAGTCCTGTCTTCCAGCTTCATAGGAAATCTACAATTTGCTTGTCATTATAAAGACCTAATAGGACCTCACTAAGCATCATCTAAGAATGGTTTCCTCCCTGCAGACGTGGGTCTGCTCTAAAGCTTGCTTGCATCTCATTTAGATAAATGAACCCATGGAGAATGTTCTGGTCTATCAAAGGGGAAACCGAGGCAGCTAAGCAGGAGCTCTTTGAACCGCCTAGGGATGAGGTCTTGTTCTAGGATATTCTCTTCCCTTTGACCTCTTTATCCCTATCTGCTCTTCCCAAGAACAGGGATGGGCAGAGCTATGGCAGAGTGAGTCATCCGCTGATTCTGTGAATCTAGCAAAGTGGGTGGTCTGGGTTCTCTTGGCTAACAAGCATTCATGTCTGTTCTGATTTGTACATGCCTTGGTTTATTTTTGCCTCGGCAGCAGCCTGACTTTTGCTGGGGCCCAACACCAAGCTTGATCTTCTCCATCCACACACACAGCTCCTTCTGCCCCATTCTCTCTCCATTCCTCCACCCCAGACTTCAGGGCTTTGGGAACAGCTGAAGTGAAAGGAATTCTGGGTGAGAGGTCTTCTCTAGAATACCAAGGATGGGTGCACAGATGTGTGAGGGTGGGAAGCCCAGGGCAAACCCAGCTGCTCCTAGTACTGGGCCAAACATCTGCCTGGAAAAATCGCCAGCTAGTTAGCTGCATGCTGGGAGGAAAAAAAAACCAACTTTCTAGATTCTTAGAGGTTCCTATGGGGACGGGTACTGGATATACTCAGCTGTCTTTACAAACTTAGACCAGATGTGGTGACAGGGACCTGGAATCCCAGCTACTACTCTGGAGGCAAAAACAGGAGGATCACAAGTCCAAGGCCTGCCTGGACTAGTGGGTGAGTTCCTTGAAATTAAAACAACAAATAAACAAACTAGATTAGCCGTGTAGCTCCACGCCAGAGTATTTCCTTTGAATCCCCCAGTGAAGAGCTGCGGCATGGCTCCATGGTAGAACACTTACCTAATATCCCCCAGTGAGGGGCTGGGGTGTGGCTCAGTGGTAGAGCACTTGCATGGAATCCCCCAGTGATGGGCTGGGAGGTGTCACAGTGGTAGAGCCCCTGCCTAGAACCCATCAGTGAGAGGTTAGGGCCTAGGGTTTAGAGGAAGTCACTTGTCTAGCATGCTAGAGGTCATGAGTTCCGTCCTCAAAACCCATCTTCCCAAATAAAAACTTCGAAATTGTTCAGGTATCACATTGTATTCCAAACTACTTAGCCCAAAATATAGACTGATTTCTCATGCTGGAAACCGGAGTGTATCACCCGATTCTGTTGCTGTGGATATTGATAATGAAAGCACTTGACTACTCAACGACATATACAGGGGACTTTGGGTGGACCAAGTGTGGGATTAGCACAGAGCTCTGTCAATGGACACAAGATAGTTTCTCCCTTCATGTGAAGTGCCTTCTGCCATAGTGGGGCCTCTTTTGGCAGCACAGACAGAGCCACATGATCTGAACTGCTACATCAGGCTGAGTTTGAGGCCCAATCATGAAGTTGAGAGCCAGAGACCAGACATTAGGAAAGGTTTGCACAGACAATGGAACACTGAAATTTAAACCTGAGGTCAGTAAGTAGACAAAGATGTCCTGGCCAACAGGACACTATGGACAAAGGTACAGACAGGAAAGAACAATTTCCAGAGATTTGAATACGGTTTTGTTATTGTAATATAATGCACGGTCTGGGATAGAAGATGGTCTACTCTAGGGAGAGCTCAGAGTCCCTTAATAAAAGTCGTTGCAAGCTATGTGTGGTGGTTTGAATGAGAAATGTCTCCCATAGGCTCATATCTTTGGACATATAGTCCCCTGTTGGTGGTGCTCTCTGGGGGAGTTATAGAACCTTTAGAAAGTCTTGCTGGAGGAAGTGCATCACTGTGAATGGACTCTGAGGGTAAATAGCCTTGCTCTTTTCCTATTCCCTCTCTTTCTGCTTCCAGGGTATATATGAAGACAGCATCACCCAGCTTCCTGCTCCTGCTGCCACTCCTTCCCGGACAAGATGGACTCTATCCATCTGGAACTCCAAGCTAAAATAAACCTGTTTGCTCCTTAAAGTCCCTTCGGTCATAACATTTATTTTTTCACAGCAACAGAAAAGTAACCCATACACCACGTCAAAGATGAAGGGACTTCATCCTTGTCTAAGGATATGAGCCTTGAAGTCAATTTTGTTTAATGATAGGTATTTTATTTCCTGACAATGCTAAGGATGGAACTCAGAGTCCTAAATGTGTAAGAACTACAACTGAGCTGTATCCCCAGCTCTTCGTTTTGCCTTGGGAAAGAGGATTCTGCCTGTAATGTGGCAATATGATATACAAATTGAAGATGGGCAATATGGAAACTGTGGTATTGATCAGACGAGGGAATGTGGCATTGGGGTTCTGTGTCATAACAGTGGCCATGGAAGAAATGGACAGATGTGGAAATAAACACCCAAGAGTGATTTATTAGGCAATAGTTTTAAGAGAGAGGAAGGAACCCAGGGCTACCTTTAGTCATTGATTGTGAGATGAATAACTTAAAATATATAAGGTAGGAACAAGGTGTCATGGGGACCTTGGAGAGGCATGAGCTGGCTGGGACTGGATGCTCAAGGAGCGTAGATCAGAAGTCTTATTTGAAGTCAAAGAGGAGAGCTTAAGCTTGCCTACAGAGAACAAAGTAGCCTGAAAATGAGAGACAATGAAATCCCAAGATTACACAGCTAATGGGGAGAAAGTTCTCGAGAAGGTAGTCTATGAAAGGAGGGAAGATGGTCTGCAATAGAGACCAAAAAAGATGATCAAAAGTCACCAAAGGGTGATATGTGAATACACACACACACATACACACACATGCATACATATACACAGAGAGACACAGAGAGAGAGAGACAGAGGGACAGAGACACAGACAGGAAGGAGGAGATGCGCATGTTTAGGGAGGGCTTCAGAGAGGGAAGAAAGCAGAGGATGCTAACACACAGGCTAGAAGAATGAATTTGTCTAGCTACAGCCTTCTGGGGACAGGAGCGGGAGAATGCTGAAGCAGGAGAGAGGCAGGAGGATGTCCCTCTAATCCAGGGAGGATGGGTTTTCCACTGTGATGAAGGGGAAGGTGGGAGTGGGGAGATTGGAAGAGCACAGGAGGGCTTTAGAGTACGGTGATGTCCCCTTCTGCGGAGAGAGTCAAGCAGGAAAAGTGAGAAAAGCAGTGGTGGAGCCGTGGCAAAGTTCTGCTGACCCCACGACCTTGTGTAAAACAACGTGGGCTCCTCATTGTTCTTCAGCAAACCATAGTGGCAGGCAATGAGGAAGAAGAACGGACTTCCTCAGAGATGGACTGGACACGGAAGAGCCCAGTGATATTCACAGGAGGAAAGCAGCAACAAGACTCCAGGGGCCATGAGTAGGAACCAAGAGGTTTTTCTAGAAAGAGAGTTGGTGTTTATATCCAGAACCCAGATATCTCAGTAAAACAGAGGAGTTTTTTTCTCTTTTTATCTATTTTCTGTGTCTTTTACATCATGTGTCTTGATCTCATTCATTTCCTGTGCCTTTGAATCCACCCTCTGCCCCTGCACCTGCCCGCCCAAAAAAATTATAAAACAAAATTTAAGAGAAGAAAGGGAAAAGAAAAAAGGGGAAAAATTGAAAATCTCATCATGGCAGCAGCAGTGTGACACAGTGAGTCACACAGTAAAGCCCTTTGTCCATGGATTATTACCTGCAAGAGCTCCTTCCAAAGAATCATGCATGGGCCAGGTTCAAGGCCTCTGGTTTCTTCACAAAACTGGGAGAAGACAGTCACTGGGTTAAAGAATGGGATACTGAAGGACTTGGTATTTTTTGTTGGTGGGAGGATAGAGTCATGCTGGGGATGACTGGTACCTAGCTGTAGGTATAAAAGGTGAAGCACCAGTCACTGAGATAAACAGCTGGGTTAGTCATCTATGAAACATCAGTGATGAGTGATGGACATTCCATGTTGGCCTGAAGACACCTGCATTGACGACCATGTGTGTGTGTGTGTGAGAGTGTGTGAGTGTGTGTGTGTGTGAGTGTGTGTGTGTGTGTGTGTGTGTGTGCGTGTGTAGTGTAGGTGGAGATACTGGCTCAGTTTTAATGGACTCTGGTGAATGAGAAAGTGCCTGGTATAGTTGTACATGCTGGAGATCAAAAGAGGATGAGAATAGCCCAGCCAAGTGGTGTTTATCTCATTGCTCAGGGATCCAAACAGGCTTCCAAAAGGCTATGGAGTTAAGGAATATGCTTGTTGTCCACATGGCATCCTAGTTCAAAGCTTGTTTCTGAAGCTTGTTTTCAAGACCGTGATGTCAATAAGAGCAGAATGAGGCCATGGCATAGATGAGGTCATTTAAATGGTTATTTTTTTTTAACATGGGACACAATTTCTATAGTGCCATTTGGAGGACCAGGAACACAATAAAACATTCTTTGAAAGCAGGCACAGAATAGAAGAAGGGGAGAACCAGGAGACTAGTTGACTGAAGGCCAAGGGAAGAGGCAGAGATAAGGGGCCTGGTGAGCTCAGCTTGGTCTCCCAAGGTACAAAGGCAAAATTTATCCATTTATACCTTATCCACATATTATGGATGGTAAGATGGGTGTGTAGGTAGATGGATAGATGGATGGATGGATGGATGGATGGATGGATGGATGAGAAGATGAAAGAATGGGGTAATATATGTGTAAATAGCTGGGTGGGTAGATAGGTGGATGGGTAAAAAGGTGAGTGGGTGGATGGATGGATGGATGGATGGATGGATGGATGGATGGATGATTGGATGGATGGTTGGATGGGTGGGTGGATGGATGTGAAAATAAATGGGTAGGTGAATAGATGTGTAATAGATAAGTGCATTGGCAGGTAGATGGATAAATGTGTAGATGGGATGTTGTGTGGACAGGGAAATGGATAGGTAAATGGATGGATGGATTAAGAAGTTTATCCCAATATCATTTCATCCCTAGTTTAATATAAATCCATAATATCCAAGGTCCTGAGCTGACAGACCTTGTTATGTTAAGCTTCCATGATTTCCCTGCTGGACTCAAACTGTCAGTCCAGAAAGATCCAGAGTGAGAAGGATACATTTACTTCTTCCTCTGGAGAGTCAGTCAGGAGGCTGTGGGGTTCATCAGACCACTGGATCCTCAATAAGAGTTGGAGTCACTTTCTAAATTAAACTCCATCAAATCTAGTACCATCAACTCATATGCTGCATGTCCCTAGGGACTCACCTGGGGCAGCCAGTGATCCACACCCATAGTGGTCTGGTTATGGGAATTCAAATTCCCACACTCTTGCGTAGATGAAATGTGTGCTACATTCCTTTTGGACCAAGGTTCTTCCTGAAGACCAGTTCCATGTCATGTATAAGTAAATGATATTTTTCTTCAATTAATATTGGACAGAGTCATTGTAAAATCTTTCTTGAGTTTGTAAAAATGACATAAGAAACTTTCTTAAAAGGGATTTCTATAAAGAAGAGTGTGTTGTGTACACATATCAACATGTGTAAATCACAGAGAGAGAAAAGGGAGAGATGAATGGAGAGAGAGAGGAAGGGAGTGAGGGAGAGGGTAAAGAGAAGGAGGGAGAAAAAGAGAGAGAAGGGGGAGTGAAGAGTGATAATCACCTAATTTCCAAAAGATTTCAGTGGCTTTGCATGATCTGGACTTCAGGTCCTAACTATTCAAATTACTAATGCTAGCTGGATGGCAAATTTGTGTTTCTTAGTGTGAAATAGTTCAGTCCTCAGGAAAGACAAAAAAATAGCTTTTACTCTCTCTATTCCATGTGGCTTTACCTGTTCAGATGTTTTGAAAGAATTTTTAAGATACCATAGTTTTTGTAAAACATGCACACTTGTCAAAGATATGAAACTTATGCTTATTGAATGTCCCTAAGCCAACATCTAAGACACAGTGGTGCTAGCAATGTGATGGGGACATGGAATTGAACTCAGCTGTCAAGTGACCAAACAAGAACATAGCACAAGGAAACCACTGGAAATGTTCTTGGGAGAATGATTCCATAAAGGTCAATAGTTGGGCAGGATTACCCATCTGATGGTTATGCCTGAGATAGCAAGACCTTCCCACTCTCCCTTCAAATTCCCCTCAAAAGGCACTTCTCAGAGAGGGGATGGGTCTTGTTTATTTCTAATGCTAGGATTTCCTATCTTGAATCAATTTCCTAATACCCATCTGCATCTTCTCCTCCTTATCTGGTTCATAACTACACACAAAGCACACTAATGATGGATGGATGGATGATGGATGGATGGGTGAAGGGTAAACGAAGTGATGAATAAATGTATGGGTGAGAGAATATGTGTGTATATGTATGTATAGGCAGATGAAGGGTAAGTAAATGGATGAACAGATGGCAAGATGGATAGGAGGATGGATAAGTAAATGGATAGATGGGTAGATAGGTGGATGGATGGGTAGATGGAGGCGTGTGGTTGTATTGGTGGATGGATAGATGGATAAGTGAATGCATCTGTGCATTCATGGATAGATGGTGAGTAGGAGGACAAGATGGGTAGGTTAAGGGTGGGCAGATAGGTGGGTGGACAGATGAAGAGGTGAATAGATTGATGGGGGCTAGCTGGGTGAGTAGATGGATAGGTAGATGGGTGGATAGATGGAGGATGGGTATAGATCACTAGATGGATGGACAAGTAGGTAGATGGCAGCAGTTGAAAGCCACCTTTGATATTCTCCCACCCTTAGTTTCAGCATGTCTGAAACAGCTCAGAGAACACATTAGAAGAGCCCAGAGAGACTGTGCCTCCATAGGAAGCTACCATCCGCTCTGTTGGACACAAATTAAAGTGATACCAACTTCTCAGTCCGGAAAGAGACAAGGTGAGAAGGAAACAGTTCATTACACAGATTCTGCCCAACTTCAAAGAGCAGTGATCTATTTCCCTCTTCGGGTGACGCTGAAGCCCACTTCCAGAAGCCCCCTCACTGCTGCCACTCTCCATGTTTCCTCCTTCCTGAAACAGCATACCTAGCACGAGACACACTGAAGGTGCTTCTGCTCAGCTGCACGAGGGTGAAGTTCCAGAGTCTGCAACTGTCCTTGGTCGTCCCAGCTCTCATCACGATGACATTCAAACAAAGGCTCGCACTCTTTTTCATGTGACCCATCACAGTGTGCAAAGACTCAAGTTAGAAGCTATGAGGGTTCCCAGAACCCAGGACTCCTCCTGTCAAGGCTGCTCCCTTCCCACCACCCTACATCCCCCATCCTGTCTCTCCCCTACATCACTCACCCAGAAAACCAAGACCTTTTTCATCGGACCCTGTTAGAATATGTGGTGCTTGCCTCCCCTCCTTCTCTTCCTTGACACCTCCTCCACCTCATCTCAGCCAGCACTTGTGCAAATGACACTTGGAAATTCCACCTTCCCTGGCATGTCGGGATGAGGGAATGACTGGAAACCTGACAGTCTATCACTACCAGGGAGTGACAATTTAAAAAAAAATTCCAGTTATGAGTGTAAGTTTAAAAATGTAACTAAAAGCCTTCATCAAAGTTTAAAGAGCTTCTTGCGCTTTTAGCATTTGCTTATTTTGATTTATTGACAATGACACACCTAGGAGCAGCGTCTCTGTGAAGCGGTGAAGTAATGGACTTTGGTGGGAGAGAGGGAAGGGGGGTGGAAAGGAGAACGGGGGGAATATGGAGACGGTACAGCTCGCAGAAGAGAGGCCTCTGATTACAGCCCACTAATTTGTTATGCACTCTGGTAAATCAGCAGTGAATCACATGACAAATAAGGAGAAAAAATTAACAGCTGTCATGTTGTGATGTGTTAATTTCCTGACAGTCTCTGCGCTGAAGCCAATTACTGATTTAAGGGCAGAGAGAGAGAGCCCTGTTCAAGCTTCTAATTAGGCTTCTTCAAGACTAAAAGGATAAAAGCAAAAATAAGAGAAAGAGAATGAGGCAGGTAGCTGGGCTCCATGAAGCTCACATGCTTTTAAAGCCCCAGTTAAATAGCTTTAAGCTTAAGTGTGTTTAAGATAAGAATTTAGAAACATTTATTCGCTTTTATCCCTGACCCGATGGTTTAGGCTTTTGTGGAGTAATTGGAAGTTGAGCGGGCCCAGGGCTCTTGTTGCCCTCTTTCCAAGCGGTCCAGCCTCTCCGATGTAATCTGCTAATAATACCTTTGTTTAGTCGTGTCAACAAGCATTCATCACGGAGGTAGACAAAGGGCGGCAGGCATCCCATCCACCTCCTCCGTGGGGACCTGCAGCCAGCACATGGCCAGCATCTGAGCCTCCACTGCACTGTGTGGCCGTGGCCGTGTGCGACACCGAACTCAAAGGAGAGATCCGGGGTGGAGGAACACGATGGGGGTCTGAGAGCGCAGCTATGGAGGCAGGCTTCCTGCAGACCCAAGGGGAAGGTTGATTTGGAGATGATGACCTTGACTTTTGTCAGCCTTGTGTCTTACCTGATTCTACTTAACTTATATGCCCTCTGCATGGGCCCCAGGAAGGCAGAATAAGAGAAACCTTTCCCTGGGGACTTGGAAGTCTGTCGTGGCAAGGGTTAGAGGCAGTTGTCTGCTGGGAGGCTAACCCGAGGCATTCTGGGTGCACTGGGGCTTCCTCAGAGTTACAGGCAGCCAACACTCTTCTGTGAGCCATGAGAAAAACAAGACTCAAGAGATCACATGACTTGACTCTGGCAGGACAGATGGTTGGTTTTTAAGTTTTTCTCCCATTAAGACCAGTTCTCTTCCCCCATCCCCTTTCCCCTTCCTCCTTCACCCCAGCCCATGGATTGCTGCAATCCTTTGCAAGGCTCTTTGTGTTGCTCAAATTGGGGACTTGGAAGCCAGGAAGCCCATGAATGGATGCCATGGTTCCTTGGGATAATTCTTCAGTGGGTCCCCTGGAAGGGCTTCCCATCCACAGAGCCAGGAGTCGCTCAATGTCCACAGCTCTTTCCTAGAGGCTGTGGAGTAGCCACAGACAGTCACTGCTTGTCTACAGTAAGAATAAGGATGGGGGTGGGATAAAGGGAGGGGAAGAAGAATGACTGATAGGGACCACTGAAGGATGCAATGGAGAGAGAGAGAGACAAAGGAAGGAGAGGGAGAGGAAGCAGAGAGGAATATAAAACAAGATAAATACAGAAAGGCTATTCTGTAGGTGACTACTCAGATGTGACCTCAGCTAGTGACTATGGCGTTTAGGACCATTGCCTTAACCTCCTGGCACCACTTCCCTAATGTGCGAGATTTTCAGATGGGATCTTCCTGTGTTGGTGAACTAAAAACTACCAAGGTGCACAGCTAGGTTCACGGATTCCACTGAAAAGGGTCTTTCTCTGTTAATCACCCTGCGTCCTGAATGTCACTGTGTTTGGCATGGACTGAACTAGGCTAGGGAACCAGCTGAGTTGAGGAGTTCTTGGACCTGGATTCTAGGTTCATCCTGAGCTTGGGGAAAGGCACTTTCAGATACCAAAGAAAGAGCAGAGTGCATTTCCCAAGAAGATCAGAAGGTGGTCCCTAAAGGAGTCTTAAACCATCACCGTGATCGTAGGAGATGGGTAGAGAGGGCTGCTCAGCAGAGAGCTTCCAGTCAATTCTGATGGACTCAAACATCCGTGAGATTTTTAATGTCTGCATATGCTTGCTTTTATCAAAAGGCTATAGGCAGAGGAGGAGGAAAGAGTGAAGGGTGGAAGCAGAAACCAGGGAGTAAAGTCTCTCTGCAGTTGCCTCCTTCCTATCTCTGCATGAAAGACTGGAATTCAGATATACCGCAGGTCCTCATTCAGTGTGGGCTTTTCTAGCAACAGAGGCTGTCACTGGAAGGGAAACAGACCCCTGACCTGGGGCCCCCAGCACACCTCCTGGTGATGCAGCTCAGCTTAGGGACCCACATAGTCCCTGCTGAGGTCACATCGACCCTCTGCCCCAGAGGACTGCTGCCTTCTGCTGCCCCGGTGTCTGGGTCTAGGGTAAATGCATCATTACTACAATTAAAGAGGCACTCGTGCGTTGACCAGTGAGGGGAAATGGGTCCCCAGGGTCTCAGCCTCCTCCCTGATGGCTTCCTCCTTTCAGGCAGGTGGACTGATTAAAAGGCTCCAATGGCTTATTTCATTAGGCGTCACCGTAGGTATTGCCCTGGACCAGAATCCTTCGTCATTGATTTTGTTGGTGGCTGCAACCCTAAAGTTGACGGGATGGCTAAAAGGTAATTCACTTGCCCAGCTTGGCTCAATCACAACCCATTATCAATTGACTTGAAAGATGTCAGCACAGCGAGCTGTGGAGAGTCTAAGCTTTTGGAGGAAGGTACCAGGATGAATAACACACGTGCACTTACCTGGTTAAGTGCTGACTTATGATGTATTGATTCAGATAGCACCTCCATCAGCACCAAGATAGTCTATGCCCTAGGAGAGCACTGTGCTACCTATTGTCCTTGGGGAGAATAGGCCACTTCCAGGGTCTGTGTCTTCTCCCTTGGCAATCTGTCTGAGCATAGTGCAGCCTTTATCCTCTTGGGTATATGATGCCAATCCATGAGAATGTACTGTATAATGGAAAAGCAAGGCTCTCCCCCACCCCGTCCTTCTATGTCTGTCTGACTTTGTCTCATGTGTGTGTGTGTGTGTGTGTGTGTGTGTGTGTGTGTGTGTGTTCAGGTGTACACATGTGTGTGCATGTCTGTATGGATGTGTGTTGGTATACCTGTGTGAACATGTATGTAGACAACAGAGGACCACCTCAGGTGTTGTCTTCTTGAAAACTAACCTCCTTTGAGTCAGGATCTCCCATTGGCCCATAACTCACCCATTAGGCTAGTCTACTGGCCAAAGAGTCCCAGAAATTCTCCTGTCTCTGCCTTTTGTATGCTAGGCTTACAAGTCTATACCACTTGTAATGGTGGACATTTTTACTTGGACTCTGAGGATCAGGCTCAGATGCAGAGAGGATTAGTGAATACTTTATTGAGTCAGTCCCTCAGTCCCAGGGTCTCCTCTCTCCATTCATAACTTTTCTCATTCATATGACCACCAGCCAATGTGTGTTGTAGTGAGGGGTACTATTACAGTGGTCTGGATAGCAGTTTTAAGATCCTGATAATATATAGAAACTCCATTCTTGTTTGGTTTCCTCTTTTCTTCTAATTTTGAGATGCATAGTAGCTCAGGGTGACTTTGAACTCTCAACCCCATCTCTGTCTTCAATGTGCAGGGATACAGATGTGCATTCTCATGCCCAGATGGCTTCCTCTCTTCCATCCAAAGCATGTCAAGGTATTTTCCCATTATCTTCTCCATCCATAGATACCTGCAGACATATTTCTAGCCACAGAGTTAGGCGGCCGTGGTGCTTAAGAGGCATCATTTTGTGATGTGTACGTGGCCTTATCAGCTCCCATCCTCCTTGCACCATGGAGTGTTATCAGCCCCTCTGGGAAGTGTGCATGTTGGGGAAGCCAGCCTCCGTAAGAGGTGCTCATGGAGGACAAAGCTTTCAGATGATGGAGTGGCTGATGTTGAAAGACACAGCAAGATAGCAGGTCTCCTGAGAACATTCTCTGTAAGATTAAACAGCAAGAGCAGGTCAAGTCGGGGACCCATAGCTAAAGGTGTTGGGAGGTGTGCAATGCAAATGTAAGAGGAGGTGCCTTGGCATAAGGGCAAAGCAGCCTTTCCACAGATGTAGGATCCCGGAAAGAACTCTGCCATCTACAAAGGAGGAAACTGGGCCTATGGACAGACAGCCCTTGGACTTGCAAGCTGAGGTCTCTAGACCTTCTTTGAAAGCAAAGTTATTTGGGAGACTTGGGGGAAGCTGCAAGGACTTGAATGTCTAAGGGGAAGCAAAGGCTGCAGGAGACTACCTCCCGAGTCCTCAAGGACTCAGAAAAATCCAGGACTTGGCTTAGCACTGGAAGAATTTTTACTCTCAAATTCTACCCATACCCATAGCAAATTTTGTCTGAAGACTGTCTCAGACACAGGAAATAGTTGTGGAAGAAGTGGGCATTGGAGACACCGCATTTTGTGTGACTTCGTTCCGTTTATGCTGGGTACAGAGATGAAGGTAGAGAACCAATGGCCCTGGTGTCACAAGGCCATCACTCTAGCTACTTCCAAGGTTTAGAGTGATGTTTAAGTGGTGTTACGTTACAGAGTAAGCTCAGGATCAGTCTGGAAATTCAGCAAGACTTGTCTCAAATTTAAAAAAAAGTTTGAAGATGTGACTCAGTGGTGGACCCCCTGTCTAGAATTCCCCAGTGAGGGGGCTAGGGGTGTATCTCAGTGGTAGAGTACCTGCCTAGTATCCCCCAGTGAGGGACTGGGGTGTGGCTTAGTGGTAGAGCCCCTGCCTAGAATTCCCCAGTGAGGGGCTGGGGTGTGGCTTAGTGGTAGAGCCCCTGCCTAGAATTCCCCAGTGTGGGGCTGGGGGTATACATCAGTGGTAGAGCCCCTGCCTAGAATCCCCCAGTGAGGGGCTGGGGTGTGGCTCAGTGGGAGAGCCCCTGCCTAGAATCCCCCAGTGAGGGGCTGGGGTGTGGCTCAGTGGTAGAGCCCCTGCCTAGAATCCCCCAGTGAGGGGCTGGGGTGTGGCTCAGTGGTAGAGCCCCTGCCTAGAACCCCCAGTCATGGGCTGGGAGCGTGGTTCAGTAGTGGAGGGCTTGTTCAGCATATGTAAGAGCCCATGTTCAATTTTCAGTACAACAACAGCAAAAGGCAACCAGTTCTAACTTGTGATGTGGGAAGGTTTCCGATGAGAGCACAGGGACCTGCTAGGGACTGTAGCTGAGACAAATCTATCAGTAAGCCCCCAGAGTGACAATCAGAACCTTGTTTATATTGGGAAATGTGTGTTCTCTCATGAAGGATAGCACAGTTGCATCAATTTCTCAAAGGAGGCAGTGACCCTAAAATTTTAATGTCTCCCATGTTCTTAATCAGACTCTACAGTTAGATGGGTCCAGCTCCAACCCATGGTTTCGATAGCACCAAATCCAACTTCTTTATCCATTAAGAATTGCAATTTAGTATTTAAAAAAAAATGATAGAAGAGAAGTAACAAAACCAGGACTGGTGGTACGGGCTGGTAAACTCTGGGCTCGTAGGAGTCCGAGGCAGAAGAATCACAAGTTTGAGGCCTGACTGGATTTCAGAGTAAGTTAGAGACCAGTCTGACCAACTCAGTGAGACTGCCTCAAAGTAAAAAGTAAAAAGAGAGTGAGGGATGCAGCTCAGTGGCAGAGCACACATGAAGCCCGGAGTCCAGTGCCTACTACTACAGGAAAGAAAATCCACAATGCTCTTAGGTCGCAGAGCAATGGTTAGAGTCAGCTGAAGCCTGGCACACGTGACAGTCTTTAAAGCACTGGAAGCAGACCACAGTCCCAAAGTGCCTTAGCTCAGGTTCATTTCTCATCTGTGAAATGGGTATAATAGACCTCACTGCTGCTGTATGGGGCTGTGAGGAAGATGGCAACGCACAGCCCAGTTGACAAGGAGCTGTGATGGGTAAACCAGCGAAGTAGCCTTTTTCCATAGTCGCAGTCACTGGGTTCTTTCTTTCCCAACTACATCTCAAGCATGGGTTGGGCCAGCCCATGCCAGGCACTTGATGGAAGTCCTGTAACCCCAACCACCAGCTAGCTCTTCCCAGCATCCCTGTCTTGAGACCTTGACCTTTCATAAAAGCTCAAGGGTAGCAGGGGGAGGGGAGATTGTCTTTTAACTTAATAGGGAAAATAATTCGTGGGCTTATAATGAAATTGGACAAGCAGAACATAGCAAGTAAATACAATACAAACTATGTTGCAAGCCTCTAAGGTAACAGAAAATAACTAGTTTTAGTTGCCTTTTTAAAAAAATCTATTATGAAGAATGTCAAGCATTTGACAACAGAGTATTTAATAAAAAATACTATAATTTGTGTTTAAGCGATAGCAATAGATATTACATTTATTTTATTTCTATCCAAGGAGACAGGTTTGGGATTTCTTAAAGGAATTAGGAAACACAAAGTGAGAGGTTTAATGGGCCTGAGATGAGTGGGCTGTGGGCTGGGGTTCCCTGGGGCTTCCACATGGGGACAAAGTCAGCTGGAATGGGGGTGGGGTGCCCAGACCATGTCAGCTCTGTGAGAACTTACAAAGAGATATGGAGGAACATTGCAGGGAAAATACCAAAGGTCTGGCTAGTAGGGGGTGGGGGAATGGCGGGTACCTTCACATGTGGTCATTTCGATCCCTGGAAGGGGTCACTCCAACTGTGTCCCATGACACGCTCAGAGAAGAGAGATCAAGACAGTGAAAGGCAGAAACAATGTGAACGCCCATCAAAGGGGAAGTAGGAAAAATCACATAGTATTTCTCTCCTAGAAGACCACCTTGCCAAGCTGGGCTGTGGAGAGACCTCCAACATGCAGAAATGATGGGAAAAGTGCGAACGAGATTTGCATCGACTTAAACTCATGTGTGCAGCCATAGAAAGCGGACATCAGTGTTAGCGTGGGTCCGGAAGATGAACAAAGATGGTAACCACCTTTGGAAAGAGAGTGCAAGGGGACCAGGAGGGGTGTGAGAGGAACTGGAAAGGGACTGTGGTGGAGGGCTTGCCTAGAGCTCTCCAGGTTCAATTTGGGTCGGCGAGGAGGGGCAGTGGGAATGGGCTTAAGTCAGCCAGCTCCTTCAATAGCTCAGAATCCTTGACTTTTAAAAATGTCTGTGACAAGTGTTATTTACTTATTTATTTTTAAATGAATATTCAAGACTTAGATATTTGGCTTTTCTCTGTAGTCTCTCTCTCTCTTTCTGTGTGTGTGTGTGTGTGTGCGCGCGCACGCGCATGTGTCTGTGCCCGTGTGTGTGTTCCTCCAAATAATAAAATTGAGGAGTGTCTCAGATACCTCTGTAACTGGGAGGACTCCCTGGGACTAGAGGGAATGTCTGGACATAGAGTTGGCCACACAGAAGGCCAGGGACTTTCTGTCTTTAATTACATAATGGAGACTTGAAGGTTGAGTTAAGATGTTTTGGGGATGCCGGGTCCTGTTGTTCTTACCTATGGGGATCAGTGGAGATCTGAGCAAATATGGGTCAGCAGAGGGTTTTCCAAAGCCCTTCAATGTGAAGGCCAGAGAGGGCTTGGGCAGAAGAAGAAAGTGCACTGCATGATGGGGGTAGTGTTGATGCTGCAGGGAGAGGGGGCAGCAAAACTGGCCTGGGAAGGGAGAGGTGTGCAGTCACCTCACTGAGCATGACTCGTGAGACACTGGGGTGTGGGTGCTGGCCTTAGGAAGGCCAGTGCCCCCTCAAAAGGATCCCACATTTGCCTAAAGCCTAACACCATTACAGCAAAATGCCATCCCAGAGCCCAGCCTTCAAATTTGAAAAGCTAAAACCTCCTATTTCAATGAGACCTCTTTTTTTTTTATAAACTGGTTTAAATGATTTGCACAACTTTTGAATATAGTGCACAGATCTGAGGTTGTGTTGAGCTTCAAAGCATGTGTTAAGCAGACTCGGTCTCAGAGACGAACTCAGGGTAAGACAGGAAGAGAACCCAATGAAACCCCTACGCAACTCCATCTGGGTCTCATGGCCACAGATCTACTCCCAAATCATCTGATTCCAGGAAAGTCCTTTAAGGTCTCTGAGACTCAGTTTCCTTTTGAGTCAAATGAGAAGCCTTGGGCCCGTACCCTGGACCATGGGGAAGGTTAAGCGATACTGCCTAACCGGAACAAAGCATACAGCAAGATGCAGGGTGCTGCACACACTCAGTGAGTGCACAGGAAGGTTCTTTCAGCACAGGGTCAATGGGAAATCCACCCAGCAACCCATGCTTTTATTCTCAACAGACCACTGTTCCCAAAAATTCCTCTTGTGTGGCTCAAGACAGACGATGCTAGCACTAGGACTCCATTGAAAATGATGTCTGTGTGGCCCCAGGATGTGAGCATAGGTGAGACGCTAACTCCTGCATGGCCCTGTGCCCATCAGTCACCAGGAAGGAACACTGAGAAAGGAGTGACCTCTTTGCCTCACTTCTCACTGGGACTCTTTGGCCTACAGTTGTTTGCAACTGGCTGAGACCACATTGGAGAAAGAATCAGAGAGATTGGTCTACTCTAAAGGAGACTCCAGTGGCAAGAGGCCTGTGAATTAAACTGTTGCCACTTCAGAATTAGTAGGGAAAATAGTCTCTGATTTGGAGTGTCCAAGGTATAACTCAGACCCTATTAGCTGCATCTACCAGAGTGGAGCCTGAAGGACGGAAAGATTTTACAAGTTGAGATTTAATCCAAAGTCTTGGAACCAAGAACAATGGCCCTTATAGGGATATCAGCCACGTGCAGCAGGTTCTGACTACATGTGTGTAAAGGTCTCTTCTAACTCAGTCTTCTAGAACATTCCAGCATCCAAACACTACAGTCACCCCTGTAATCCCTGTGTATCATGGGCTGAGGGCTCTTCTATCACCCCAGCAAGCAGCAGGACCCTCCGTGTGTCTGTCTGCTATGCTTAGGTTAGGAAAGGATCAAACAGACACACATGCAGACAGCCCCCCAGCCCTCACCCTCCCTCCCCATGCTCTGCTCAGGTAGCCCGTGGCACAGCCTGAACAATTCATAATCTTGGCACCTGGATGGTAGGTTCCGCCTAGTCTCCAGTCCCATAAATTAATCCCCTAATACATAATTAACTAGAAGTTGAAAGGTGAAGTTGAACTTGACCAATTTACTCTTCTGAAGCTGGTTCAGTTCGGATCATGTGATTTTAATTCTTTCCGTGTGACCAGGTGACGGGGAAGGAAGAAGGGGGAGAGGAAAATGCACAGATTAATTTCATTCCTTAACCTCCCTAATGCATCTGCTTGCTTGCATCGTGTTGCAGACAGCAGATCATCACATGATTTATGGGACTGACCGCTGCCTGCATCTCTCAGGCTAATGACACACACACTGGAGTCATTGATTTGTATGAGTAGCCCCCACTCTTCATTTATCACAATTTAATGTAAGAGTTTGCAATGCGGAAAAAATCCACATGGGAAACAGGGACCTATAGGCCCAGCCGCTAACCAGTTATGAATCATTTGCTGCCTTTAATATATAGACTGTTCTATTCTAGAAAATGCCCCCTAAGGTCATAGTCTTCTCCTGAACATCCCTACAATTAAAGTCCCCAAGAAGCTGTTTTAAGATGCATGACCCACCGGCACCTTTGTTAGCTCACACTCTCTTGTAATGCATGCTATTGATTTGCGTCTGAACTCTCCGGAACCCTTCATAAGCCATAACCCACAAGAGTTTCAGAGACTGGGGCTGGATAAGTAGCTCCTGGGATGGACAGGTCAGCCAGGCCACATATGGGTATAGGGCACGACCCCTTCTCCACACAAGCATTGTGGGCAAGCCAGAAGTTACCTGTAGCCCTGAGGATCAAGCTACCCACACACCCTCAGATTAAGAATAATTCAACACAGGACCTTTTCTATCTGATTTTAAAAGGTGCCAACAACGAATAATTTGTAAGATCTGGAAAAGAAACTAAAGATGGGTTGAATAGTAACCCTGAGTGCATGTTGGACTTCCCCTGGAGTGACACCCTTAGGTCATGGGCAGCCTGGTCCATCTTCCAGAAGGGACATATTTCTTACATATTATAGGAAAAACATATTCCATTTTGACCACACAGGACTTAGTCCTTATAACAAACATCAGAGACTACGAAGTCCATGATCAGATAGGTGTGCCAATGACACCCTGCTTGCTAGTGGGGACCTTCTGAAAAATATTTAGGGTGCCAGGGCATCACAAAGTGAAAGGAACAACCACAGACAGCCATGCTGGCTTTTATATGAGTCCATGAAGGGGCAATTCCATTCTTGAGGTTGGCATATACTCCCGACCTCAGCACCTCATGCCTTCAAAGGACCCAACTTGTCCCACCTTAACCAACCTCTTTACCTCACAATGGGGGCTGTACTCTAGTGTGAAGCTTTGTATCTGAACCACAGCCCACTTTTAGATCGTCAAGTGGAAAGCAATCTTTGAAAAGATGAAAGATAAACCTTCAAAGAAACATACATACGCAGGAATCTTGAGCGTGTCTCAGGGAGGCTGGGTGATGGAGGAGTGGCCCTGGGCCTGGGGTGTTTCAGCGGGAGAAGGTTGGGCATTATGGTTCTTATGAAGCAGTTCACAGACCTGTTGAACAAAGAAGACACTTTGGCGCCCCAGGGATCAGGACCTAGGATCCCAGAGAAAGTGAGGTTCAGCTCTAGCTGCAAAACAATAGGTCCAGAACAACAGGGGAGGTCCTACTGTGGATGGGAGAACTCTCAGGAGGCCTCAACAGAAGTAGTCTTCTCCAGGGAAGAGCACACCAATGGTGAGCCCAGAAAGCCTACACATCAGTAGCATTATACAGAAAGAGTGACTTATAGTTATATATTTAGGTGTGTGTGTGTGTGTGTGTGTGTGTGTGTGTGTGAGTGTGAGTGTGTAGCAACAATTGCTCATAAAAGAGGCCATGAATTTGAAAGAGAGCAAAGAGGAATATATGAGAGGGTGTGGAGGGAGGAAAAGGAAGGTAGATAGGGTATAATTACGTTAAACTCAGAAAAGTAAGACAGTAGGTCAAGAGTGGCCCTGCCTCCTGATTGTTTTACAGAAAACTATAAAATCCTTTCTTTAAAATGGGAAGAGTGCCCATGGAAATCAACTTAAAGAGGAAAGAGTGATTTCGGCTCATGGTTTCCCAGTGCCCATAAAGCCCATGGTCACAGGGCCCTGTGTTGATAGGCTTGGCACTGGCATTGTTGTGTTAATGGAGCGAGCTGCCCACCCCATGGAAGCGGGAAGTGGGAAGCGGAGAGATGGAGAGGATGGGCCTGGAGATAAGGGCTACGCTTCCACCATGACCTTCTTCCAGCCACGTCCCGTCTCCTACTTTCCACCACCTACCAGAAACGATCCATCAGGGGATTGACCCACCTACGACATCAGGGCCATCATGAACCATTAGCTTTCCCAAAACAACACGGGAGTCTTTGGGGGGCACTTCCGATGCAAACCATAAAAGAATCTTTGTGTGTAAGTGACAGTGTTAACAGAAAGAACACAGCTGAGCCCAAACTAAATGCCAGTATTGGGGCACTAGTCATTGACTGGTCCCACCTGGCTAATGAGCACACATGAACCACATAGCCTGCCAAAACCTGCACTTCCCTAGGACAAGAACATTGCCAGAGCCAGGAGGAATATACATGCTGCAGACCAAGGAACTCTGTGGAAGGGGCAATGGCACCCTGACCAGCGATGAGGGTTTCTGCGCACCCATTAAGGCTTAGACATCGGTTTCAGTATCCAATATAAGAATCTCAAATTGCGGCCGGGTGGTGGTGGCGCACGCCTGTAATCCCAGCACTCGGGAGGCAGAGGCAGGCGGGAGTTCGAGCCCAGCCTGGTCTACAAGAGATAGTTCCAGGACAGGCTCCAAAGCCACAGAGAAACCCTGTCTCGAAAAACCAAAAAAAAAAAAAAAAAAAATTCAAAGTGCAAATCCTGGGTGTGGGGTAAGGGGAAAATAGCTTTCTATTCACCATATATTTTTTTAAGTAATGGGTACAGAATCTCTTATGCTAGGGTCATAAACTCTGGAGACCTACCATGCTACAGAGCACCTGTTATTCATGTATTCAGTACTGGAAATTTGTTGAGTGGAGCTTTTCATGCTTCCTGTGGAAGGGGTGAGGGAGAGAAGAGAGGAGATGGAGAGGGGAGAGACAAGGAGGGGGTAGGGGAAGGAAAGAGGGGGTGAAGGGGAGCCAGAGAAGAGAGAGAGGTAGAGGGAGACAGGGGAGAAAAGGGAGTGGGGAGAGAGGAGAACGGAACGATTCCATGTTGTGGTTTGATCTGGAACATCCTCAAAAACTCACAGGTTAGAGGCCAAAATAAACTTTTTCCCACCTCAGGTACCCGACCACGGAAGTGGCTTCTCAGGGTCTCTTTACAGGGAGCAACACATTGCATGGTCTCAGAGGGCTCTTTCCAGGGAGTCACGTGTTGCATGGCCTCACAGGCTCTCTGGAACTTGAAAACGAGGGTCTATACCACCTTCAATGTTGTGGCTTTCGTGTCTTCACAATGAGTACCACTGGAAGGGCGCAGTCCTGCTGCTAGCTGCAGTGGCCTCTGTGTGCTGTGAGAAACGCTTCTCGGGGCGGTTGTTTCTGAGTCCGGCGTTCCTGCAGGTGTATCTTCAGCTTGGGCTCTCTCCTTTCAAATGAAATCTACATTTTCAAAAGTTGGAGACTTCAGTGGGTGGAATCCTGCCCAGAGGCCACCTCTTCCCCTTTTTCCTATGATCCCAGTGTAGAGCACAAGATTTGCTTTTTATTTCTTTAACTGTGTGTGTGTGTGTGTGTGTATTCAGTGATCAGAGAGGCCAGAAGAGGGTGCTGGATGCTCCAGAGTTGCAAACGGGGATGAACTGCCATGTGGGTGCCGGGAATCAAACCAAGGTCCTCTATAAGAACAGCTAGTGATCTTTTTTTTTTCAAGAAAAGCAACTAATTTTAATAATGTGTAATAAATTTTGTTTTTTATTTCATAAATTGCAATAAAAAATAAGCTTACAATATTATGGGATCTCTGAGGAAGTGAGTATATGTGTATTAATTCTACCATGTTTATCAATACATACTACTTTCCTCGTTCAAATGTGGTTTTTCTTTTTGTGATATAGTAGATATTTGTAATAAAGCTACTGACATTTGGTAAAAGCATAACTGAATCAAAGAGTGATGTTACCAGGCTGTTTAGAGTCACTTCCCTCTCTCTTTTCTTAGACACTACTATACCACTATAGTCCTTTTGAACTAATTGCTGAAGAAAATAACAAGCTTAAAAATATGAAATTCAGTCGATACCATATCAAAAACAATGACCAAGCTATCAAAGCAGTTGAAAAGGAGGTAGCAGTGCGGTCCAGAAAATTAAGGAAACACAGGTGAGAGGGCACTAAGAGATATAGCCATTTTTAATTTAGGCATAATCATTGAGCCATCATTCCGGGTCATAGGTTTTCCTACCTGGTGCTAATTCCTTTAACAGTTTCCTTTAACTGGCTTCTACAATCCAACACTGTCTACATCTTCCAACTTGCTCAGGAGTAAGGAACAGGGACAAAGGAGAGCTAGGTCAGAACCTGGTTACAGAAATCTACAGGTGAAGGGAGTGAAAGGCAGATCAGAGACACAGGGCAGAGGCACAAGACTTAGATGACATCAGGCTTCCGTGAGGAGGCAGTGTATCGCTTTACACCCTCCACTTACTCCTGGGGGTCTCTGATAAATGAGAGTCAGCTCAGTCTGAGCCAGGCAGCAAGAGGAGTCTGCCTCCTCCTCACAGATACTGCTTTATCCTTACGTGACTTTGCTGTCACACCTTTCTCACACGGACCTTCCATTTTTACCATAGTTATTTTCTCATTTGAGATGTACTTGAGCGTGTGAGAAAGAGAATGCAATGGATGGGATGAAATGCCAGTGGTGTAGTGAGTGGGACCCAGAGATGAGGCGAGCATGGTGAGAGAGACTTGAGTGACAGGAAGGCCAGAGCCATAGTGCCACCCTGAAGTCAGGTGACCTTTACCCAACTCAGGTCCTGTTTCCAAATCTCATCACAACCCACCTACTCCAAAGCAGGGGCTGCTGGGCAAAATGATGGCAAGGACAACATGTGAGCATCCTGACAGCAGTGCTCCAGGATGTGGTCAGCACCCTAGCTTTCTCAGGTCCCCCAAAGATGATCAATGCCCCACAAATCAGCAGGAAACAGCCTCAAGAACTTGGTGTCCTCATTTCCCTAATCTGCCACTCCTAACTCCTCACCTTTTTAATAAATAAAAAGGGGGGAATGCTAGCATCCAGGCACACCTAGACCCACCCTTTGGGGACCTAGCAGAGTGCATCCCCTCTTCATGCATGGCAGGAAGTACTCTGGCTCTGTACACAGGCATAAAAAGGCCCCTTTAAGAGACAAGTGCTGCTCACTCCTGCTCTCCCCCCA
This sequence comes from Ondatra zibethicus, assembly GCA_004026605.1. Lineage (NCBI taxonomy): Eukaryota > Metazoa > Chordata > Mammalia > Rodentia > Cricetidae > Ondatra > Ondatra zibethicus. The sequence goes on from PVIU01000474.1 coordinate 304,867, forward strand.
CCTCTTTTTCCCACTGCTCCTCTGAAGAGGCACTCCCCGTGTGATCCCAGGAGGACTCTCCCTGCAGAGTATGTTGGGGGGAGGCAATGCATTTCCTGTCCCCAAGCACCATCAACTTTGACACTGTGTACAGTCAGGTATTAGGGGACCATTCTGATGACCATGCTCCATTACCAGCAGGGCCTGTTTTGAACATAGTGCCAAGCCTATAGGACTCCAGATTGGCCCAGATAATGAAACTCTGGATCTCCTCCTGCCTCTATAGATGCTCATATTGCTTGCAAGATACCATTATACATACCTCACGTGAATAAGCTGTATGCATTAAGTCATCTCTTGAGTATTTAGAAGGTCCAATATAATCTAGCTGCTGTATAAATAGGTGTTGCACTGTATTGTTTATTGAATAGCAAGAACTCTGTTTTTGACCCAAGGTTAGCCAAGCTCAAGATGAGACTATAGACTGTCAGCAATGTGTTTGGGCTAAGGAGAGTATTGAAACCAACAACAAAGTCACAGAAATACTAACCAAATAAGAGGAAAACATTAAAATGAATGAGTTGTACCCAAAGCAGTGAATACTGAACTATTATGGCACAAACAGCTTGTATTAGAAAAGAAAACACTGAAATAAATGGCTTCATCTTTCACTGGAAGAAATTAAAAAGAGTAAATGAAATGCGGAATTGGGAAAAAAACAGGATCAGACATCAATGAAATGGAAAAGAGAGAAGCAGCTAAAGAAACTAGAAAACAAAATGTGATTCTTTGAAGGCTCCACACTGAGGAAGTTCTAGACACAGAGTAGTTAGTAATAGAAAAGGACACACAAGATTTTCAATCCTGAGCATGCAGGAGGAGCCATCACTACACATCCTACAGACACAAAGCAGAGAATAGGGATGTTATTAAATACATTTGTAGATACATTTTCAAAATCTTAAAAATAGACAAGTGTCTTCAATGGTTTTACTTACTAAAGTCAATTCAAAAAGAAGCAGCAGCTAGAGTTGGGGGTTCATTTCTGTGCTATGGCTGGACAAGCAGATGTGTCTGACTCCCTGGGTTCCATCCTCAGCACAGGAAGGAGAAAACAGAAAAAGAGAGGAATGAAGAGGAATAAGAGAAGAGTCAACCATTTATTGAAGAAATTAAGTTCTTAATTCACAGACTCCTGACAAAAACAGCCTAGCTGTTTGAATGAAGGATTTCATCATTTATTTGTTAAATAGCCAGTGTCAATTGTACATAAAGACTTCAGGAAATACAAGATGAGAAATATATTCCTATTTATTTGATTAATATTGACCTGATATCAAAGGTAGAAAATGTATCACTGCAAAGAAGAGCCATGTATTAGTGTACTCCATGGTTGTAAAAATATTTCACGAGACCAGGTACACTTGTGCAATCTATAATCCCAGCACTTTGAAGTGCTGAGGCAAGACTATAGGGGCTCAAAGACCAGTTTGGGATCCTATTTCTAAACAAGAACAAAAATTCTGAACATGATTTTTACAAAGCCAGTCTGTCAAAACATGTATGTAACCACACATCATTCCTTAATGTGCTTGTTCAATGACTGATAGATTAATCTAACAGTCAAAAATTAATTACTGCTATTCACCTTCATTAGGAAACTGAAATAAAGAATAAATGCATGCCAGCACTGCTGTAACACCTTTGAAATGTGCACTTGCCCCAAGATGGATGATTCAGGATGGAACTATTGGAATGGTACAAACTGAATATGCACAATTTTGACAAATGCAACATTGACCTAGAACCTGCTTTTTGGTGCATTAAGTTGTATGGCCACACACAAAGCTCACAGCCACACATCCCAACCAGCCCCAGTGAGTCTCAGCCTAGCACCAAGTACTTCTCACCTTCCTCTACTTCGCTCTTCACATGAATTCATGAGCTGCAGCCTGCCCGACAGGCTCTTCCACAGAGAAACTCTGCATTTCCGGGAAAAATTCGTAGCATGTGTATTGTAGTCATCTTGCCTTTCCTAACCATAGGATGGATGTACACAAACCAGGTTGCTGTTTTATTAGCTTGCTCGCTCGCTCGCTCACTTTCTCGCTCTGTGTGTGTCTGTGCGCATTTGTGTGACCAATACAGTTTTTGTCTGTTGTGCTCTCACCCCAACTTTTCTATAAGCACTGAGGTTTTCCTCGCAAGATTTAAAATAGCATCGTGCTTTTCAGGAATATGCACCCTGTTATAGCAGAACTAATTGCAATCATCTTAATAGACACAGAAAAAGCATTGGACAAAATTCAGCACCAATTCAAGACAAGAAACTCTCAGCAAAGGCGGAATACAGATGGTGCCTGACTTACTATGTTTCAACTTATAAATTTTTGACTTCAGGATGGTGTGAAATTGACATGGATTCAGTGGAAACTGTACTTTGAATTTTGAATTTTAATCCTTTCCCAGGCTAGGGACATGCTGTGACACTCTCTAGTGATGCTAGGTAGTAACAGCAAGCTCTCAGTCAGCAGGTGGTCGTGGGGTAAACAACTGATGCTCTGCAGTGCACTGCCTTGCTAAACCAGGGGGTTTGATAGGTTAATCTAGTTGCCTCATTTCCCCCTTACAACACTATCCACTACCGCACACGGATCTGGATGCAACCCCATCAGAAGTGGAGGGAAGAGCCATATTTGTGAAAGGGGACTTCCTGGACTAGATTAATGATGCCAAGGAAGAAAATGCTCCTTGTGTTGTATCTCGTTGCAGAATATCAAATATCTTTCTTAAGATGGGAAAGAGTCTAAAAGTGTATGACCTAGTATCTCCATTAAAATTTGTAATTCAGCTGCCCTCTAGTACAGTAAGGCAAAATAAACACACACAACACACACACACGTGTACATTCACACACATACATGTACAAATGGTACATAACAAATATGTCAATCTAGGAAGACAATCCAAATAATATACCAAAATCAGAATTAACAAATTAATTTAGGGAGGTTGTCAAAATAAAATACATAACAAACACTTAGAAAGTCTTAAGAACAGAACTTTTTAAATAATAGATAGGCATGGCAGCACTTACTTTAATACCAATACTTAGGAGTTTTAGACAGAAGGATCATGAGTTCAAGGTCAACATGTACTACATAGTGGGTTCTAGCCCAGCCTGGGCTACACAGAGAGACCCTACCTTAAAAACAATCTAGTGTTGTAATGTGTCAAAGTCTGTGGCTATGGCTCTGTTATGAGACTGCCTTCCTAGGATGCCTGGAGTCTTGGGTTTGATCTCTGCACCACTTATTGGCAGATGTGGTGATGCATGCCTGGAAGCCCCACCCTCTGCAGCTGGAGCCAGGAGGGTCAGAAGTTCAAGGTCCTCTTTAGTTGCATAGCAAGTTTCAACTCAGCCCAGGCTGCATGAGATCTTGTTTCAAATATATACATAACTTTTTTTCTAATAGTGTAATCAAAATAGTATTTGAAGATAAATGAATGAAGCAGAATACTAAAAGTGTGAAAAGTAAAACTTATTGCCCAGATAAGGTAGGAAAATGGCACTGAGCTCTGCTGTATTGAAGGATGGAACACTCAATAGTATGAGTATTTAACTGTCTCAAATTAATCTATAGACTCAACATCTCAGACAAAAATCCCTTAAGAGTTTTGATAAACTGAGTCTAAATGTGATATGGAAATGCACACACAGGTAGAAATGAGATTGAAGATAAAACCAGAGGTGAGAGACTTAAGCTACTCCATTTTTTAAATGGCTATAAAGTCATAGTAATGAAGATGGTTCAGTATTGGTGTCACACAAAAGGTAACAGATGAACTGAACGGGATAGAGAGCCCAGAGAAGGAGCAATGTTCCTACCGTGGATGGAGTTTTGACAGAGCCTCCGAGGTCATCAGGGGAGAAAGAATGTGTGATAAGCCATGCTAAAACAACCACATGTCTGTTCAAACAGTACAGATGTCCTCTCTGCCATCATGCTACACAACGAGCTAAGCAGAAGAAAATTGAAAGGACAATCCTGCAAAATTTCTCAGATAAAATATAACAAACTCTAAAAGAAAAGAATGAAAAAAATGGACTTAAGGAAATTTCAAACTTTTATTTGTCGAGAGAATTTAAAAAAAAATAGATAAGGTAAAATGTGAAAACACTTGAAAACTTTATCTGAATAATGGGACTGAGGGTATAGCTCAGCAATAAAGAGCTACTAGTGAGGGGCTGGGGGCATGACTCTGTGGTAGAGCCCCTGCCTAGAATCCCCCAGTGAGGGGTTGGGGTGTGGCTCAGTGGTAGAACACTTGCCTAGCATCAGAAAGGCTCTGCAACCATCCCAATTCTGCAAATAATAAACACAGAGAGAGGGAGGTGATGTATGATTGAGTTCAGTATCTAGAATATATAAAGAGCTGGTACAAGTTAAATATGAGAAAACAAACAATTCAAATAGACAAATGATCTCTACCATTCTCACACAACAAACAATATTTGGAGGTTAAGAACATGAATGCCCATTCAATACCATTAGCTTTTAAGTAAATGTGATACCATTACAATTTGACACAGGTGTACACACAGAAGAAGGCAAAGTTAGGAAGATTGACAATACTAAGTGCTGGCAGAGGCATGGAGCAAATAGAGCTCACATAGTACTGCTGGCCTGTTTGAACTAGCATCAAGGTAATGGGTGATTTTCTAAGACAAACCAGCATATTTTAACATGGAAAATTGTACTTAAGTGTTTACAGTAGTTTCACTTAGTGTTCTCAAGCTGGAATCTACAAAGTCATCCAAAATGAGGGAATAGAGCAACCAATGGAATAATAGGATGCAATAAATAAAAACTAACTAAATACACACCAGGTTGGTGCAGTCTCCTTAAAAGACCTGAGGGAAAGAACCCACCCACTATGTGTGATCTCACTTACTTGAAATCCTTAAAAAATAAAAACAAAAAAAAGCCAAATGATGTTAATAGAGAGGCCAGTGATTGCTTGGTGACTGTTAGAAAATAAATCAAGGGGTGTGCAGAGGGACTTTTGGGGGTGATGGAAATGTTCTCATTCTTGACTATGTTGCTAGTTTCGTAACTGTGTATGTTTTCAGAAATTCAACAAATCAGGCTATTTATCTTGCATGTGAATTATACCTCAATAAAGATGATGCTTTTTTTTTCAAGAAGTATAATGTGCACTGGGAGCCTTGCAACTTGGAAGGGGACTTCAGCCAGAGACCTCCTGGAACATCTGTCTGAACAGATGTTTTCTGTGAAGGGTACTGGGGCTCAGCAAGTTAGGGAAAGCTCTTTGGGTAGACAGGGCAGGTTGTAGCAGGCTTCAGGCGGTGAAATGAATGCTGGATTTTTCCAGATGAGCTGGGTTTGATCTTGGCTCTTCTTTTAAACTTGACATGCGTGTTGGCAAGCTCCTTGGCTTTCTTGAGCCTTGCATTTCGTCTCCCTGCCTGTATAATGGGTGTTGAATTCTCTCTCTACCCAACTCACACAGACTGTCCTGCCAATCATCTGAGTTAAGGAGGGGTGAAAAAACTCTGAAAACTTCAAAGTGTTGTGTGCATGAGCAAAGAGGAATGGGGGAGGGGTGCTGTGTGCCTGTGCAAAGAGGAATGGAGGGTGCTCTGTGTGTGTACAAGGAGGAATGGGGGAGGAGTGCTGTGTGCCTATGCAAAGAGGAATTGGGGGAAGGGTGCTGTGTGCTTGTTCAAAGAAAAATGAGGGTGCTGTGTGTGTGTGCAAAGAGGAATGGAGGTGGTGTGTACGTGAACAAAGAGGAATGGGGGTGCTGTGTGCCTGTGCAAAGAGGAGTGGAGTGATGTGTGTGTGTATACAAAGAGGAATAAGGGGTGCTATGCTCATGGGCAAAGAGGAATGGGGGTTAGCCTTGAAGATGGCAAAATGAGTTTTAGTTTTCAGTCACTATGCAGGTTTTTAAAATTACTGCTCACGTTGAATAGAAAGGGAGAAGGGGCTCTCCTCCTTCCCAATTGGATATTTTGATATCTTGAGGGTTCACTGAGTCTATTTAGATTTAAGGATGTTACCTAAAACCCTCTAGATGAAAGAGAACAAAGTTGCTAGGGTTGGAAGCTCTTATGAGCCAAACTAGATAAAGCCATTATCCTATAAACAGGTGATAACAGTTCCTCTCACTTTAATCCACTTCTAATCCCTTCAAGGGCATGGAAAGACATCCGGGAATACAAGGCCACCGCCATTTCACACACATGTTATGAGTGGATTTGTCAAACTTCTCTGGTCTGTGTATCTGCCTGCTTGTCCAGAGGTGACAGGCGTGGTGGCGTGGTAGGAAACACAGCCTCTTAGCATTTGGGAACAGAGGGACTCTCACAGTCTCCACCTTAGGATTTGAATTTGGAAAGGGGAAAAAAAAGACTGCTAACGCCCCTGAAAAGCCATGCCCAAGAATTAACAGATACTCAGCCCACACCACGATCTCCTGTATTCATTTCTGTTTTAGAAATGAAAAAAAGCTACGGTCCGTGCTTATCAGGTCAAGAAGAAGCACCGCTGGTGTTACCCCAGGGAACCCAGGCTTTGGGATTTCTGCAGTTCCCTCATATCTGAGGAGAGATTATATTGCCCACTCTCCTGTTACCGATTCCTAAAGCCACTGGCCCTCTATACTCCTTTTCTGAAGTTTGTTTCCTTTTATCTAAATGAACAAACAGCAGCCAGAGATGAATGACACCAAGTGCCCAGGACAATATGTGGCCCTTCTTAAGCCGTTCAGAAAACGTCAGGCCCCGTTCCTTTTCCTAACCACTGGTACGAGTCTTCCACTGTGAGGGTAGGCTGTGGGCCCAGGTCTCTGAAGATGTTTAAGTTATATTTTAGAGTTCCTTCTTGCGTGGTAGACGGCACCGCCAAGGCCCCTGCAAAGGGAGCTTGAGAGTGGGAAACACGGTCTCTGCCACGATAGATGTAAGCCCTCGTTCAGCCCAGGCTGAGATTCTCACACAGGCAAGTGGGAAGGTCTGGACAGGGTTTGTTCCCCTCGAAAACACACTGAGGCTCTGTCTCCAGCGCCAAAGAGTGTTAAGGTGTGGTGCAACCTTCAGAAGCATTAGGGGTTGTGGGGGATCTAGCTTCATGAAGGGATGAAAGTAGCTCTCTTTGTCAGACATTTGATCTCATGAGAGTGGGTTACCTTTATCCTCGCTCTCTTCCTTATCCACCTCTTTTCCCTTTCACCTTTCTGCCACAGGGGCATGAAACATTTATCCCATTCCCAGAAGTTGAGCAAGTATTAGCATCTTTTCTCGGACCTTACAAACTGTCGGCTGAAGTCTTTGTGTGCAGTGGGGTGGGATAGAGACGGGCTCACTGTGTAGCCCTGGTTGGCCTGGGACTAGGAGATGTCCTTCAGCCTCTGCTTTCTTGGTGGTGGGATTAAAGCTACCATGCTCGGCTAAAGAGACTAGTTTTTCTTTATGAATTACCCTGTGTCAGATACTCTATTATAGCAACAGAGAACAGATGAGAAAGGTAAACTATAGTCACAAGCACTAACAATGCTTCCTTCTGGCTCCCTATAAATGACTTGAACTGCATCAAGGGTGGCAAGACCTATCTGTGTTGGAAGCCAGGGAACCCTTTCACTCAACTCGAGTTTGAGATGTGTGCTGGAAACTTCCAGAATAACTTCAGTCCCCAAAGTCTAAGCTTATGGAGGGGACTTCCTAGTGGCCAGCTGCTCGGTGGCCACTGATGACTGCTCCGGGGACAAACAGGAGACTTTCCTGAGCCTCTTCTGACAGGCTCATCAGTCTGCTCAAGTGGCCAGCGCTCTGAAAACTATGATACCTCGGGAGATGCCACAAACGCTTCCCCTACCTCATCCCAGGGCCTCCTGGACCCCTGACTAGCCCTGTTCCTTTGCAGCACAGCACCCACCAATTTCCCTGTCTGCAGTTATGTTCAGTAACTACAAATTGGACATTATCTCAATTAACAAGGTACCTTCAGGGCGTCTCCCAGCCGACTATTCAGCCCAATCGTCCGCACCGTCATCAGACCCTAATCAACTAATGATGGCTGAAAACGAGGGAGGCCAATCCCAATAAATTCGCAGGAAAGTCATTTTTCTCTTTTAATGCCCCTCTTCCTCCTCTTCTTTCTTCCCACGGCACAATGCAGTAAATTAATGTCACCGTGGTTATTACACTACGGCTGCTATGCAAGTATTCAAGAGACGGCCCTGGAATATTTTACTCCAGCATTTATTTGTCCATAAAATAAAATGAGATTTATGGTGTGACTCTCCAGTTTGAGGGTTGCATGGACAGCAGCTGGGTACATCCTTATCTCCTCCATAGGTAAAGATATAGCGGCACATCTCCGGAGCCTGATGAGAAAGGGGTCCTGAGACAGGAGAGGGTGCATCTCGCATAAGACCCACTGAGGTACCTGCTGGAGAAGACTTCACTGTAAAGGGCAAGGTGACTTTGAGAGAAGATTCTAGTATATGAGAAAGGCCACCCTGGCAGCCCCCTCCCCACTTTGAAACCTTTCTGTGGTTTCTCCTGCAATTACAGGGAACTGGAGGCTGCCTCAGGAGCACCTGGCCTCCCTCACTACATACAGCAGGACCCTGCGATGGGTTAATTTTGAGCGCTTTTTTTTGTCTCCTGTGATCTCTTCCCAGTACCGGGGCAGCCACATCAGGGAGAGCAAAGCTGTGCGAACAAGCCCCAGCAGTAGTTTGTTAAAATATGCCGTCTGTACAAAACTCTTCCCCGGGAAGGCAGAAAGGCTCCACCTTGGAGAACGCGCTGGGAAATTATAATTCATTGATTTGGAAGCCAATCATTTCGTATTTTGACTGCTGGCTTAGGAATATTCATATTTTACACCGCATTTAAATTTTCCTGTGCCATTAAAATCCCCGAGCTCTATAATTAGGCCTCTCCTGATAGTTACGGATGAGGTCTGTCTTCCAGGGAGAGTAACCGGGAGCCACTGGGAGGCCTGAGTGTGTGGGAGGGCATCCTCTAGGTGGTGGGCATTGCCTTCATGCCATCCGTTCCCAGGTAGGTAGCTTCACCAACCACGCGTTCTCCGTGGGGATAGAGAGTAGAATCTCCAGAGACAGGCTACAGCCTCTGACTGCAGCACTCTCCCCTGCTCGGCTCCTGTTTACCCACTCCAACACAATTTGCATTCTGAAAGCCGAATCCTGGACGCCGATGATATTTATGAAATAAAATTCTGCCGGTTGCAGCATCTAAAACAGATGTGGCTCGCTGCAGCACTGTGTGTGTACAAAGCTGCTTTGCCCAGAAAGAAAGAAATAAATGGGTGGCTTCTCCAGAGGTAAATATTGTTTTAGGACATGAAATATAACACAGAAGCCATTCCAGTACTGTCCTTGTATGCCGTTCTCAGTGGCTGAGAAGATACCTTCACTTTGGGCCCACAGGGGTCCCACATAGCATCTTTCTATTTGGAAAAAAATGTGCCCCTCTATACCTGAAGTCACTGAGCCTTGGGGTCCCGGCCACATCTCACTAGTCAGGTTTCTGCTGACAGTGACCAAAATATTGGGTAATGAAGATGGAAAGCCAATAAAACTGGGGGGGGGGGCATTAAGAATTGCTTAGAATGGATTCTGTATGCAATTACTCCCGTTTTTGCTAACTATTGTGTAAACAACACTTTTAACAAGGCAATTGGAATCTTGAAGACAATTCTGCTTAGAGATATAGTTTCAATTTATTATATGAGAATAACCGAAAACTTCGCCTCTGCTGCGTTGCAGTCAATTTCCAAGGCACGCACATTTCGGATGCGTGATTAATCATGAGTGCAGGGATTGTCAATAAACACCCAAAGTCTCAGGCTGGAGCCGCCTGCTCATTTGGTGTGGTCATCCCAATCCGCCACAGCGAGGAAGGCATGGGCACCAGCCCCACCTCTCCCAGGTCTTCACAAAGGATCAGTTTTGCTCTCCAGGTTTTCGTTTAGCACATTCTCAGAAACTCCTGACTATCTAGATATCCCTGCCCAGCAGTGGCCTCCAGTAAGATCATCATGGTGCAGGTAACAGTCCTCAGGCGTCGGGTGGCCACCCGTCAGAGACACAGGGGTGGTAGAGTCTTACCTTTGAAGGGAAAGACTTACCTTAAATTTGGATGCTTCAAACAAAATCAAAACAGGTTGGAATAAAAGAAATCAATTGGCCAAACATAGATAATTTAAACAAATGTGCTTTATTTTATTGTATTGTTTTTATTATTGTTTTAGTTGGGGTTATTTGGATGGTTGCTTGGGGTTTTGTTGTTTGTTTGTTTTTGTTTACTTTTGAGACAAGGTCTTCTATATACTCAGCCCAAACTGGCCTCACTCATTCCCTGCCTCACCCTCCAGGTGTTAAAATGACAAGCCTATGCTAACAGGCCTAGCCAACTATGTTTTATCTTAAAACTGGACAATTTGGGTAGTAGATGACACAGTGGTGACAAACATTTACTACTCTTGCAGAGGACACAATTTCAGTTCCCAGTCCCCAAAGGGCAGTCCTCAACAGCCTGCAACTCCAGTTCCCGGGGATGCAATGACCTCTCCTTTCTTCCGAGGACTCCAGATGCATGTAGAGTGCACAATACTCATACACATAAGATATAAACAAACAAATCCTAAAAATAGCTGAACTGTTTTCAAACTGGGAATGGTAGTCCATGCCTGTCACCTAGTAATCAGAAGGCTGAGGCAGGAGGATCACTGAGATTCCAAGGTCGTCCTGGCCTAGAGAGTGAGATCTTATTTCAAATGAATCAGCAAGAATAAAATAATTTTTGATTGAGAGAAGTGAAAATGTGCTGCCTTCACTAAGCCTTTATCATATGCAATTTTATCAGACATATGCTTCATTTTCCTTCCTGCTTGTTTTTGGTATTTTGGTTTTGTTTTTGTTTTCGCCAGCAGCATTTTGCAGCGCTCGGCAGATGTTCCACCACAGAGCCACACCCTGTCCTGTTCTGGATTTTGATCAATCCTGACTTCTTATGCATAGTTCCTGATATTTATCTTCATTTTATGTGTATGTGTGTTTTGCCTGCACGTATGTTGCAGTATACACAGTGCCCACATAGATCAGAAGAAGGCATCAGAGTCTTTGAACTGGGGATACAGATAGTTGTGAACTGCCTTGTGGGTGCTGGGAATGGAACCCAGATCCTCTGGAAGCCTGTGCTATTAACCACTGAACCATCTTTCCAAACCGCTTGGTTCCCCATAAGAACATGTATGGTTTTAAGTATGCCCAGAATGGACAAATTGTTATAAACAATATACATGAACACAAATTTGTTCAAAATTATGTGTGTGTTTGTATATATTAGATGTATTTTTCCTGCATATAGTTTGTACATAAATATGTAGTATATGTATTCTAAATATACATTGTAAGCATATGCTATTTGTATTGTAAGTACACGTATTTGGAAATATCTATGTCTATATTTACACACACACATACTACATCTGGGTATCCATCCTTGAAGCTAAGTCTCCCTAACAATGGAGGTTAAGAATGAACAGCTACATTGGGAAGTCACACGTGTCCTCCAGACAGCAGAGTAGCTGTGAAGAAAGAAAGCTTAAATAAAAAGCAGGTGTTTCTGTCTAGTCGTGTCTGTGAGGAACCTTAATGTGTTTTTCTTACCTTCTAATTAGCTAAGTCTTTTGCTGAGGGGCCCAAGCCATTTGTCACTTAAGGTACACAGTCCACTTTGAAAAGAACCTTTACTGGAGGAAGCTTTCTTTCCCTTTTCCACACCCAGACCAGGGCAACAGTCACTATCTGTCAAGTCCCTGCTACACTCCAAACCCACCCTCCTGCTATCCCCACCCCCAGGCCCCCAGGCCCCCACATCTACACACCCTTACACCCCACCCACACACCCTCACACATACCCACACCCTCAATACCCCCACACTCCATACCTACACACTCCCATACCCATACCACCATACCCTTGCACCCCATGCCTTCAACACCCCATATTCCCACACCCCAAACCTCCACACCACCACACCCTCACACATACCTACACCCCACACTCCCACACCCCACACCCCCAGATATAATCAGACACTCACACATATCCATACCCACCCACACTCACCTCCTGACTCCCCCACTCCCTACACATCTCCCCCACACAGACACACACACACACTTCCAGATACTCACACTCACTCCCACACATCCCCCACACACCTACACCCACACCTCCACACCCCCACATCCTCATATACACTCAAACACCCCCACATACCTACCCCCGCTCCCACCCTCCCTACACCCCACATCCTCATACCTTCACATGCACCCAGACACCCCCATGTACCCATATCCACTCCCACCCTTCCCACACCCCCACATCCTCACATACACCCAGACACCCCCTCATACCTACGCCCACTCCCACCCTCCCCACACCCGCACACCTCCACGCACACCTAGCTCGGATGAGGGCAAGTTGCAAAAGGGTTGGATTGTGTAAACATCAGAAAGGCATTCAGTGCCAAACACCTTTCGGAGAGGGAGGAAAAAAAAGTAAGCAGGTGAGTTCCCTTCAGTCTTCCTGCAACCTAAAAATAAACGCGAGGGGCTTCTCCCAGCTCCGGGGAATGCGTATGGATTTCTTGCTGACATTCGATTCCCTGAACTGAATGTCACACTTGCTGAGAACAGTTAAAAAATAATAACGCTAGACTGTTATCATTATTAGAAGGGCAAGAAGAATGAAATACCAAGATTATCATTAGGAAACCCTGTAAAACATATTTGTACATTATCTTGGGGCAAATATATGTGTCATCTGTTGTCAATTGTTAGGCAAAGAACGCGGTAATGCGCTGTTCCCTTCCCGCCCTCCCCGCAGCTTCACACAAGACAGAAATGAAGCACAAGGTCAGAGTGAGCTGGCGCTGTAGGGTGGGACACTCCAGGGCTGGTGGCACTCGGGGACAGTCAGGATGAATGCAGCAGCAGCAGAAGGAAACAGTCTGAAGCCCGGGAGGCCGCTTGGAAAGCTGGACTGGGCTGAGGGTGTGGGACAGGGCTAGAGAGTGTGCAGTGTCTCTTTTTTTTTTTTTTTTTTTTTTTTT